>CM033462.1:20859169-21036669 GCA_019425755.1 Amaranthus cruentus
AAAAAAAAAATATTTTTAAAGGATAAAGAAGGTAAAGTATAACAAATTAAAAAAAAGGAAAAAAATATTAAAAAAAGTTATTTATTCTCCAAAAAATAAACAAACCAGTAGTATTCTCCAACTAATAATGCTATTTTGAATTTTTGTTAGAAGGAAAAACCCTTCCTTTTCCCAACCACAATTCCATCTTTCCCAGGAAACAATTTTCCATAAGAAAATAAATGTTTTCTTTGATTCCCAAAATGTGTATCTATTATAAAAACCAAAGATCAATAATCTATTATCTCATACCTCATACCCAATTAGTATCCCTACAATGAGCTCTAATATCTCACCATACAAGAGTTTCTCTCCAATGAGTTCTAATATTTCACCTTACAAAAATTTGTATGATGATACAATGTTTGAATACAATAAGCAAACAATTGAAATGAAGGAATTTTTGAAACGATTAATTGGGCTAGGTTTTGCTCCAGTGATGAAGGATGTTATGTTACAAGAATATCCTCTTGCTAATATGCTTAAAATGCTTGGTGAAGAAGTGTGCCTTTCTCCTATAAGTGAAACTGGTCAAGTATTTATTCATTCTCCGAAATTTAAGAGTCAAAAATTAAAGAGTCCAAATCTGAAAAAAAAATTGTTTGAAGGAACTTCTCCATCAACCAAGAAGACAAAAATTACAAATGACATTGGTGGAGCATCAAAAACTGAAGATTTTATTAATCTGGAATCTGAATGAGGTTTTAGCATCATATGGTTTGGGAGTGTTGGCTTTGGTTTTGTTTTGAAGATGAAATATTATAAGCTACTTTTTTTGAGGATATTATTATAAACTATGATGCATCTATGTTTATCTATTGTGATTTTTGGTTTTTAGCTTTTTAATGTTAATGGCTGGGAGTATTATGTAATGTTTAATGAATGAAATGAATATTTAATATTATATAAAGTATAATGTTTTCTCTTCTCTTTTAATGACTTTAATATCTTTTTTTTTCAATTTCCATGGTTTTTTTTTTTTACTTTTTTTTATCTATTGTTTTGTTTTACCTAATGTGATTTTTAAATCAACTTTTATTTTGATCTTCAAATTACTTTTATTTTTGTGTTGGTTTGGAAATTGAATAGTTGTATAAAAAAAATTCATTGAGTGAAAAGTGAGTAATGAGTTTTTAACTCTACCATTTATGTTAAATTTGAAGGGTTTTTTTGGTTTAGATTTTTTTTCTTTTAATTTGTGGTAATTGGTGTAGTCTTGATTCTTGAAGATGAAGATGGAAGGAGAATAGGAGATGACCAACTTTTGAGCATTTGTTAAAAACTTTTGACTTTTTGAGCAAATAATAATTAAATGTGGAGAGGTGATGAGTCACATTGGTACTCTAAAATACTTTAATAACTTGTCTCCTCTGCTTTAATTGATAGTTTTTTTTGATTTATTTGATAGTTCAAAATTTTGAATAGCATATTTTAAATATTAAACAGTTAAATTCATATTAAATGTCATAGAAAATAGACAGAGAAAGTAATTGATGTTAAATGTTAAAAATACACAAAAAAAATTTCTTTTTCCAAGATGTTATATGTTAAAAAAAAATTATTCATAGAAAGTAATCGATCCCAAATCGTATCTCGATCCGAAACAAAACGTACCGCAAGTCAAAAATCGCGACCCGAAATTTTTACGTTCCCACCTCAAAATTTGAACATTGGTGAATTGCGTTCCCGATCCCGTTCCGCGATCCGGAACGTACCACGATCTTGGCAACATTGGTGAATTTCCTTCTTTTATTAATAGTGCCAAAGAAAAGAAATGGGATTTGGATTTCTAAGATTATTGATACGTCCCATGTCAAATTTCATCAATCATCATCATCAACTCATTCTCCCCAAATTGCTTGACTCAATCCTTAAGCATCAACAATAATCCAAAATAATTACGACTTTATCTATGCTTTTATAATTACGACTTTTATTTATGCTTTTTTATATAGAGATTTTAGGAAGTTGAACATACACAATATAACGAAAATCCAAAATAAATAATTTAGTACTAAATAATTTATTATTACAAATGCTAACCAACAAATGCTTAATTTACTAAAATTGTAATCACTTTCAATTTCCTAACCATTAAAGACCGCAACTTATGTTGATCTAAATCTTTTTTCACCTCCTTTCTGCGGGTCCATATACTTTGAACCTAATCTTTTTTCACCTCTTTTGCGGGTCCATAGTGTTTGAACCTGTTAAAATGGTCATCATAATATTTACGTATATACATTTAAATAGTATCTACTTATCAAGAAATTTAGACGATTTATAGCTACTTACTTGACATTGGTTGCATGACGTGAAACGGGGGATGCGATGTCATAAAATTTCCATATGTACTTGTAGAGGGCCGAACAATCTTTAAGGGAAAATAAAATAAAATTGTGACAAATGACCTTTGTGTAACTGAACAAAATACAATTTATTGCTATGTTTACTTGTCAATTTACCAAAGTTTCTTGTGTTGCATGATTGTAACCCATAGAGTATCCAAACGGTGATTGTGGATAATTGTGTAACTGTATAAAATGCAATTTAATATTATATTATTTTATCTTCTTAATCACACCTAAATTATTTTGCAACTAATGTATATGAATAGTACTTACTTGTGCATTAGAACTAGATCCATAATTTGACATTGGCGATGGATAATGCATTATTGGTCCCTATAAAAAAACATTAAAAGTGAATATCTCATATGAATAGAAACTGCATTTGACATTATACAAGGTTTTGTTTTAACCTGTCCATCACCATAGTTGTTTCCTAATGTCTGATATTGTGGATTATTTTTCCTTGAATGATGATCATTTTTATTCCCTTTTCTATGAGTTGGTTGTTTTCCTCTTTGTCTACGGTCTTTCGGGTCTTTCACCTTCTCTTGATTATTCACACCTTCATCTGGACCATTTTGAACATCATTTTGCAATTGGGATGGATGTCTTCCATAAACCTTACCAATTATATCAACACTATGTGGTTCTTCTTGACATTCTTTAGCTGATGCCTTCAATTGTTTTTTTGCATTGCGTAATATTTCCATAAACATTAAATATGTTTTATCATCAACGGTGGCCATGGTGGAAATCTCCTCAAATTCCTTATGCAAATTAAGGTATCTCTCCGCTGTTGGATTTTTATCAGGTGCATAATATGGCACTGAGATTTTGTTATAGTCCCTCAATATATCCTTTCTCCATCGAGATAAGATGTATTTTTCTGAACACATGCAACATCCTCTTGGTGATATACTCGCACTATGTGACTGCATATTATACCTCGAAACTCAAAATTCTTACAATCACATTTAACATCAAATGATACTCGATCAAGGGTCACCTTATTTTGTCGTAGGAATGGCCATTTAGCCCTTTTGGTAACCACATCGTACACACATGATCTTCCATCATCTTCAGCTTTTTTCGCACTAGTATATGTGACCAAGCGCACTTGTTCTTGAAACTCTTCAAATTTCTTTGATGTGTATAGCCTTTGACATACACTTTCAATGACATATTCGGTGAGGGGTAAAGTTGGCTTATTATTCGACCAAAATGTTTCTAACTCTTCGTTATTTGCTCGTTTTCCAAGAGCAAGACAATATTGTTGAACAAATTCTCTCAATGTGGTATTGAGGTGCACAAAAAATTTGAAAAAATTATTCATACTCTCACTACGTTGTGTGCTCAACATTCCAGCCCAAAAGTCATCCTTGAAATAAACCGGAACCCATCGATGCCTCAAATTAAACATTTCATTAAACCAATTCACCTCCTTTAACTTATATTTTTCACCAATATCTTCCCATCGTTTCTCAAATTCTTCAATACTTAGAGAATCATGAAGAGCTTGTCGCATTTTTTTCCGAATCTTATCACTATTAGAGTTGAAATTCAAATGCTTCTTTGCATTTCTCATGATATGCCAAATGCACCATCGATGCTTTGTCTTCGGAAAGACATCCTTAATTGCATTACCTACAAATTAGATAAACATTAAAATCATTTTACAAGGAAAAAATTGACGTTCATAAGTGAAATTAAATTTTACCTATGGCCATGCATTGGTCAGTTAGGATGCATTCAGGAGCTTTTTCCGACATACATGCTAAAAAGGTCTTGAACAACCAAATATAGTTATCGGTATCCTCACAAGAAATAAGAGCACAACCTAGCAAAGTCGATTGTCCATGCTGATTTACTCCTATGAATGGGCAAAAAGGCATTCTATACCTATTTTTCAAGTATGTGGTATCGAATGTAATCACATCTCCAAATACTTTATAGGCAGCCCTGCATCTTCCATCTGCCCAAAAGACATTTTTAAGCGATCCATCATCATTTGTGTCATACATATAAAAGAAGTTTGGGTCTTTGGTGGACATTTCTATAAAATGCTTCTCCATAGCTGCAAAATCCCTTCTTGAAGAGACAAACGCCTATATTTAGTCACTAAATTTCTACAATCTTTTTCGGAGAAAGGTACTTTGCCATATCCTCCATATCTCACTGCAAATGTTGCATAGTTTCGACCGATGGGTATCCCAGCCATTTCATTTGTCATGATAATCTCTTTGTTGTGGGGACTAATAAATCGGTAATTAGACATGAATTTTGAATTTAAGGGGTCCAAGGAATGATTATGCTCTAAAACCACAGTAGTAAGTTTCCATTGCCCACTTTTCTTATCGAGTGTCGCATTTATCTTAGCTTGACAACCAGTAATCTGAGACCGTGATGGTTTTGTTGGGTCCTTGCCTCTAGGAATAAACTTCCCTTCTTTTGTACATGCTAGCCTCAACCTTGTGCATTCATTGTTATCTGTACACTTAACTCCTTTGTCACTCTCTCGACTTCTTATTTTCATTTGAAAGCCACTTTCCTTGGCGAAATTATGATAGAATTCAATCACCTTCCCACACGATGCAAATAACATTCCTTCTCGTGGAGGATTAGAAGGTTGTGATGCTGAATGAAGGATATCGTTGTCTTGTTTTTGAGTGGTGTCTGCATCATCTTCCATTACATTAGTATTACCTTCTATTTGATTCTCAAAATTTAACTCATGGTTGTAGTCTATATCAGAATCCTCGTAATCGTCATCTTCATCAGAGCTTCGATCAATATGATCTTCACTGGTGTACTCAATATTGAGATCGATCATGGTCGCTATGTGATCTTATTTGCACCTACATGTGATATACAATTAGGATATTTGCACGTCTTATATCAGACATTTGATCAAATTAATAGATAATCCTCATAATACCATCATTATGTACCCTTGAATTTAAATTTTAGTCCAAATTTTAACAATAATTATCTCCAAAAATAACAAAAAAAATACCCTAAAGTTTTAGAAAAAAACCTAACTTTAAATTTTTTGATAAAAAGCAGTTTAAATTCTCAATGTCTTACAATTTGAATAGAATACAATTGTCTATAATTTACCTAACTCATTCCTAATCTTCCTATAATCTACTATTACAATTTGAATAGAATACAATTGTCTATAATTTACCTAACTCATTCCTAATTTTCCTATAATCTACTATTATCAAATTTACTAAAAGCTATTAATTAAACTCTATTTTTTTGTTGAATATTTTAATTAAATTCTATTAATTTTAAGAAATGATGGGTAATTTTACATTTGAATAAGAACAAAAATATATTTAAAGAATTAGAAAATTTTACATTTGAATAAGAAATTATGGGTAATTTCGTTGTTAGTTTCTACTTACCAAGTGTTAAATTGGGCAATCATTCCTAATTTTCCTATAATCTCATCACCCTTTGTACATTTTCCTACCAAAATGGAAAAAAACCAATTATCTTCTCCAAATTTAGTATTCCATCAAACTAAATGACAGAAAACTAACCTTCCATTGTGTTTTCCGCCAGATAATGTTTTCCATGAAAAATTAATTTACATGAAAATTGATTTTTGTCTAACTAAACTTCGCCTAAAATTATAGGGGTACAGTATCTCAAAAAAAAAAAAGAAAATTATTGGGGTAGATGAAGAAATAAATGCCGATATGTAAGATGCAAATTAGACAAAAGCAAGGTATGCAGACAGCAAGTGTAGTCTTATTCTCAATTCTTGAATTAGCAATTCAAGTACAAAAAGTAAACCTATATATACAAAAGTGTACTAGCATGGTTATTGCACATGGAGTAATATATGGAATAATATATTTATCAATTAAACCTATTATAAATAATCTATTTCATCAAGAACTCAATATTTCTCATAAATATACTATTATAATTAAAATTCTTATCATCTTTACAATTATACATAAAAATGATAGATTGTGTACCTTTTGTAGTTCAATAGCAAGCCAATAAATATCACTTTTAGTTTGGAGTAGTAAGATAAAATAAATTATAAGCAACAATGGAGCATGGAGTAGAAGACAAAATCAAAATGAAAGTGAAAAGTTCATATTGAAAAAACAAAGTTTAATTTTCTGAGTTATTAATGATTGTATTGTTATTTTAAATATATTTAAATAAGTTGCATAGTTTCAAGACACTATTAATGTAGTTTTATTATTATGTATTTAATGTTTTTTACATGGATAATACCAAAATCAGATTTTTACTATTATTGCCACCTGTGCTGACACTAGATGCCATTTAAGCTGCCACCTCATGCGGGTAGGCAACCCAGTGGGTTGATCTAGCAACTCTAATTAGTATTAATATGAGTTATCAACAAAGTTATAATTCCATTTATGAATGTTAGACTCCTAGGTGAATTCGAATAAAAGAGGCAAAACGTCTTCATGTAACGATTATTTTTTAGCGCTTTTAATTTATTTTTCAGTTAAAAATGTTTATTTTTATTATTACTTTGCAAGTACAAGAGTCTACGTTTACCCATTTACTAGAAAGAATCCTAAGAGTCATAAAAGAATTAATTTCGTGTGCTAGGAGCTGTAAGATGAGTAGTATATATACTCATACATATGACTAATAAAAATGAGACTTGCATTATTCGAAAAAACTTTAAACTTAACCTTTGCTTATTGTATTAACTTATTCTTGGTTAAGAATTAAGTATCAAAGTTTATATTTGAAAAGTTTAGGGAGAAAGTTAGTAGTCCTTCTTAATTTACATTTACATGTGAATTAGGGTTAAGTAGAGTATTCCTAACTTAGAATTCAGATTTAATTGGTTATGTCATTGAGCTTTGCAACTATCTCGAAGGGACAATTAGCCCTAGGCAACAACTTGTTTTTCCTTTGATTACCTCTCGAAGGGACAAGTAACCCATACTAACTCACCAACTTCAAACCCACGATGGGTCTCAAGAAATAAGACCTGCCAATTATTTTTTAGATTCAGATCCGACCCGCATTCGATGTGTCTCAACAAATAAGACCCAGACCCTTAAAAAAGGGGCATGTCTGGAGCGGGTCCAATAGGGTCTTGGACCCGTAACCATCCCTACTTATGTGGAGTATTCCTTACCATCATATCCTCTAGTTATGAAACAACTATTCCTTAAAGACTCAGTTTCACTTTGTGTTAATAAGCACCACAATAAAGCCAAACATATTCCTCTCTTACTGAAAACGGACGTCACAAAGAGGTTCAACAATGAAAAACACAATGAAAAATAGAGCAAAAGAGACACAAGTGTTTATGAGGTATCTTGGATACCTCCCCCTCAAATGTAGTTTATTAGATTGAATTCAACAATTACAATGTAATAAACCTCCCCTTATCTTGAGAACAATCTCTCAAGATCACAAATACTAATGCAAAGTAAGAACTCTCTCAAGCTTCTAACAATACAATAGCCCTCTCAACAAGTGTGTCTGTGGTGGTTTTTCTCTAAGGTTGATACTCCCTTTTATAGAGGAAGGTGAGTGTCAATCTTAGAGTCACACATTAACCCACCATAAAGCACAATAAACACCCACAATAAACATGCTAATCAGTATAGCAATAAACCTAGCATTAACATTACAATTAACAAGTAAGTAATGCTCACAATCAATACACAAAACAGCAAAAAAGTAACTGTTCGACTGTTCTGACACCTTTGCTCGACCAAGCCAAGATCCGCTCGAACGAGCGCTTGGGTCGAGCCAAACTCCAGAAGCATTCTGCTAGCCACTGTCTCACCGCTCGACCAAGCCCTTCTCGCTCGACCGGTCGAGCGGCCCCTTTGTGGGTCGAGCGAGCTCTCTGACCTTCACATGTTGTTGCCTCGATGGAACAACACCTCATCAAACGTTCCAAACTTTATACTTACGCAACTCGACACATCTTTATCATCCTTCTCCAAAGTGCAAGATAAAGCATGTTCGATTAAGTGTTCAAAGTTAACGTCCAAGTCAAGAATATTGTTACTTGCTTTAACACTTACTCCTACGACCCTTCTAAAACTAAACATATTTCTTTTCTGCTCTAAATTGATCTATTTAACCCCATTTGCAAACTAGACATTCTCTAGTTTCTATCAATTATACATAACTAATAATTATGATATTATGTAAACATCCGATGAGATGAATAGAACAAACTCCCACATGACTATGTTCTTTTCTCTTATAATATTCACAATTTGTAAAAAATCATAGAATGATGAATTGTACAAAATTTGGGTGCAAGTAAAAAACGAATAAAGTATATATATTATTAAACTGCAATTTTCATGTCTATAGTAGAACAATTTCCCTAGTAATAAAAGGAGTCTTATTAGATATCTACTATATAGACTAACATATATTAGCTCAATCTACAACAAAGACGTACATAAATTACTCTCAAATTTCCTTTTAAGTAATCTACAACATGTATATTAAGTTTGTTCTGCTAAAAAACAATAAATTTGTAAACAAAACTTTAACTAAGAAGTACCTTCAATTCAAGGGAAGTGAGATAATTTGATGGCCACAAATAGTGCACCTGCAACCACAAAGAAAGACTAAATCAAGGGCTGATGTTTCGAAATGCCTCTCTGAGGCTTAAGTCAGACCAAAAAAAGGTAAATATAAGGGATAATGAAAGGGGAGGGTATTAACATCACTCAAGAATCAAAATATAAAGTTAAGTTAGTGTTTGTGTTGTGTCTTTAAGTGTTGGAACTAAATAATGCAAGTATGTAATAAATGGCAAAAATAAAGTAAATGATCAAGAGAAGAGTTTTTAAGGTGGTTCACCAATAAGCTACATCTACCATCTAACCTAGGATTATATTATGTGTTTAAAAGAGAAATACAAAACTTGATAGGATTTACAAATGAAGGTTTAGTGTAAAAAAGAGAGGAAATAATAGGGTGAAAATAAGCAAGTGTGCTCTAACAGTGGCGATTGAACAAAATTTTTAGGGGGCAGAATTAGCCAAAAAAAATTCAACTAAAATATAGCCAATTAATACAACTAAAAATTATACTGTAAATTTTGAATCAAAGTAAAACTCAACGCACTTTTAGCATTTTTAAATCATCTATAATGTCATTGACACTATATGTCTTTGTTATTTGTCTCTAAATGTATATTACTAAACTATCAATAAGGAAATCGTCGCCCATTTTGTTACCAAATCTTTTGTTTACTATCTTCATATTTGATTATTTTTTATATCGGGTTTTAGTAATTAAAATATTTACTTATTCAAACAAATTATTAAATAAAGATAAAAAAAAGTCAAATAAAAATATAAAACATTCATTTATCCTTCAATTGTGAATGATAATTTTAATTTTTTATTTTGTCGATTTCTCTCAATCATTGCTTCTTTTTTTGTATTTTTCAATTATTAAATAATAATTTCATTCCTACTTCGATAATCTATTATTACTTATAAGATATTTTTTTAGTTATTCTCTTTTTTTAATTATGTTGCTTTTATTTTTTAGACCGAATACTTATAAAGTGACGTATATTAAAAAATTTTCCGAAGGGGTAGCAACATGGGATATATGTGGGTTTATATAATGAAACAAGGGGTAGCAGCTAAGGGTATCAGTGGACCGCTCGACCTACTAGCTCGGGCGAGCAGGCCAGTCGAGCAGGGGTGCAGGGTGCTATTGCTTGCCTTTTTCCACGTGTCCCTTTGGTCCCCTATACTCCTTGCACTTAGTACTTTGTCCTTGCTTCTGAAATGGTTGCCTTGGAGCCCAAGACTTGCATCAACCTGTTGGAAATACTTCACATGTGAGACAAGATCCCACATCAACAAAATAGTGGGTTGTTGACTTGCATATATAATTGGTGAGCTACTCTTCCTACTACCATATGGTTTTGGGAAGTAATGAAACTCACCAAGTGTATGTGCAAGTCAACGCTCTTGACCCGTGGGTTTGTGGGCCCGAGCCCACGGGTTTCCCGTGTCCACACGAGTGGGCCACGGTGAGATTATGTGACGATTTGTCACGGCCTATCACAACCAAGCCTTCACACATCCAAACTCCCACTACCACTTATGGCTCGTTTGATAGGTAGTAATAAACGGCAGTAATGGGAATGAAAAACTAGTGTAATTTTAGTTGGAAATTTCTTGGCTACCTTGACAGACATGCTTCTTCAACTTCAATCATCTCATTTTCTTCATAAAGTTCATTCCAATGCATTACCATTGGGAGATGTGGTATTAGGTGGTAATGAAAATTTGTAAACAAAAAAACTTTTTTGTTTTTTATCAAAGTTTCATTACCATGGGAATAATATAGAACTTTTGATAAAAATTTTCACTATAAATCATTCCAATTACCACCATTTAATTAGTACATTGTACTAGTGGTACTTTGATTCTTCATCAACCAATCACAAGGATGGTAATTGTGTCCTCTTCTTAATTACACTAACATACTATATTAATTACCTTAATCTTGTTTTGATTACTTGGTGAACAAATGTTACCACTAATTCTAACAGATAAGTATAAGTATGAGGGTGAGAGTGAGATCACGTAACCTGATTTTGGTAGAAGGATGAAGTATTAATAGGGATTCCGCCATGGTAGTTACAACTATTGGTTGGTTATCTCAATATTGTTGCCTTATGGAGAACATGGCCACTGAAGTGACATGATGGACAATAGTTGTCTGGAATGATGGGTGGTTACTCAGAGAAGTATCATCAGTTAATGGAAGTGGGAAGTTAATGTATAATAATGGAGTGAGGCAGACTTATGACCTTGACATTGACTGTAATGTTGACTTGAATGCTGATGATGACTTTTGACTCTTTGACCAAGGGTATTTTAGACATTTCATGTATACAATATATTTCATCCCCAACACCAAGTTTATTATAGTACACAAATTCTCAGAGAAGTCCGTCTATAGGATAGACGGACTAAAATGGGCCGGCCCATCTTCTATTAATAGGAAATCAGGAGTTTTCAAATTAAAAAAAAAAATTAAAATAAGTAATTTCATTGAATACCGCGCCATTGTGTAATCATATTCTCGGTTTCCCAACAGTTACACTCTTACTCCAAGACACTCAACCTCTCCTTCTTCATTCATTATTCTGAGATTTCCAATACACTCAACCTCGCACCATCTCCCTCAACCATTTGGTTTCCATTTCGATTTTCTGAGATTTCCATTTCTGAGAGTTCCTTTTCGATTTTCTGAGTTTTCCATTTGGTTGTTCTGAGATTTTCATTTCGATTTTCAAGGAAGAGGGCTTTCGATTTTCGGTTTATTCTACTGTGTGGTTTCGGTTTCTTCCTCAACATTTATATTGTTCCAGATCTTCAATTTTAGGTATGATTTTCGACATTTTAACTTGTTTTTTAATGGTTATTTCGAAATTTAAATGGGTTTTATAATGGTTTATGATTTTGAAATTTTCTTAGTTTTATGATTGTGATTGCTAGATTTATTGTTTGATTTTGTTCTCTCTTTTTTAATGTGTATATTTTGGTTTTACATTTGTCGAAATTTGTTAGATTTTTTTTTTGATTTTGATTTATTGTTCTTGAAATGTGTTGAAATGGGTATATGACGAAATGGGTATTTGAGTTTTGCTTGAAATGGGTGTCGAAATTTGTTGCTTGAAATGGGTGTCGAAATTTCATTGTTCTGAGATTTGTTAGATTTCCATTGTTCTGAGATTTGTTAGATTTCCATTGTTAGATTTTCATTGTCGAAATGGGTATTTGATTTATTGCTTGAAATGGGTATTTGAGTTTTGCTTGAAATGGGTGTCGAAATTCACTGTTTGGTTTTTCTGAGTTTTAATGTCTGTGTTTGGGGGTTTAATGGTTTGATGTTTGGTGCATTAATGTTTTATGTTTTGTGTTTGGGACTATAATGTCTATGTTAGGGGCTATAATGGTATATGTTTGGTGCTGTAATGTATGTGTTTGGGGGTTTAATGGTTTATGTTTGGTGCTGTAATGACATTCCATATACTTTGTTTGGTGCTATAATGGTATATGTTTGGTACTGTAAAATATATTGGTTTTGATTGATTGTGGCTGTAATTTTGTGTTTGGGTCTATAATGTTATCTTTTTGGGACTATAACGTCTGTTTTTGGGTGGTATAATGGTTTGTTTTTGGTGCTATATTGATTTTTGTTTAGGACTATAATGTATATGTTTGGGGATAAGATAAGACCACCTATAATGTATGTGTTTGATGTTTATTTGCCCTTCTTTTGTCACTAACACATATAATATGTGATGTATGTTTGTAGCTTGCTGATTGGAGGCTATATCGGGCTACCATTTTGACGAGGATCTTACTAAGCGACCTAAACATGGACCGCGATAAATTGGTAGATTTGTCCAAGCAGTTTGCTAAAGAAAAACCCAAAAGACTACCTGAAATTTTGGCCGCAAGGACTCCCGATCCTCTAAAAGTTGTTACTCCTAAGAAGCGCACGAGAGCATGCCAAAAACCTGCCCAAGTAGCTGCTAAAAGGCAGAGGAAAAATGCCCCAAAAAAGAAGACAATTTGATTTGAAAATTTTTTGTTGTAATGAACATATTTGAACTTGTAGATGTTTGAAATGTTTTTATGCTAATTCTTGAGGACAATTTGCTGTTTTTATGCTTGAAGACAAGGCAAAGGAAGAAGACAATTTAAGTAATGAACAAAAAAGAAGACAATTTGTTGTTTTTATGCTAATTATTGAAGACGTTTAGTTCTTATTATTCAGAACATTTAGTTGTACATGTTTTAAAGTTGTAACTAGACATATTTGCTTTATATATTTTAAGTTTTGGAGATATATTGACCAAGATTTGTAGTTATAATGAACTAATTTTGGAGCTTTAATGACTTATTTTTACAACTTTTTAGTAAGACTTAATTTTTGGAGTTATACTGACTTTTTTTTGGAGTTATAATATATAAGTTTTGGAGGTATAATGTCAAAGTTTTGGAATTATAATGTTTAAGTTTTGGAGATATAATGTACAAGTTCTTGATCTTTAAGGAATAAATTTGTAGTTATATTGTCTAAGTTTTGGAGTTATAATGACTTATTTTTGGAGTTATAATGTCTAAGTTTTGGAGTTATAATGTCTAAGTTTTGGAGTTATAATGGCTTAGTTTTGGATTTATAATGTCTAAGTTTTGGAGTTACAATGTCTAAGTTTTGGAGTTGTAATGGTATATTGTCTAAGTTTTGGGGTTATAATGGCGACGTTTGGGCGTATAATGTCTAATTTTTGGCGCTATAATGTCTACGTTTTGTAAGCTAAGTTTGGGCGTTAATGTATACTTTATAGTGTTTAACTGTTTGAATTAAAAATTTCAAGTTTTGGAGTTATGCTCATTAAGTTTAGGAGTATAATGACTTGTTTTTATAGTTATACTTAGTTTTGGATTTAAAATACCAATGAACTGGAGTAATGTATAAATCCATACTATAAAACATCAAAATGAACTAAATATAAAACATCAACTACATTATCTATATTATATGTTTTTTGGGTGTTGCAGTTCCGAAGTCCTTTTGGGTCGAGCTCTTTCTTTTTTCAAAATGGCCCTTGATCCTCTTTCTTCGCCCCTTAGTAACTGATTTTTCGGGGTCTAATACCAAGACTCCTTTTTTGTGCACGTTCCTTTGAATCTTCAAGACATACCCTAAACAACAAATGTAATACAAAAAGGACTTATTATAACACCAAAAGTGACACATTATAATCCCTAACTTAACATATTATAATACCAAAGATAACTAGCAATTAACGCTCAATATTAATAAATACCCATATAGCCCCAAAACACAAATATTATAATCCCAAACACACATTATTATAGCACCAAACATATACCATTAAACCTCCAAACATATACCATTAAACCCCCAAAACACAGGCATTATAATCCCAAACACACATTATAATAGCACCAAACATAAACATAAACCATTATATGGTCGTTGTCATCATAATTAGATCAGCAAACATATACAGATAAAACCCCAAACATAGACAGTTATATCTCCAAACACACATTATTATAGCACCAGACATAAACATAAACCATTATATGGTTGTTTTCATCATAATTAGATCACCAAACATATACCATTAAAACCCCAAACATAAACAGTTATAGCTCCAAATACACATCATTATAGCACCAAACATAAACATGAACAATTATATCGTAGCTGTCATCATCATTAGAGCACCAAAAATATACCATTAAAACCCCAAACATAGACAGTTTAGTCCCAAACACACGTTATTATAGCACCAAACATAAACCATTAAATTCCCAAACACACCTTCATAGAGGCATATAGCATTGTTAAGGTCGTTGGCATCATCTCCATCTCCATGAACTGAAATACACAGAAAAAAGTAATAATTAAATAAACTACAATATACTATTGATCAAATTTAAATAATTTTAGTTAGAATTTATTGAAAAAAAAAAACAGAATTAAAGAAGTTTGGAAATTAGTATTCTTCATTAAAAGAGAATTAAAGAAGTTTGGAAATTAGTATTCTTCAATAATAATAAATCCAGTTTCACAATTGGTAATCTTGGAAATTCATCCATTTGGAAATTCTATTTATCACAAATATTCTCATCCGCCATTGAAGCTTGGAAGAAGCTTGGAGATTCTCATCCGCCATTGATGAATTTCCATTTCATTTTGGAAATTCTCATCCGCCATTAAGAACAATTAGTATTCGTCATTAATACCTTCGTCTTCCATTTCATTTTGGAAATTCTCATCCGCCATTGAAGCCATTGATGAAGCTTGGAGAAGAAAAACAAAAAACAGAATTAAATTTATATGAACATATGCGAGATAACTAACAATTAACGCTCAATATTAATAAATACAGTTACGTACTATGCGCCATATCCTTTGAATATGTTTGATCGAATTCAGACATTATATCTTCCATTGTTGTTGCAGATTGTGCTCTTTAGTTTTGCTGTTCTAATGGAGTTTTTGTCTTTAGTTTTGATGTTCTGGAAATTATCAAGGAAGAGGGAGTGTCTTTTGGTATTCTAGCCAATTTTGGGGTCAAATAATTTTGCAGGAACTTTTCAAAGAAGAAGCAGTTAAGAGTGTCTGGGGAAAGGGATAACCATTTGGTTTCCCAAAACACCTGCTGGCGGTTAATACTCATTTTTATTTATTTTTTTTTCTTTTTCCTTTTTCTCCAAAAATTAAAATACCCATTTTGTGGTTGGGCTAGGCTTTGTGGTATCCGTCTATACAATAGACGGTCTTCCATAAGACCTACTGATTATAGTAACGGACATTAATGGTATAATATAAGACTTTTACATGGCTGATGTATTAAAATCATCATTTAAAATCTATTTTCTACTAATGTTTATTTTGAAGGGGAGGGAAGCCATAATAAATAAGAACGTAATAAGAAATTTCTCTAATGTCATATTTGAGAATTATGCTTTTATTTGAAAATTTAAAATTGGCTCAAATTTATTATTTGACTAATTAAAAATTTTCAAATTTTGATTTGAATCAAATTCCACCATTGTTTTTTAAGTAGTTAAACTTGATAATTTGATAATTACTAGAAATTCTCAAATTCTTCATTTAAGATTTATAATTAAAATGCATGGTTTGAAATGAAATTCTTGTTTTCAAACACGACATTAATTTTTTTAGTGTTGTATGGGAACAATAAGTGAAGTCAACTTGATTTTAAATCTATTAGTTACATATCTTCCCATCCAACTCAAAAGTGATATTATTCAAAAATAAAACACAAAATTGTTAATTGACCTGACAAATCTATCTATACATATTTCTAAAGTAAAACACGCTTACATCAGGAAATTAAAAGTCAATGAGGTGTCAACCTCTAAGTAAATTTTTTCTCTCCAATTGCTTATGATGATGTCATATAATTTTAAACTACAAATTCACTTATAATTAAATGTTAACTTTAAATGTGAAGTTTTAAAGACTAAAACTTTTCGAAAAATATTGAAGACATTATCTACTATTGAAATTAGTTTGGAATGCATACTAGGCAAAAAGTAATGAAAATTTTCAAAGCTATTAATGTGCATTATTATTTTCAAAATATATGGAAAATTGGACATTTATGTCTTTATAAGTAACTTTGAACTTTTTAAAAGTACTTAATTAATAAAGTATTTTTTCATAAGTTCAAAATTGCCCACTTTTCCATAAAACTATGCTAATAAATAAAGTACGTTTCCATAAATTCAAAGTTTTAAAATATTTAGTTTGTCCAACAATATTAGTATTACATGAGGAATTTGTTAAAAGTACCTTGAAGTCTATAACTATTACTAAAACAAAACATTATTGATGTCATTACTTTTTAAAACTGCTTACGTGTTCTTTTTTCAATAAAAATTTTTCGTCTAATACTCAATGCTGATGTCATTGTATTTATTAGTAATGTTTATATCTTTGACTTTTATATTCTCTAATTATGACTATAATATTATCAATATTGATTAATTTTGTACTTTTTAAGTCATACTCCCTCTTATTCAGCCTAAATGTCCCATTTAGTTTTTTCACATTTGTCGAGACAGCATTTTAACCCTCAATATCTCTAATATATTCTTATTTAAAAATTATAAAAATTTAATATTAATAATCCTTGTATTGAGACGAATCAAACAAGATCCCACGTGACTATATTTTAACTTATAGATTAAGAGTAAAATACGAATTAAGAGTGATCAGTGAATAGTGCCAAAAAACTAAATAAGACATTTAGGCTGAATAGGAGGTAGTATAATTTAATACATTAGCGGATCATATATTTTATTTTATTTTCTTTCAATTATGTATAAAATCTTTATGGTCTTATTTATTTATTTTATTTTCATGAGAGACCGTCTTTTTGAGAAACGCGGCAGACGCCTCTCAGGCCCAGTCTACTAGTGTTTAATTCTTACTTTTATTCTATATTTTCCTTTATGGGTCAACCCAATTAGAGTTGGTCTCACTAAAAGACCGTCTCTCACAATAATTTTTGAAAACATAAAGCCATAAGTTTTTTATTTTTTTGCTTAACCAAATATGTCAAAAAAAATTATGAAACCATGCATCGCACGGGAACTATCTAGTATTAATATTATAATAATAGCCAACATAGATAAATGCAAAATAGTTAAATATACTGATACTTCATAACACCAATACTAAGGATAGTGTTAAAGAATAAATATTAATCATCTAATTAGATATTTTCTAGTCTGATTTGATCTATTTAGCTCTGATATGTTGTGGTTTGATGTGAATTAATCTAGTTTGTTTTGATATGGTATGGTTTAATCTTTTTCATTCCGATAAAAGTAAGTTAGAAAATTTGAAATGAATAAGATTATTTAATGGAAAAAAACATATAATAAGATCATAATCAAACTTATTTCAAATATAAGCGCCTAATACCCCTGATCACAGGTTCAGGTCAGTTTGTAGTTATTAAGTGCGAACAGAAGAAAGCTGGTAAAAAAAATCAAGTTTTTGTTCGCACTTAGTAACTGTGAACAGGTTAACATGCTGATTTTAAGACAAGAAGCTGTTCGCACTTAGTAAGTGCGAACAACCCAAACCTCATGTTTGGGAATTACACGCTTAGTTTTGGAATAAGTTTGATTAATATCTTATTGTATGCTTTGGTTGATAAATAATCTTATTCATTTCAAAATTTCTGTAAAATTATCTCTTATAGCCTTAGTAATCACTTACAATCTTCAAATGAGCAATTATAACATTAAGTAATCATTTAAATCTTAAAGTAGTCACTTATAATCTTAAACTTACGTTTACAATTTGAAAGTGGACACTAATTATCCGTTTCATAAAAATCTTGCCTTTTAAAAAAAAGGTATCAAGAGCTTAAAAAGTAAAAGACTATCATGAAAGAAAAATCAGCAAGTCTCTTGAAAGACCGTGTTTTTGATAGACGCGTTTCAGGTCCAATCCATTAGAGTTTAATTCTTACTCTTATTATATATTTTCTTTTATGGCCGACCCAATTAGAGTTGGTTTTTCAAAGAAACCGTTTCTCATAAGAATTTGTGAAGAAAATATCGTAACTCCTTTGTGACAACCTTAAAAATTATCTTCAGTCTTTTTTTGGAAAAATTGTCCAGAAATAATCTGATATTTATTTCTCTGCAATTATCCTAACTTTTGATTAATCATGAATAATTCTAACTATAAGGCATGCTTGTTAAGAATGCACAAAATAACCTTTTACCTGTATAACAAGTCATTTTGCAAAAAATAAAAAAGCAAATGCAAAATAAAATTATAAAAATCTTTAAAAAATTTAAAAATTAAAAGTTCGAACCAAAAATAAGCTTTTTCTTAAATTTTAACTTTAATTTTGAATATTTTTAATTCATTTTGTATTTTAATCCATTAAAACATATCATTATTTGAACAATAATATTCTTAGATAAGTAACCCTAAAATTAAAATAATTCATAATAAACAAAAGTTGGAATTTTTCAGAAAAAAATTGGATTATTCTAGGTAATGTTTCCTTTTTTTTACTATTTTTCTATTTTTAAAATTCTCTATTACTAATTAGTGACTAATTCAAGAAGGATAAACTTACAAATGACAATACAAATTACTATCAACCATGTATTTATGTAGATTATCGCCAAAAAAGTTCCTAATTCTGTTCAAAACTTTCCTTAACCAACACAGGATAAAAAAAAGAAAAAAAAAATGAAACAAGCAGTGTACAGTAACAGTATGCCCTTCTTAGCAAGGGCCAAGGGCAAAGCTCAGAGTCACCATCAGAATTCTTTCAACGGCAAGGTTCCCTTTAGTTTGATTCCAAACAGCTTACTCCTCCATATTGGATGCAGCAGGAACGTCACCGTCTGCTAAATCTTCTACTGCCACCGCTCCGTTTTGACCTGTTTTCTCTTCCTCCTTATCAGTAACTTCACTACCAGGCGGTACGTCCCCATTTACACCATTTTCCAACACGGAACTTTCACTGTCCATGTCATTCACTGAGGTCAAATTCTGCTGCCCATTCTGGAAGGATTGAACCACAGAAGCATCTCCTTGTCCGAGATACATCGTGTTATATTGAATGTTCATCATCCTTGCCTGTATTAACAACATCATCCAACACAACATAAATCATCGTAAATTTTACTCAATATGCTTTATATGCAGCAACTTGGACACTGCTATTGTTACAATCACTCATGCATGTGCCTATTTGATCCCCTTTTCCACATTCAACCTTTTTACCCACACAAATTCTTACTTGAGACCGTCTTAAAGATGGTTCTCAAAAGCCCAATCCAATTCTAAATATATATTGTTACAACTCTATATTTAGGATTGGATTGGGCCTTTGAGAGCCGTCTTTACAAAAAACAGTCTCTCAAGAGAGACCCTGTTTTACCCATAGTCAAAATATACTTTCTTAAGTTCCATATCCCATTTGATGCCATTTTTGTATTTCCTTATAATAACATTTTTAAACACAGCATCTTGTGGCACAAACCAGTCATTGCATGAAAAGCCCAATAAATTTAAAACACCAAATAGTTATGGAAAATTTTTGTCTTGAAAATTATCCTTATAACATTTTTCTACCACTTTGTGCAACACTTTCAACAACTAAGGGAAAGAGAGCCAAGCTAGCTAGAGTAATTAGACAAAATTAACAATCCCTTCCTTCCGGCACTAAGTTTCCATTTGCTTTTTAAAGTACTACTAAAAAAATTATTTTTTCTTAAGATACAATTTTCGTTAGAGTTCTTACAAGTTGAATAAGTGAATTGGATAGATTGACAAGCAAATGGAAACTTGGTGCTTGAAGGGAGGGAGTAATAAAATATCATTTCACTTATTAAATTGGAACCAACTAACAAATCCCTAATAGTACAACATGAAGACGAGTTGAAATAAAGAGCCTTTAACTTCAATTGAGATACTAAAAAATAATGTCACCTTTCTAGTTAGAACTTGGAATATTATATGTAAGGTCATAGGTCGAGTCTTGGTCAAGCCCATTCAGGCCCATTTATTATTTTGTGTGGATCTTTGGATCTGGAAACTTCAAAATGTCCTTAACAGGTGGTAATCTAATTGTTCTCAGTTCTCACTGCATCATTTTTCTCCATTCTGAGGTCTACTTAGGAATCTGTATTTGATATGAGCCCAAATGAATATTTAAAAGTCTAAAAATTGATTATGTTTGTGTCATAGGCCAGGTCTGGATCTAGGCGAAGTCCATAAGAAAATTGTTGGATTCAAACCCAACCCCATTTTTGGAACCAGACAAGATTCATAGGGTCTTAAAAACAGACCCTAAAATTGGGGTCGAGTTTCAATTGGGTCCGATTGGGTCTTAGACCCATGACCACCCCTAGTCAAAATATTATGAGAAAAAGATGGCTAAAATAATTGTTATAAAATACATATTCGCTTTTGAAGGACTTGAGCGTTTACAATAACAGCTTATTGTGAAGAAGAAAAGGAGAAAAAATTAGGGGGGAAAAGTTTAATATTGCTTAAAAGCAAACAACCACCACCAGTAATCAATTATTTTTATGTTAACCCTCTACAAATGAAGCTTTACATTCTCATCTCTTCCCAAACTTTATTGAGAATAAGAATAGGATTTCTTGCTGTAATTTTATAATTTTCATTTTAAGATAAAATGTTATCATATGTAAGTGCTCTTTCAAGCTGGCTAAAGAAATGGCTTCAATGTTGATTGTTCTGATGCTTACGAGTAGTAATTAATTCATCTAGTGGTTTTACATATTTGAGATAGTAATTAAGCACAAGGATCGGAGTTAGAAGATTATATATTGTTTTTGGCAATGGAAGTACCAATACAAGGAATAATTATTTCTTTTTTGGGATGAAGCTGCTTAATATAACACTAATTTTTTCCTTTGTAAGCCTCACATGCTTGTTGCATGAAACATAACAAAATACAAATAAAGCTTAATTTGCAAATTTAATTAGGATTCTTTTTTATTATATAAATATCAATAAATATTTTCAACTTTCAAATAATTTTTAGTATAGTTAATTTGTTTTAATTTCTAATTACTTTTTGAATGAATTTTTGTAAAAAAAGAATTATAATTTATAAAAATTATTTGGTCCTTTGAAAGCAAATATGCTTAAACGGTGAGATTTTTAAATAAAAACTCAACATGGGAGTTTTAAAAGCCAATTACCAAAAGGTATAGAAATATTTGCATAAAGAATGCCACTGTGCCATACTGCTATCTATAGCTCAAGAATTCAAATTTGTCCCCCAACCCATGTTTGCTTATTGCATAACCTATCACATGAAATCTTGAAAATAAGCATACCTGGTCTATCTGATGCATTTTGGAGTTCACAATATTAGACATCTCGTCCACGCCACTCACAAGATAAACTGGCCCCGTATCCTCGACACCTCGCTCTGTAAAAGGTGTATTCTCCGTCAAGTTTAATGCAAGGTGGTCAGGTCTCTGAAGCAGGCGTTGGAAAGTCGGTTGTAGTTCATAGCACTGCTCAAACAATGAACGACGACAGAAAACATACAGGCCAAGTCGTGCACGAGACATTGCAACAACCAATCTTCTCACATCACGTAAATGACCCACAAAGCGAGTGCGTACCAGAGACAATAAGATAAAGTCATTCTGCTGACCTTGAAACTTATCAACTGTTGTGACCTAAAAAACAAGGATAACCAAAGAGTAAGTAGTGCATGGGGCTATAAACCCAGAAAAAGCAACAACGACAACAACAAAAAAAAAAAAAAAAAAAAAGTAGTGCATGAGTTAGATTACTATTAAGAATAAGCAATGGCAAGAAAATCAGTCAACAGTTACTGGCCAAAGCTATAAATATATCACAAAAATAGCCAAAAGATCAGATATAATGTAGCGTACATAATTACTAATGATATGATACACATTACACAACGACTACTATCAGGATCCATTAAAGCCAAATCAGATAAGAAAAGCCCAATAGCAAAGTAAGAACTCCATTACAGCTGCTGGTGATCTAAAAGAATGATAACATAACATTTCCCCCACTTAAACCAACTCCAATATAGGAAAGCAGATATATCTTACCTTGTTTGGGGGGCCAATAAAACTGTATGGAACACACCTTCGACTGATAACATCACGAATGAGAAATTTCTGGCCGTTATAAGTAGTTAAAATGGAAATTTTATTTGCAGGATAACCAAGTAACCGCATGTATATATAAACACCAACTATGTATTCAGCCTCACCCTCATTCTGATAGAACCAAGGCGAAGGAGCAGATTCACCTTTACCATTATAGTCTGGCACATCCACCAACTGATAGTCATAAGAAAATCCTGTGTTTGCTCTAAGAAAAATTGGTTCTTGCTTCACATAAGGAAGGTCTCCCAACTCTCTATACCTCCAATTATAAAGTTTGGCTATGCTTGGGCGTGCTCGACCCTGAGCATTAAGCTCAATATATGGAATTCCCAGACGAACAAACCGTGTAAAGAGACTTTGATCCATGTGGCTATACTTCTGAAAGGCCATATTCTTTACAACAGGAGGCAGCTGGTGATGATCACCAATTAATATACACCGCTTCAGACGTGCGTAACCATCTTCCTGTCTCTGCAATAACATTGGAATAAAAGTCTCAATTTCCAGGATTTGTGCACTTTCTTCCATTAACAGGTTGTCATACTTGAATCCTAATTGAAGAAAATCCTTCCTCTTGAGAGCCGCATGTGTGCAAGTCATAGCAACAATTTTTGCCTGTTTAGTCATTAGGTAGTTTGCTCTATCCACAGTTGATTTCAGCAATTCAAATGCCCTACACTCTTCAAGCTCCTGAAACATAGTTTTGAGATGTCGAAAGCAACCTTTGGCAGCCCGCATATCCTTATCAAAGGACTCTCCACTAAAGATGGGCTGAGGAGCATTACAAAAAAACTCTTTGAACGGGAATCGATCTCGAACAAAAGTTGGTTTGTCTTTATTATCAACACAAGCAGCAAGAAATTGCTCCCACCGTGAGTAGACATGAAGCAACCAAAAGTAACCAGCTGTTTCACAGGTATAGCCCACATCCTCAGGAAGCTGAAGAGAACGTGCTAACCGTTCCACCTCACCAAGCAGTTCCAAACGTCGCACAAGCATTGCATTGACCCGACCTTGACGACTGAAGTCTAGATCAGTTGCTAACTCTTGCTCACCTTGTCCTAATCGAAGAAGATAGCGAGCAGGCACATCTCTCTAACAAAGAGAAGAGCACAATTTAAGAACGGATAACAGACATAAGAGAAACATTACTCAAAGATTAATCAGAATATCAGTAAACAAGCAACAGGAAGTCGGGAGCTACCTCCATTATCTTTTCAAATAGATCGTTGAGAGCCTGATTGGAGTGTGTTATAATTAATGTTCTCTGAGAAGGACAGTTGTGATAAAGAACATTTAAAATCTGCACAGCAGTATCAGTTTTTCCAGTACCAGGTGGACCTACCACCATTGTCAAGCCTGGCTGCACACCAGAGATAATTGCCCCAACCTGATGAACAGGAAAACAAAATATGCATTCAGAAATCCATTATATTGTCCTTAAATTTTAGTAAACTGAAGCGCTTAGCACCTTATTTACATATACTTAAACCAGTTCAGTGCACATAAAGTTAAAGCAGAATGTAAGACGTGAACTTTCAGTTAAAGACAATTGGAGTTCAACGTCTGTTAATATAACGCTAGACCAACATATTTTGGCTCTAATTTCATCTCTCCTCTCTTCTTAATCTTCCCAGCTCCTATTGTCCTCTAATCAGGCTCCCAATATTTGACAAATAAATTACAACCTAAATAAACAACATTGATTATTACAGCATGTAGTATCAGCATATAAAGTAGAAGTGATAATTGAAGGCTCTTTCATCAAATTACATGACTCACTCAACCACAAGAATCCCTAAGCCCTACCTTAATACTTTTTTTTATCAATTATGTCATATGTACACTACTAGTACTACCAATAATTTGTGACACAAGTTCCACTTGATCTGCTTCTTTTATAGTATTCTTCCAGGGGAAGGGATATGCAATGTTTTTCTGTTGTAAGCGTTGCTTGTAGAATAAAACTGTGCTGTGTTTCTGATCTGATTTCGTGTTGAAAATATACGGGCTAGATGAAATTCACTTTCTCGTGGAATAAGAACTTTTAATTGCTTCTCATTTTTTGAAGTAATATTAAACTGATGTTAAAGTTAGCTTGAAGTTCAAGTTCATTTGCAAATGGTAAGCATCATCAAAATCGCACAGCAAGCCCAGGTTTGTTTCCAAACATGAAGTTGATGGTGTTTAGGCTTCAGACAACCTTATTTTTCTTGCCAAGTAATTCACATATTTATGGAAACTAGTCTTTTAAAATACTGGATGAAGCGATGAGACTGAGAAAATGAAGATACACAAATCACTAAATATTAGGACCACCGAATACATTCCCAAAAGTTATGCTCCTATTCACGAGCTGGAGTTTATGTGGTAGAAAGAGTAATTATGATTTTGTGGTTCTCTATTGTTCAGAGCAACTTATGTAACAAATATGTAATGTTTGTACTTTGTACACAAACATGAATGAGAATATTATATAGCACCGACACCAAATGAGAATATTAAAAAAAACTAGGCTATTTAGCAATGCATTGGCAAAACAAAACACATTATGTTACAAAACGATGGTATCTAAAAGTACCCTAAATTTTGAATTTACCCATGACCAAAGGTGCAAAAGGAAAGCGGCTATGCATCTCAAAAGATTATAGCAACATCAATGTTTCTTAGTGATAGATTATTCCCTCCATCCCTATAAGAATGCACCTAAAATGTTTTGGATGAAATTTAGTAAAAAGGGAAATTGAGTTGGAGAATAAGACAAAAAACAAGTTGATATAGAAAGGAATGGATAAGATGGAGAGAGAAAATATATTTATGAATGAGATTAAATGAAAGAAAATGAGACCATTGCCAGAATGGGAAAGAGTGCAAAATGAGTGGGACGAACTAAAATGGAAGGAGGTACCAATTGAATGAGATAGAGGGAGTATTTGTGAATGGTGCTTGCTAAAAGTTTTGAATTCAATGTATTATCGTTAAAGATATGTGATCAGCGGATCAGCCCTAGAGATGGGATGTTCAAGAGGGTGGCTAGTTGCTGACTTACAGATGTAGTGCCTTCTCCACTTAGGCTTTTGTTTGCCGACTTTGCCTTGCGTTTTGTTTCTCTAATTTGCTTTGATATCTTATCTTTATATCTTTTACTTTCAATGAAATGTGGAAATTTGTATTGAAATCCTTAGTCTTATTGCTTGAAGTTGACATGTCCATTATGATTTTTCTTGATTAATGTTTAAAATGAGTCATGAATCATGTGCACTTATATCTATGTGATGTTGCAAATGATATTTACTATCAAAGGTCAAAGAGAGACAAACTTTTTGTTGTCACTAGCAAGGATAAGGTTGTGTACATCCTAACCCCGAACCCTGCCTATTGAGTGAGCCATTAATGGCATTGAGCCATTGAGGCAATGAAATGTTATTGATGAATTTTTTATAGAACAACACGTAACGAACCAACCAAATGACGTAGTTTCTGTTCTTGGGAGCACTACATAATTCTTGATCTCAACACATCAACTCATTAGAGAGAGAGAGAGAGAGAGAGAGAGAGAGCGAGAGAGATTAAGTTCTAAAAGAGGCATTAGATTTGAACTTTGAAACTAAAAAAATTCATTGAAAAGAAAGACGTATGGTTAAATAAACAAAATATGTTATGAGCAGGGGTAAACCATAAAAGCAATGTAGAATCCTTCTAAGGTAGTAAAGGTAAGTACCTGAGTAGGGGTAAACCTGACTGTATTTTGCTTCGGCTTGTCCTGTGGGTAAGGACCCGGATCAGGAGGAATATAAGACTCAACAACAAGTCTTTCTTGAATTGCTGTAGTGTCACCATCAACAGAAGCAGATCTGGATGATTTGTTTCCAGGAAGAGCTTCAGCATTGCTTTTCAGCGTTTTTGGAAGCCTAATTCGAAATGGAGGCTCTGGACACAGATTTTCTGAACCGTCTGAATCAGTGAAAGATATCTGAAACCAAAACGTCAGTATGAGAAAGAACAATAAAGAAATGTAACATTGATACTAGCAATACTGCATTACAAGCTTTGCAAATGTTACGATTCACACACCTGATAGTTCGAAAAACTGTTCCTCAAATGATCAGCATCCAAGAAAGTATCCTTAAAATCTACAATCTCTAGAAGGTCGGGCATGTAAGTCCATTGGGCAGCTGAGGGGTTTCCGTAACCCAAAAATATATTGTGCAACCAATCAGGAACTATACATGTTTCATTCATAAGATCTCGAATGGATTCTAAAATAGCCTTAAAATTATTTTCTTTTGGCTTTCTGCGCATCAACACATTAAATGTTCCATATACATCTTCAGCTCCATTCTCTGCAATATCTGTAACATCCATGTGGTATTGTGCTGCATCAAGAGCAACTGTTACAGTTCTAAGTTCACCTTTGGGAGGTTTCCAGTCTTCACGTTTAATTCTTCCAGTAAAATCATTCATCAAACCCCCTTCCTCATCTCGAATCTCTATTACTTCACACCCGCGTACACACTGAAGACCAAGACGTTGAGGAACAGTTGCCTTAGAAGCTTCCTCTTCACTCAATGGCTCAAATGAAGGGCGTATAGAAAGCAAAAACAGAACATCATGCTCTTTCAGTCCATCCCATTCAGATCTGATGTGTGCTCTATAACTAGAAATACTATAAGTAATTGCTGCTGTTACTGCTGCAGGTTTCACCTCCCCAATGTTAGGTTGCTTCACCTCAGTAATCTTGAATTCCCTTATTGGTACAGCCATTCTTGACCAACCACGGAAAGCTGTTTCCCCTTCGTTATTGATATAGGCAAGAAGATGTGGCACAGCTTCCTGAATATCTTCCCGTATTTCATATGTTGACTCGAGACGAAAAAGATTAAAATTTCTCAATAAATAATCATGAAGGGTTAAAAACTGAAGGTTAAGTTTTGGGAGAGCTAGACATCCTTCTCCAGAGTAGTTAATGCTTGGTACAAGGCTTTCATCCCACATGATTTGCTCATTAGGATATAGTGGGAGAGCATTTATGGCTTCCTTCTGAGATTTCTGTTTCTCGAAAAAGGAAACCATAATTTCAATAAGAAAATCAACCCTCGATGACCATGGATCGTTCTTTGAAATTAGTTTGAGCTGAACTCAAGGAAACAAAAAGGGAAAGCAATTAGCACACTAAAGAAACCTGGAACAGAGGAGCACATCAACGAAGTCTAAAACCACTATCCACAGGCTAGCATTTATATTAAAATGAAAAACAAACCTTAGAACACACTAAATCCTGGAGCTCTTTAGGTGCCAGCACAGACAGTTTCTTAGAGAGATCAACACGCTTGTGTATAGCACCAACATTAGCTAGAGCCAGCTCTCTCAACTGACAAACAGCAATGCATTCACAAAATTAATTATATAAAAAAACCCTGACAAGTGAAAAAAAACTAATATATAACTTTATCAACACCATCAACATCCACAAACCTTTGGGATTCTCTTAAAAGCAAGCAATTGAAAAGATTGAAAGCGCTCATAATGCGCTTGAAGGACCTCATCGTCAGTCAATTGTGTCCCTTCGTGATCATTAATCTCAAAAGTTTCATAAAATTGTAACAAGTCAACCAATTGTGAAAACAATTTTCCCCTTGCATGAGTATAAAGCGCACTTAAATGACATTTAGCAACCACCGCAACATCAGCCACTAAAGGCCTCAAGTACCTGCCACAGACAACCACAGACATAAGAATATAAGATACAACATACCTTCACTCCAACGACATTAAGTAATTCATACATAGGCTCTCAAAGGCACCTAGGCAAAGTTTTGAAGGTCAGATGTAACCAAAAAGGTTGTTTCCAATTGACCCTTGATAACAAACATAATCATATTTCACATAGCTAAGTGCCCATTATTCCATAAACTACTGTACTATAGTCCATTTAAATCTAAACAAAAGAACGATGAATCTGTGGCTCCATTGTGAACAGATCACACAATTTGAAAAAACATAAAATAAATTAATAAAAATGATAAGTAAAAAACTAAATATGTTGAGCAAAGAATTGGGAAGCAATCAGTAAGACAGTAATGAAGCTAATAATTACCCAATCATGGGATGTCCACCAAAAATAATCCTAACTGGGTGTCCGGCCGCCTAAGTATCCAACTATTAAGTGTATTTTTCAAACATGAACTGATGATCTGAAGGAACGTGTTTAGCAGGCTGCAGGTCACTAGGGTGACATGACAGATTCATCATTCCTCTTATTTTATTGAACAATGTTTTGATCATTGAGAAGTAAAATATAAAAAAATACCCTGACAGCCACTGGGGCACGTTCATCACAGGCACCCAACCCCCTCCCCTTTGTTGTATGCATTGAAAGAACTTGTTTTAGTGGTTCACTAGGGTGACGTGAAAAACTGTGATTGGCTATCTTTTTTACTTATCTTTTTTGAAAAATGTTTGATGATTGAAAAGTAAAACTTTTAAAAATACCTAACAGATTCTGCAGCCCCTCCATCCCAAGCACCCAACCCCTTTCCCCTACTTAAGCCCAATCACCAGACTACAGCGCCTCCCACAGACCACCCTCCCCTAGCTCCCCTTATCCAGACACCCTCCCTCATTCGCAAAACAATTGCCTAAACCCATTAACTTCCTTCCCAATCCCACCACCATAAAAAAGCCTCCTCGACGCCAGATCCACCACTTTCCACAGCCGAAAACTCCAAGCCCCAACCAGGAAACCTGACCCGTGCGGAAAAACCACCCATGAATACCTCTAGATTAAAAATTTTCGTGTGTGGTTTTGGACATTTGAGATAAAAGTTATCTTGAAGCAAGCTTTATCAAGAATGGGGGGAAGGTAATTAAAGATGGACAGTGTTGTTTTAAGCTGAAGGAGGGTGATCTAGGTTGAAGGAGGGAAGGGTGGTTTAGGACTAGAGAGGTAGTTCGCAAAAGGTAGGGAGGATTAAAGTTGGGCAAGGGGGAAGGTTTGGAGTGGTTGAGGTGGGGTATCTTGATGGTAAATATATTCTACTTACAATTTTATAAACATTCCTACAAGGAAATACGATTTTTGAAATTTAAAATAATTGAAGGGGGGGGGGGGGGCAGTTAGGGCATTTCAATTGGAAAAATGGGGAGCTTTTAGGGCTTTCAACTATTCAATTTTGAAAAAACTTCAGGTTAAGATTTCAAAAAAAAGTTGAAAGTAAAAGGAGTTAGATAAATCTAATAAACATAGACGAACCAAAATAGACATTTAATATGAACTTTTCAAGACACTTTTGAGTCATTGACTGATTGCTCAATAGATAAAAGTAAAGCTTCCTTGTTACTACCTTATATTTGCCTATTTTATCCTTTTCTTCTTCATTCTTATTAAATAATGAGGTTATCTATTTATCAAAGAATTAGCTTATATTCCACTATAAAACATCATTTTGACATTGAAGGATAATATTGTCTTACCTTAACAATTAACCTTGAAAACAGTTGTTTCCAAGCAAAATCAGATAAATTAGGTAGCTGACGTGGAAAGATCAATTATCATTTTATTATGCTTAAAAAAACAATATACATTAATTTTCTTTTTTTACACAAATCTCAGTATCAATTTCTAACACCAAAGGCAACATTCTGGTGTTGAGCCACCCTTTCCCACCAGTTCGTTCTTGGGTTGTATGTTCTATCATTTTCTTGTATTTTCTCCAACTTTTTCTAGACACGTACAATTTTTCACTTTTTCTCATACATTCTCAATCTTTCAGCCAAACCTAGGTCAAGCAAATTGTGGGATAGACTACATAATCAGATAACTAGAAAAATCACGACCCTCCAAATTTTCAATGATTGGTTTTCCCTTGGAATATATTCACGAGTTTAGCAATTCCTTTCATAACTGAATTTTACCCATAAAATTATACTTCTTTCATATTCAATATATAGATAGGTGATTAACATATATACTCCAGAGAAACATACAAAGAGAAGTCACTAGAGCTTTGCTTTCGCTCCAAATGGAACCCCTCCCCCGTAGGTTTTTCCCAAGAATCTAGAGAAAATTAATTATGTTTACTATGGTGTGAAATTCCTAGAGCCCAATGCAAATCAAAAACGTTAACGAATTTCTATAAGTTCACAATCATACCTCCTTGTTGGCAATTGACTCAATAAATCAATAAGGAACTCCATAAACCTCTCACAATACAAGACACAAGCATCATTAACTTTTTGGAAACCATTTGAATTATTTCCATCTAAATCATCGTGTTGTGGGGAGAAAAACACTTCAGAATCCAATATCTGCATTGTAAACAATGAAAGTAAGATTTTAATGTATGTTGTGAACGAAGAAAGATCTCAAAGATCCACACCACGTATACATAATCCGAAATTTGACAAATTCAAGCATAGGAATATACCACCAAGAACTCCACCATGAGATTTCTCAAGAACGTTGCTTCTAGAGAATTAGACGGATCATAGTCCTCTCCACGTTTTTTAGCTTTCTTGGCTTCTGCTTTAGTCATTTTTTTCCATTTCTTTATCAAGTCAGGATTTAGACATAACTCCATCTGACCAACAGTAAACCAACTTGATAAATATCATAAAATGAACCGAGTAAGAAAGAAAGAGTGGGGACTAATAACATTTTCATTGTATACCTGGAAACGACCATATGACAAGCTATGCCAGCATTGCAAACTCGCAAGTCTTAGAACAGTATTGCTGACTACTTCATCTTCAAAACTCTGCAAGTGCAAATTCAACAAATTTGAGTTTCATTATCAAACCTCCTATCTTCTATAGTATGCCAGTATATTAGCATTACACTGCTCACATGCTTTCTAAACTACAAGTCAACAACTAGAGTTTAAGACAAAGCAAAAAGTTGCTTGCAACGCATGTGAGTAGTTAGTTAGAGAAATTAGTATATATACTCCCTCCGTTCCTTTTGGTATGTCCATTTTAAGTTTGTCCACTTTAAGAGAGAGAAATTTAAATTAGATTTTTGAAGTACATATTGAAGATAAAATATATTTATGTGAGATCTTGTTAGATTTCTCTTGATGTAAAGTTTTTTAATATATAATTTTATAATTTTTTATGATGCGTACTTAGAGATATTAAGGCTTAAAATATGCTAAAAAAAAGCGTACAAAAGGTAAAGTGGACAAACAAAAAGGAACGGAGGGAGTACAATAGTATTCAGATTTTGTGGGTTTTATACTCATGTCTTGGGAGAGTGCAAGTCTCTTGAAAGCTTGTGCATCTTGTTTCCTCCTATTGCATCAATGAACTCTACAATTTCATTTTAGTCTCATTTACATTTATGTATTCTAATATTCACAACAATGGCAGAATCAGTCTATTATAATTGGTATTAGATGCTATGCCATGGACGATAACTCAAGAAACCAAAACTACAGCAATTAGCACAAACAAAGAGTAACGTGAACTACTAACGCGGTGTAACAAATTGACGATTGAATTACACAAGCAAGTGAAGGAGGACCGTGACAAGTTTCAAAACAAGATGGTTAAGAAAATGCTACAAGATTCAAAATCTTGGAATAGGAGAAGAGAGGCTAGGAGAAAAGGGCATTCGTTGGCTGACTGACCTCTTTAACGTTATCCTAAAGACATATAAGATGCAAGAAGAATGGAGGAACAACACGCTAATACCTCTGTTTAAAAACAAAGGCGATGCACAAATCTATGGAAACTATAGAGGTATCAAACCACTAAGTCACACAATAAAATTGTGGGAAAGAGTGATAGAAAGAAGAATTAGACAGGAAACGGTGATTAGAGGGAACCAATTCGGCTTTATGCCAGAAAGGTCAACCATGGAGGCAATTCATGTTTTGAAGAGACTGATAGGAAAAATATAGGGAGCGGAAGAAGAATCTGCATATGGTGTTCATTGACTTGGAGAAAGCGTATGATAGCATACCACGATCCGTCATATGGGATAGCCTTAAGGCCAAAGGTATTTCTTCTATATACATTGAGGATATGAGAAATATGTATGACAGAGTTTCGACGAACATTCTTACACCGGTAGGGATAACAGAGCCTTTTTCGGTTAAAGTAGGGCAACATCAGGGATCAGCTCTAAGTCCATTCATTTTTTCGTTCATTATGGATGAGATTTCTAAATCTATCTGAAAGACGGTTCCGTGGTGCATTCTATTCGCAGACGATATCGTGTTGGTGGCAGAAACTAAAGAGGAAGTCTGTAATAAATTGGATGAGTGGAGGGAAGCGTTAGAAAGTAAAGGGTTGCGCATTAGTCGTACGAATACTAAGTATTTGCGTTGTGACTTTAGTAGGACATCATTGGTAGGTGAGCCAGAGGTGTCCATTGGTGAAGAAGTTGTTAAAAGTACGACCAAGTAAAAGTATTTGGGATTGATCATTCATAGGGATGGAGAGATTGACAGAGATGTAAATCATCGAATCCAGGCGGGTTGGCTCAAGTGGCGAGCAGCTACCGCGGTGCTATGTAACGGGAAGTTCACAAGTAAGTTAAAGGGGAAATTTTATCGGGTGGCAGTCAGATCTGCTCTGTTATATGGGACAGAATTTTGGCCCGTGAAGAAGAGTTTTGAACATAAGATGGAAGTCACAGAAATGCGTATGCTGAGGTGGATGCGTGGACGCACTTTGATGGATCGAATTAGGAACCAAGAGTTTAGAGACAAGGTAGGAGTAGCCCCTATTTCTGGGAAAATGCGCGAAAATAGATTGAGAAGGTTTGGCCATGTGCAAAGAAAGACTTATGACGCCCCTGTGAGGAAGGTTGAAAGCATTATAGTAGAGGGTGAGAGGAGTCGAGGAAAACCTAAGAACTTGGGACGAGCAAATAAAAGTTGACTTGCATGAGTTAAACCTTTCTAAGGACCTGACTAGGGATAGGGGTAGTTGGAGGCGTCTTATCCATGTTTTTAGACTATAGATTTTCTTTTTAGAGTACCTTTTGGGGTTCTTGTTCTCTTGTTTTCTTGTTTTCTTGTTTTTTATTAGTTTTATTGTTCATGTGTTCTCTATGTAGTTTCTTAATTGTTTTTACGTTTTTATTTTATCTATTGCGTTTTTTTTCTCCCACGACGTAGGGGCTTCTCTTAATCTTTCTAAAGACGAGGGACTCTTTCTGGCCGTGCTCTCCTTTATGGGTATGAGTTGTTGTCGTCCTTCTCTCCCCAGACCCGGTTCATAGTTTTCTATGAGCGGGATATAATAGGCAGGATGATGATGATGATGATGATGATGATGATGATGATGATGATGATGATGAGACCTCAGAGAATTAGATGGAGGATCTAGAATTGGAATCATAAGTGATTGTTGGCCAAAAAATTTAAGGAAGGTGAATTTCAAGAATTTAAGAAAAAGGAAAAAATAAAGAAACATGAGAAACAAAACACACTTTGGAAAATACCTAGAAATGTTGTCAAAGAAAAGATTGGTCTAGAAAGCAAACATCGTGGCTCACTTGTCGACAAGGCCACGATGTATGCCTTCAACTTGTTTTCACGGGAGGAGCTCGAGACAGGCTGTGAAACATGAAAAGAGATGGCCTTGTGTGTTGTGGGTCTGATGGAGCTGGAACTCTCGTCAAAGAAAATGAAGATCAAAGATGCTTTGAACGAAGAGGGTAAGTCGAGGAAGACCGCAAGAAAAGAGAAGGAAGGCAGCGGTAACAAAGTGAGGGTGGCTAAATTCCTCTAGTAGGTGGCGGAATTTTTCATGGAAGGGAAAGATTGAGGTATGGTAATGGGTTATGAATTGCGTGAAGAAAAAATTTTAGGAGGTAATTGAGATTAAGGGAGAAGAAGTGGTATGTTGCCCTTTAGAATTCTATTATTAGAAAATAGAATAAGAAAGGGGACCCACCTTTGATCCTCTCACAACATTACCCGACTGTACAATGATTGAAAATAGGAGTAATGAGTAATGACACAATTACAACTCTGATTTTGAGTTGTCACTTCATGTCAGAATTGACCTTATACGATCATTTTTTTTGAACATTGGGAACCTTAATTCATTTTCTTTCATGTCACACACGTTATATTTATGAAGCTACATCTAGTGGCAGTAATTTGACAAATTCACATAAGACTTGAAGGATCCCTACACAAAAGAGTTAGCTTATTAGTTTTGAATTGTTTCAGCCATTTTTTTCACCAATTACCTAATTACAAAATTTCTAAAATTCCATCTATTAGACTTGTACTTTACTAAACCCATCCATTTATTCCTAGGCCTAACCTTGCTCTTGAATGATAATTTTTTCTTTTCCCATATTCACCCAATTTTTTTAGACCAAATGCCTTTCAACTCAAATTTTTACAAATCCATATTGGTTATAGCACGACCCATTTTATGCCCACCTTGAGGACAAGGTGAAACTATGAGCAATCAGTACTGTTGTACATTGGGTATAAGGATATTATGGGTATTTTAATATAAATAGTTGGTTAAAGAAATTAGTATATATAAAGAACATGGGAGTAGAGAATGAAACCAGATATAACGTATTCAGATTTTGTGAGTTTTAAACTCATATCCTAGGGGCTGGGAAAGTGCAAGCCTCTAGAAAGCTTGTGTATTTTGTTTCCTCACATTGCATCAATAAACTCTATAATTTCATTAGTCTCATTTACATTCTGTAATCAGTGTCATACACTATACATTATGAAAAAAAGAAAAAAAAACAATAACTAAAATCCTAGCATCTAGAATAAAAATTGGCATAGCTTATAGTAAGTATAAGAAATTGCCCAACATCAAATTGCTCAGAAAATACAACAGCCCAAAAGTTAGTTGATTAAAGCCCATGAAATTGTATTCAATACAAATTCCTACTTCCTACAAAAAGGAAATATTTTGCTTACCTAACATCCGAGGCATGTAAAAGTTCACATGGATAGTTGAACTATAACTTGATGTGAATCAAACATTGCTAGATATGTAACTTTTTATGTCCGATCATAGGACCACTAAACAGAAAAACCTGGTGACCATGTCAAAGATCACGAGGACTAAAAATGAACTATTCGTCTAACTACACTAGACATAGGGGAACACCAAAATGAACCCTCAGAAACAAGCAGAGTTAAACATTAGCATACCTGAAAGACATTAATCATGAAGACTAAATAGTTGGTCTTCTCTGCAATACTGAAACGATCTGCCTGCAGCAAATAATACAAATAATACTAGATAAGTTAGAATGGTAAGCACAATAACGACATCACCCTGTAAAAATACCCCTCCAAAATCAAAATTCACCATCAAGTAGGAAGGACTGAACTGTTCACAGGTACAGCCTCAAACCTCCAAAGTGCATAAATGAAAACATGATATCAAGAACACGTCATTGCCCAAACTCCAACTCAAATGATAGAATGCGACTTCGAAATCATTCCTTATTGCAATGTGGGAAATGATTATGACTTTCTCTTAAGTCTTAGATGCTATTTTTACAATCCAAGAGTGAATGTTATATAACATTTGATCGCGCCATCACAGTAAGGACAGTATACAATGTATCGATAACTTATCGTCACCATTAGCATATTAACCACACAAATATACTTCTATGAAGACAAGTATACATATACCAAATGCAAGCAATTGCTTAAACACACAGTACATGAGCTCGCGTGGTGGCTAAAATCAATACTGTTAAGACATCTTAATGTACAAACAAAAATAAACCTGATCTTTAAGCCGAAGAACAGTCTCCAAGAATGATTTGAACACATCTTTCCTATCATGGAAGCAAACCCAAGCAGACACGTTCTCTCTAAACTGCAAATATTCAAAAAAAAATACAATTCAGTAAAATCCCGCTAATAATAAAACACAAAAAAGCAATTTAAACAAAACCCACAAATTAAAACCAACCAACCTTCTCATTAATCATCAAAATCATAGACATAACATGCTCAAACGTCGCTGTTTGAGCATCAAAATGTGGCCATAGATACTTCTCCAAGTACTGACTAATCTCCAAAATCATTACCCTTTGTAAAGGAACGGGTTTTCTACCAGTTTTAACAAGCAACTCTTTATTATAAATATCCTTCACCAATTCAGCATTAAAAGGGTTTGCAGGGTTAGAATTAAGCCAATTATCAGAAGCAATTTTAGTAAGTGGGTCTTTTTTGATTTCAGAAAGACTGATAGAATTGGGAGCATTAGAAAGAGGTATTGATTCAGGGTTGATACTGGGGGAAATTTCAAGAGGGTATTCAGCAACTCTATGGCGTTTGAAATCGTAAACTCCAGTTCCATAGACTTTGGTCATGGTGGAACAAAATAGGGATTTTTCTAGGGTTTATGTGGGAAGAAGAATGGGAAAAGAAGAAAATGGGATATTGAGAATTGCGAGTTAGTAAGAAGCTAAGAAGAAAGTATGGCGATGGGCATTGGGCATGGTGAAAGAATCAGTAGAACTATAACAGCCGGCGATGCTACAGCCAGAGACAGTGATGGTGAGTAATGGTGCGTTTGATGGGAGACGGGAATTTTTCGGAGGACACAGATATTTAGCCGCTCATCATTATGATTAACCCTGGCCTGTATTTTGTTTAAACTTGATTGATTCCCACAATTTAAAATGGTTCATGAAAACGGAAGTCACAATCAGTTTCAACAACGAAAACACAAAGAAAAATAGAACAAAAGATGAACACAAGTATTTATGAGATATCTTGGATACCTCCTCCTCAAACGTAGTTTTATTATAAATGAATTCAACAATACAATTATAATAAACCCTAGGGGTGCTCAAAAGTACCCGACCCGCTGACCCGCTTCATTAATGGCGGGTCAAAAAATAAAAAAATTTGAAAAATACGGGTCGGGTCATGGGCCGATATAAATTTGATCCGGATACCCGCTAAATACCCGGTACTAAATACTCATTTCTGTTTTAGTTCCATTCCATTTCTGTTTTAATTCCCGTTAAATACTCATTTCTTTTTTAGGTGCTCAATTCCATTTCTGTTTTAATTCCATTGCTTTACCCATTTTTAATCTTCTTACTTTTTTTTTTTTGATTTATTCTTAATCTTCTTACTTCTTCCCTCTTTTCTTTTCTCACTTCAATTTCATTGCTTTACCCACTACAGTGCCCAGCCAGCGCCATTAATCTACTTCGTTTTTCCCTCTAAATTTTATGGTGGAGACTATAGTTTATTCGAAGATCACATCAATATCGACATTATATTTATATTTATATAGTGCTTTTGAGTTTTGAAAATTAGAATATTAATTTTAAAATCTAAAAATCAAGCTTTGATCTTAGAGTTAGAAAAATTCTGCCCAAATATTGCCTAAAATCTGTCCGGAAATCGATTTAAAAATTAATATTAAATCTGAAAAATAATCACAAATAATAACCGGGTACCCGGTGTCCCGACCCGTCTTATCCGGGTACCCACTAACCGGGTACCCGCAATAAATGGGCCGGGACACGGGCCGTTAAAAAAGGTACCCGGCTAACCGGGTACCCGGTAATGAACACCCCTAATAAACCCCCCCTTATCTTGAGAACAATCTCTCAAGATCACAATACTAATGCAAAGCAAAAACACTCCTCTAGTTTCTAAGCAATGCAATAGCCCTCACAAGTTTGTGTGTTTGTGGTGTATCTTACTCTAAGAATTACACTCCCTTTTATAGATGAAGGTGGGTGTGATTCTTAGAGTCTCACATTAATCACCATAAACTCACAAGTAACGCCCACAATTAACATTACAATAATGTATGACCATAATTCAGCAATTAAACAAGCAATAAACATCTTACTTAATGCTATACACAAACCAGAAACTGAAAACAGCATCCAATGAAGCTTCTGACGATCCGCTCGACTGCTCGCTCAGTCGAGCCACCTCAATATTTTGTCGAGCGCCCTTCCAGAAAGCTACTGACTGCTCCAGACCACTTTGCTCGACCCAGCACCCCTCGCTCGACCGGTCGAGCGGGCCACAGGGGAGGTCGAGCGAGCTCCAGTAACTCCCAAAGTCGATTCTTCAACCGAACACTCTTCATCAAACGACCCAAACCTTAATCCCACGCAACTTGACACATCTTTATCGACTTTCTCTAAAGTGCAAGACAAAGCATGTTCAATTATGTGATCAAAGTTAACGTCCAAGTCATAAATATTGTCACTTGCTTTAACAGTTCATATTCACGGAAATTAAGAAAAATATAATATTTTAAATAATATTAATAATACTCTCTTTGAACCAATTTAGTTGTCTCATTTGCTCGGGCACACTTATTGATGGTGGTGTAGGGTCCATTAAAAAGATGCTAGTTGGGGTATTTTAATTGATTAAATTAAGTGAAATTCTACATGGTAAGTACCAACTATAGGAAAAGGCGAGTAGTAATTAATCTTACATTTTTTTTCTATCAGATGTCTCCGAAGAGACTACATTTTTTTTCTATAAAATATCACTTAACTCTTGAAAAATTAACTACTGTAACTATATTAAGCAATAAACGAATTTTTTCGTTAACTATAAAAATGACCATTTTACCCCTTTCTATTTCAAACTCAATTGATCCTTCCTCTTCCATTAAACATGTTTTTCCTACTAATGGAATTAGTTATCTAAAAAATAAATTATGCCTATGATTATTACTTTTCTTCAAGGTTTCTTTGCTTATCTTCTTCTCTCTTCCCTTTTTCTCAGCCTTGGAAACCTTGGGACCGAGAGAAAGATCTCACAACTGGGAGGGAGAATGTTAAACTCGATGCAGAGAACTTAACACAGGGTTTGACCTCCAGGTTTTGTTAAGTTTTGAGTGTAAGATCATAAAGAAGAAAGAAAAGAATAGAGCATCTTCATTAATATTGAAGTGTTTATTATACAGCAGCAAAAATATACATGATGCAATATGCATAGATGAAAGCAGAAAACTAAAAGTATCTAGTGGGTTTGTTACAAAGAGAGAGAATGAACATAACAAACTACGGGCTTAGCTCTATTATTACACGTGTCCAGTAGAAGGAGTAAGTAATGTTGCAGCATTATCATCCAGCGCCGTCGATTAGCAAGGGCAAAGCGGACAGGACCCTGTATTTTTTAGGCCCAAAAAACTTATTTTTATGCGTATAAGTGATATGAATTTGAATTAAATTTATATATAACTTGCATTTTTTGATAAGTAATATGAATTTTAGTGCTTTTTTATAAAGTAATTTAAATATTAACAATAAAAAATAAAAGTTTTATATATTATGTGTTACGTCTTAAGTCTTTAGGGACCCCATTTTATCTTTTGCTCTGGGGCCCAAAAATAAACAAGACGGCACTGTTATGATCAGTAGCTTCAGTATGTTCAACAGGTTTTCTTCTGGTTCTTTCCAACGAAGCTTCCTCTGAAGTGTATATTTACTAATTTTTGTTTGTCAAAATATAAGATAACACAAAATTTAGGTTAACATCTTTACTTTCTATTGTCTACCACCTTATTGATTAACTTGGGTTAACATCTTTACTTTCTCTGAAGTTTATATCAGTTGTTTGTCTAGTTCTATACCTTAATTTCATTTAGCCAAGCACTTTCATTCACATTTTTTTACACTTTCATTTTCTATAGCCCCTAATATATTTAGATTGAAGCCAGATAGAGCTGAAGCTTCTGCCATACGCGCTTAAATGAGTTTAAGTAGAAATGATATGTGAACGTATAAAAGTCGTCTTGACTATTAGTAGGATGATGAAAGAAAGCTCGAAGAAAACTAATAATCATAGACATAATTGATTTTTTTAGATAATTGATTCCGTTAGTAGGAAGAACATATTGAATGGAAGAGGAAGGAGCAACTGAGTTTTAATGAAATAAAAAGGGGTAAAATTGTCATTTCCATAGAACGGAAAATTTAACGTTTTTTGCTTAAGATAGTTATGGTAGTTAATTGTTCAAGAGCTGAGTGCTATTTTGTGGAAAAAAATTTATGATTAGCTAGCACTCGCCTTTCCCTATGGTTGGTGCTTACCATGTAGAATTTTCCTTAAATTAATTGTAAAGGTGATAGTTGGAGTATTGTAAGTAATAAAAGTGTTGTTGTTTTGGTCTTTACTTGTGTGGACATGAGGTATTTAGGTAACAACAAGATTGACAAAAAAGGAAATATGTCAATTGATATGAATTTGCCAAATAAGGAAATGTGACAACCAAATGGTTCACAATGTAAATTCTAGGTGGTAATCCTGAGTTTTTGGATTTTCTATGTGATAACTAAAACTTTTAAAAAATCCACGCGGTAATCATGATGTTTACCAAATTGTTCCACTATAACCTTTTTCACATAAAAACGTTAGTAAACATTAATTTTGAAGCTTTAAGGCTGTTGCACACCTATTTATACAACTCACCATTTCAAATGCCATCAATTTTAATTTTTTCCCCAAAACATAAACCCTAACTCTATTATCTTTGAATTTTTGGGAAATAAATATGATTTGGATGAAAGATGGTAGAATAGGGGTTTATGTTTTGGGGGAAAAGGTTGAAACTGATGGCATTTGAAATGGTGAGTGCATAAATTGGCGTACAGGTACAACAGTCTTTAAGCTTTCAAAATTAACATTTGCTAATGTTTTTATGTGCAAAAAGGTTTCGGTAGAACAATTTGGTAAACCTGAGGGTTACAATATATGTTTTAAAAGTTTTGATTACCATGTGGAAAACCCAAAACCTCAAGGGTACCACATGGAATTTCCCTAAATTTAATAGATGAAAAATGGGGATAATAAGTAATAAAAAATATTAAAATAAAGTTACTGAACAATATATGATCATCGCAACTAATAAGAAAATGTTGAAATAAAGTTGTCGAGAATTATGTGGTGACTATAAGCAATATAAAAATGTTAAAATAAAGTGTTAAAAATAATAGGGATCATAAATATTAATAAAATATTAAAATGAGGATTAATAAGGTGACTCATGTCTAAATAGAAAAATTCTTTAGAGAAACAAAAAATGGAACGATCCAATAATAAATGAAAACAACTTTAAGGAACGTATGGAATAGTAGTCAATCAGAATCTGATCTAGTAACATGCACCACTTTCCCCGAGTGAGATTTTATTAGGGAACGTAAATAATTACAATACAAATTACAATCGGGAATTTGTATCAAACCCCTTTGTTGATGGCAAAAAGAAAATTACAAAGACAATTACAATGCTAAGTGTAAAGAAGATAAGTTTGTAACGACAACCGTTACCCGGAAACTTGATACAAGTTGTAGGCGTGTGCTCACTTTTCTTTTGTGATATTTCCCCCACAAAGGTACTTGGGTTGATATGTGGAAATTCACAACGAGATACAAACAACTTCAATATACCCTTAGTACTTAAGGTATATCACTTAATAACAATGTGTTTAGGAATTATAAGTAATGGAATGCACAAACAAAAGTTAAGTACTCTCTTGAGTGCACAAGACAAATGAGAGGAAGACTTAGAGAATTCAGAAAAAGGTGTCCCAAACACAATGCACAAGCTCTCTATTTATACACAAGAGGAGCCTTGGACATTCACCACTATTGATGATCTCATTGATGAGGAAATCATCAATTGTCATTAAGCTAGGCATTCATGAGTATAATTGTGCATTATACTCATAATAATCTCAGAAATAATGAGATTAAAAGAGGAATCTTAAGCATTAAACTCAAGAAAAACGGGAAGAAAAGCAACGGTATTCTTCAGGCCCAGACCGCCGAGTCGGCGGTCAGTCCTTCCCCAGGATCGCCGACTCGGCGATACCTCTCTGACCAAAACCAAGATTTTCCAGAAGCTAAAGCCGAGTCGGCTTTAGCTCTTATAAGGGGACCGCCGAGTCGGCTATAGGCTGACTTGGTTTTTCCCTTTAACTTGTTTTGTCCTATCTTTTAAATGCCTTACGGACTTAGTATATTAATACGTTTTGTCCCACTACTTTTAGTAGCTTTAGTTATATATTACAGACTTATATATTGTCCCACTACCTTAGTAGTACTTAGTGATTATATTCAGGATTATTATTCAGGATTATTAGACACTAAATGTTCAACAGATTTTGGCAATTTGATGTACACTATGTTTTGGCCTAAACCTAAAATTACGCATACGGTTAAAAATTTTATCGTTTGACCTATCCGAGAACACTAACAAGCATTAAGAGGAGTTTATGCTATTTGAAAGGAATGAAGAATGTGGGTCTTGCATACAAAGGTGGTAACGAGTGCTTAGAGACTATATATTCTAATTCTTATTCTAATTAACAATGAATTTGGATAGTAGATGTTTGTTATTGAGTATGTGTTTACATTGGGCGGTTTGTGGAGAGTTAAAAGTAAATATTGGGATGCTAGTTTATACGCATGGACTAGTAAAATTGCAACGACCGAAATTGATTTCGTTTTGGGATTATTTGTTGCTAAATACGAATGCGAGTCAAGATGTAGATAATTGGAATCGGGTGCCTTGATTCACAATTTGTACAAAGAAGAGGATTGATTTAACAAAACAAATAAAAGAAGCAAATAAGAGGATTTTGAAGGCCCGACGAGTTTGTCGAGTTGAGAGTTGATGAATCGTCGAGAATGCGTCATTTCAATGAGCTAAAAAGTTGCTACAAATTTTATTTCTTGGATTTCGGTTGAGGGCAGGCAACTGAAGGTTAGACGGTATTGGAAAATAACTAATATGTGATCACATATCAAAGAATTAGAGAGAAGTTGACTTGCTAAGCTTAATGAGCTACTCTTAATACAACTTAGTTTCAAGATAGAATCGCATTAGGTTTTTGTGTAGTCAATTCTCCTTTTATTTGGCTTTTGTTGTGTACAAGCCAATAACAAATTTGTCAGACGAATCATATATCGAGCATGTGACAATTTTATTTGGTTCCGTGGTTATAGAGCCATTTGTGCAATGGATCTATATAAAGACTATTAAGTATATATAATGCAAAATACAAATTACAAACGGAAATTTGTATTTATCCCTTTGTTGATGACAAAATGAAATTACATAAACAATGCTAAAATAAACTTGAAGATTAGTTTGTAACAACAACCGTTACCCGGAAGCTTGATACTTGTTGTAGGCGTGTGATCACTTTCCTTTTGTGATATTTCCCCTACAAAGGTACTTGGGTTGATGAATGGAAATTCACAACGAGATACAAACAACACAATATACTCTTAGTACTTAGAGTATACCACTTAACAACAATGTATTTGAGAATTATAAGAATTGAAAGCTTTAAGCAAGAGTTAATTACTCTCTTGACAAAGCACAAACAAATGAGAATAAGAGTAGAGGAATTCAGAAAAAGTGTACTCAACTCATCACCAAATTAGACCTCTATTTATACTACAAGAATATAACCTAAGGGTCATGGCACAATAATCACCCTTAATGATCATATTGATGATCATCCAATTCAATGCCATTCATGAGTATTATTCTCCTTAATACTCCCTTATAACTTCAGAAATCAAGAGCCATAAGTGATAGAATCCAAAGCAATTACTCAAAGAAAACGGGAAAAAGACCAACGGTCATAACAGAGGAAAAAGCCGACTCGGCTTTAGGTTCCACCCATGGACAGCCGAGTCGGCTTTACTTGCTGACTTGGTTTTCCAACTTTTGTTTTGTCCTATACTTTGAACCCCTTTTGGACCACGTAATTTAATACATATTCTCACTACTTTAGTAGTACTTAGTAATTATTAACTTAGGATTATTAGACACTAAATGTTCAACAAATACTACCTAGACTAAGATTTATTGACTTTGTAGAAAAAAAACAATTTTGGGACGCCATTCTTGAGAGTTTTTGAGTAGATTAGACTCTTTATAGTATTTTGTTCACCATAATGTAGTGAAGATAACGCTTGCGTCTAGTGGACGTTGTACATTTTTGTGTCTCTTCTTTATTTATTGTTAATTACTGTTTTATCATTATTATTATATTTTTTTTGTGGTAATTCATTTCTACAACGTTTCATTTTCATAATTCACACAACAATTAATGTTATAATGAATGAGTAAAAACACCAAAGAATATAGAAGATGTGTGTAGGAAAAATGTTGGGATTATAAGAGTGAAGATTCCATATGATAAAAGAGATTCAGAAAGTCACAAGACATGCATGGCAAGTGAGAATTGAGGAATCAACTGTAAGTAAAATTTAGAAGGATCTAGATGATACGGGGAAATACATGCAAATGATCAATAAGTTATGTATTGAAGGTGAATTGAATTGGCACGTATAAGTCCAACAGATGACAAGTTAAAATATAATGGAAAATTATACGTGGTGAGAGCTGACTTTGAGTTTTTAGCTTTTCTATATATATTCTTCCAAATTCACGTAGTGACCTTAAACTTTCAACTTTTCCATATTAAGATTTTGGTTAAATTAAGTTTTTATTTTGGCTGAATTTCAAACTCTGTGGTTAATTACGCGGTGATCATGATCATGACATTTGTTTTGTGAAAAAGTGTCTTTTCGTTGAGTAAAAAATAGCGCAAAATTAACAAAAAAACTTATCTTTTGTCTATCATGTGCAAAAATTGAAAGGTCAAAGTCACCATGTAGATTAAGTAAAATATGGATTACCCAAGTATAATAAACTTTCATTCAAATATTATTAGAATTAGACAGCACTGATGATGAGATTACTTACATTCGAAGATACGTTAGCAAACAACCTAATTAAACCACATCATACTTCCAACTTTTTTACACAATCATACACAATAAGAAAACACCTAAAACTTTGTACACATTCACACAACATTTCTGAAAAAAACATGATTTAATTCAGCTAAAAATGATGCACGACGAACTTCCACACACCATCAACAGGATCATAGGAGGAAAACTCAGCCCCTTGCTTTTCAGCCACCTTCTTCAGCTTCTCCACGAATTTGTCGACCATCTTCCTGCTACTGTACTGTTTCCCTGCCTTGTCCATGCATTTAACATTAAGAAGAGTAACTTCAGCTGCCTTGTTAAGGCCTTGTCCAACTGCAGGCTTCTCACTCTCATCACCATATACTATCAGCTCCCGATCATTGAATTGGACAATAGAGTCGAGATTAAGGCCACGTACATCTGTCTCTCCATAAAATTTCACCCAGCCATAGCCTTTTCGGCCCACCACAAAGTCCTTTACTCGACAGCAAAATCCAGGATTACAGCTTTCGATAGATGTTATCTTCTCTATTCTGGGTTCCGTGTAGTAGTCAGGGCGTTGGAGCTTTGGAATCATTAGCGTGTGAGCTTCTTTTGCATTGCCATTGGTTTCAGTCTGATCATCCTTGAAAGAGTTAGGGATTGAACTGTTGATTGGGTCTTTCTCAGCATTTTCTGCACTTACAGAATTAGGAGATAAATGAAGCAAAAATCACTAGAGATATGTTGTTTAGTGCTACTAATCAGAAATTAAACAGAAAAATTCTTTGCTTTGTGTATAGTGAACATTTATTTTATAAAACAGCTAAATTCTTCTTCAAAAACATGACTGGTTTTTTTTCTGTCTCTTTTATACGTTTGTGGTATAGTGAACATGAATCAAGCTTTAAAATAATGCCAATATGTAACAGATCAGCCGAGATAGTAACAAAAACTGACTTTATTAATGAATACAAAAACAATACTATGGGACATTCGAGTTTCCCAAACGCTCCTAAGTGTTTCCACTTCTCTCTCTAGATATTTTCTATCCTCTAAAAAATCCATACTCCCCTCTATTTATAAGATATAGGAGGGGAAATACAAACAAGAATACAAGCTAATAAAAGACTACTAACATAACAACCTAAAAATACAACTTCAACCACTTTTATTCTTTTACATTACTTATGACCCTAAGAATATGCCATGTATGACACAATATCATAAAACATAAGAGAATTATCATATAGATGAAGCAATAACCAGACAATATTTTGACAAAGCATTTTATGTAGCAGGCAAACCAATCTAAAAGACTGAAAAATAAGTGATGACTTACCATTCTCATCATCTGCAGCAGTTAAATTCTTAATTGGAGGTTCTTTGCGAGTACGAGCATAGGTTGGCTCAGTTGAAGCAGCAGCAAACACTGACCTAGGATTCTCCCTTGGAACTACACAATTATATGCCTTGATAAATTGAGTTTCCTCACCCCGATCAAAGAAAGACACCTAAAATGGAAAATAAACCAAAAATAACGAACCTTGGCCAAGAAATAAAAAGCAGTGACATGAACTTCAAAGTATTTATAAGATTCCTCTCACCTTCGGCCCATCAGTGCTTGGGTGATATTTCCTGACTTTGACTGCCAACAGCTGAGTTCGATGGTTTCTTGACTTGAGAAGAGATGAAACTCTGGTGATTCTTGGTTTTACGTGTTCTTTAAACACCTATTTGGCACACAATGATGTAGATCATTACATTGACTAGAGAGCAACAATCCTACGTACAAAATAAAAAAATATATGCAGTTGATAGTTCATTCAACTAGACCTTTCTCACAATGTATAACACATCCATGTATAAAATTCTCAGAAAATCTACATTGGGTACATGGAAATATATGCAAACGATCTACAAGAGAAGATCTAACTACATCACCTTGACCTTCCTCTAAGTTTCCAATTATATGAAAGAGAGGCGAAGCAGACAGCAGAAATGAGGGATGTGTGATCAAAGTCCAAAAACTAACATGTAACATTAAGAAAAATTAAATACTTACTGGCATGCTTGAGATTCCATGCTGAACCAATGAAGAACACGCAAAATGACCTATTGATGGCTGCGAGATGGCAGGTTCAGATCCGAAAGGATCTTTAACAGCTACAATGCTATCTGTGACCTCTCCTGCAACAGAAGACCTGCAGAGTCCGAATTTGTAGAGAATTATAGAAATATCTTGTGAATATTTTTTAGGATATTTTATTATTTCGGTTACCTTAATTATCGTAGGTAATTATTCTGTTTCCATAACTAGGAGATAATCTCTTGTATAAATTAAGTTGTAATTGTCATTAGAAAGAATATACAAAACAATATTCTTAAACCTAAACACATTTCTTAACTTTAATTCCGCATTATTTTATCTTTCATGGTATCAGAGCCGACGGTGTTTTCCGGGACCGGCAACACTCATCGGTTTTCATCATTTACCTAAAACCAAAACAACAAACCACAAAAACAACCCACAATGGCCGAGAACACCCAAAACCCAACCCAGCAACTTTTAACTATGGAACAAGTACTCAAACTGTTCCAAGAAATCCAAAAACCAGCAACTGTTATACCTCAAACTGTTACAGAAACCATACCAACTGATCTAAAAATAGCAGAAAAATTAACACACCAAAATTACACCTCATGGTGTAAAATGATGCACATCGCAATAGGGGCGAGAGGACGCCTCAGTCACATCACCGACGAGCCTCTCAATCCCTCTGAACCGACATACCAACAGTGGAGACAACGTGACTCCATTGTTATTTCATGGATCGTTTCCAAATTCGATATTGGACTAGTTAATCACTTTCTTGATTATACTGTGGCTCGTGACTTATGGAAGGGCATTGAGACATTATTGAGTAGTGGCCAGGATGAGTTACAAATTTTTGATCTCAGTAATAAGGCCAGTAATTTGAAGCAAAAACAGGACACAATTGAGGATTTCTATGGGAACTTAATAACCCTATAGAAGGAGATAGATCGGCGCATGCCAAATCCTATGGTTCACTCCGAGGACATCACCATTTTGGCATTTTTAATACATACCTGCACAAACAGAGGCTTTACCAGTTTTTGGGTGGAATTAATGACTCATATGATAAGGAACGAAGGGACATTTTAAACCGTGACCCACTCCCCACCGTCGAACAAGCCTACGCCATTATCCGACGAGAAGTGGCAAGACGTGGAATTTATACCCACGTTTCATCATTGGGGTCAAACCCCTCAGAAATTGGGAGTGGGTTGGCGGCCAAGCACCGATCAGGAACTCCATCATACCGGCGGGACATGGAAGACAAAACTCACCTCAAGTGTAGTCATTGTGGCGGATCTCGACATACAAAGGAAGGGTGTTTTAAATTGGTCGGATTTCCAGAATGGTGGGACGAGTACCGCAGCCGCAAGGCCGCCACCAAGGCTCCACGAACCGGCGGCAAGGCGCATGTGGCTGCTAGTATGAGCCCAGATCTTGGAGGGTCATCCATGGTGCCAACCCATGAAGCAAAGGAAGAAGAAGGAACCGGCGGTAGTACATGTGAAATAAAACCAAAAAAAACGGATGAGAGAGAGGGAAGGGAGGAAGATGAACACTCTCCTTTCTCACTCTTAAATACTAAAACCCTAAACACTCAACCTACCCACATAACCCCAAAAAGAACCCACATCCCAAACCGTCCCTCTCCTTGTGGGCCTACGGCCCAAATCCCAAACCCAATATCCTTTACAAAAACATCCCTTGGCCTTATGAGTACTCGTATATCCTCTGAATGGATTTTTGACTGTGGGGCAACCGACACCATGACATTTGATCCTCACGATCTTTTTTCTGAAACTAATAAAACTCGCACCCATGTTCAGACCGCTAATGGCGTTTGTGTTGACGTAGAAAAATCTAGACCTGTCACTATATCATCCTCTTTGAAATTAAAAAATTGTCTCTTTGTTTCGAGTCTCTCTCATAAATTGCTTTCTATTAGTCAGCTGACTAAGGAGCTTAATTGTACTGTTCTTATGTTTGCTTCTGGTTGTCTTGTGCAGGATGTTCAGACAGGAACGATTATTGGGCGTGGTACTGAACGCGGGGGCTTATACTATGTGGATGCGGCAATTCAAAAGGGTCATACTTCGCTTGCTCGCGGGCCAACCGATCATCAGTTATGGACTTGGCATCGACGTCTTGGACATCCTTCCCTGGGGTATCTCAAACGTCTTTTCCCGTCATTAGATAGCTGTAATTTGGTTTTAGAGTGTGAAGCATGTATTCTTGCGAAGAGTCACAAACATTCTTATTTTCCTAGTCAAACTCGTAGTACTAAACCTTTTGTTATCATTCACTCTGATGTTTGGGGCCCTGCGCCTGCTTGTAATAAACAGGGTTTTTCGTATTTTGTGCTGTTTATTGATGATTTTACTAGAATGTGTTGGGTGTATTTTTTGCGTCATAAATCAGAAGTCTTTGATGCTTTCACTAAATTCTATAACATGATTGTCACCCAATTTCACATCAAACCCCAAATACTTCGATCTGACAATGGGGGAGAATATATGAACCATAACATGACCAACTTTTGTGCAACCACTGGCCTTATTCACCAAACTACTTGTCCCCATACACCTCAACAAAATGGTGTCGCTGAACGGAAGAATCGGACTCTCCTTGAAATGAGCCGAGCACTTCTGTTTGAGGCCCATGCCCCCTCTACCCATTCCTTACCCCCTCGAATCTTTGGCTGTGTCGTGTATGTCCACCTTCCACATCATACCCGTACCAAACTTGAACCCCGGGCTATTAAGTGTGTCTTTGTGGGTTATGGGGTTCATTAGAAGGGTTATCGGTGCTTTGATCCTGTTCATAAGAAGGTTTATACTACGATGGATTGTGATTTCTTTGAGCATTCCTATTACTATACCAAGTCTAGTCCTCAGGGGGAGACTAGATGTGAGGACTTGAGCTGGCTATCCCATCATATAACTGTTGATTGTGACCCAAAAGAGCAAGTAGGTAAGCCTATCGATATTGCCACTGAAGCTACGGAAAATCCTGAGCCTGAAAGTGCCGCCCCTACCCTGTCTGACGCATCCAATGACCACGACACTCATAAAGAAGAGGTAATATCTGAGCCTGATGTTTTAAGTGACAATGATATATCCAGTACTGCTGAGTTACCATGCAGGTATGAGCTTCCTTTGAGGAGTACTAGGGGAGTTCCCCCAAGGAGGTATGATCCAGACTTCGAGTCCCAAAGGTCTCGATATCCTGTTGACAAAGGTGAAACAGAGAATTTGGCACACACCGCTATCACCTTCATGACGTCCCTATATTCCAGTTCTACTCCTCGTAACACAGAAGAGGCCCTCCGTGATCCAAAGTGGAAGCACGCCATGGATGATGAAATCTCTGCCCTTAGGAAGAACAACACTTGGGAAAAATGTGTGCTACCAAAGGGAAAGAAAACTGTGGGGTGCAAATGGGTGTACTCGATTAAGTATCATGCTGATGGGATAATTGAGAGATATAAAGCCCGGCTAGTTGCTAAAGGATTCACTCAAACTTATGGGATTGACTACTCAGAGACCTTCTCTCCAGTAGCCAAGATTGACACGATCAGGGTGCTATTCTCAATAGTTGCAAACCAAGACTGGCCCCTATACCAGTTTGATGTAAAGAATGCATTTCTTCATGTTGAGATCGAGGAAGAAGTGTATATGCAGGCTCCACCGGGATATTCTGAGACTTTTGTGTAAGGAGAAGGCTGCAAACTTAAGAAAGCCTTATACGGGCTAAAATAGTCCCCGAGGGCCTGGTTCGAGAGATTCACAACTGCAATGAAAAAGTTTGGGTACAACCAAAGCAACTCAGATCATACTCTGTTCCTGAAGAAAGGGAAAGAGAAGATCAAATGTCTTATCATTTATGTGGATGATATGGTCATAACCGTGAATGATAAAGAAGAAATTGGGGAACTTAAAAGGAAGTTGTTCATGGAGTTCGAAATGAAAGATCTGGGCAACTTAAAGTACTTCCTCGGGATTGAAGTCTTTAGATCCAAACAAGGGCTCTTTATCAACCAGAAGAAGTACATCCTTCACTTGTTGGCTGAAACAGGGATGCTTGACTGTAAACCAGCTGATACCCCGATTGTCGCAAATCACAGACTGCAAACAGAGCAAGAAGGAAAACTGACAGATAAGGAACAATATCAGAAATTGGTGGGAAAGTTGATCTATTTGTCCCATACCAGGCCATACATCGCATATGCGGTTGGAGTAGTGAGTAGGTTCATGCACCTTCCCCAAACTCAGCACATGGATGCTGTTACGAGGATTCTCAGATACCTCAAGGGCACTAGTAGCAAGGGAGTGTTCTATGGGAAGAATGGTCATCTAGATCTGGTAGCCTACACTGATGCAGATTGGGCAGGTGATCGTGATAGTAGGAAGTCCACATCTGGGTACTTTACTCTAGTCGGAGGAAATCTGGTTACATGGAGGAGCAAGAAACAGAAGGTAGTGGCACTTTCAAGTGCAGAGACAGAATTCAGAGGAGTTGCAAAGGGAATAACAGAGATATTATGGCTCGAAAAACTCCTATATGAGCTAAACTTTCCACCCACAGAAACATGCAAACTCTTTTGTGACAACAAGGCTGCTATTAGTATCTCAGAAAACCCGGTTCAACACGATCGAACGAAGCATGTAGAGATTGACAGACACTTCATTAAGGAGAAACTCGAGAAGCAGATTATCAACCTTCCCCATGTAAAGTCAGAAGATCAACTTGCAGATATTTTAACAAAAGGCGTCACGACAGAATGTTTCGAAGCCACATTGGTCAAGTTAGGCATTGGAGATCTCATGACCTAACTTGAGGGGGAGTGTAGAGAATTATAGAAATATCTTGTGAATATTTTTTAGGATATTTTATTATTTCGATTACCTTAATTATCGTAGGTAATTATTCTGTTTCCATAACTAGGAGATAATCTCTTGTATAAATTAAGTTGTAATTGTCATTAGAAAGAATATACAAAACAGTATTCTTAAACCTAAACACATTTCTTAACTTTAATTCCGCATTATTTTATCTTTCAGAATTATACGATTATTAAGCACTAGTATTAGTAGTATAGATGCCCATGCAATGCACGGGTGTGTGAATGTGGAGATTTATATAAAGTTAATTTTAAAATGATTATATATTATCATTATAAAATTAATCTAGTTTCGCAAAAAAAAAAATTATTTCAAAGAGATGCAAAATATTATCTTTTATGAAAAGACATCATGATATAAATAAAATATTAAAAATTAGTTTTTTGGATGATTTTGTAATTTTTTTTTTTTTGCTAGAAAGAGAATAGTAATTAAGTATATTTAAACCCAAATTAAACTAATTTATTTGATTGTAAATGATTTTTTTATCAACTCATACCAAATTTTCTAATTATGATAAAACATGTTTTGGGATAAATTCCGCCAGTTTGACTATATATAATTACGATAATATTTATCTACAACTATGTTAAGAAGATTAAAAAGCATGTGATGATTATACTCGAGATCTTTACCCATATAAAATTTCTTATTTACTAATTTAATGACTCTTTTAAATCAATTAAATACTTCATATTGTAATAATTTGATACAAATACTACTTATTTAAGTTCAAGTATTAAATGAATTGTTATAATCATCAATCATTCACTAAAATTACTTTATATGTCAATTGTCTTAGAGAATGACATTTGCCATTTTTTAATATTTTTATTAGCTATTTATGATTATGATTATGATTTATGATTATGATTTTAAAGCACATCAGCTAATCATTTTTACTAAATATAGCACAAAGCTTTTATTAAAAGAAGAAAAAAAGATTCAACAAGTAGAAGATTAGATGAAAGTGAATGATGAGCTTACTGGAGTGGTAGTGGACAAACACCAGGCTGAGGCTGACAATACTCAAATGAAACACCCCCATTGCTCCATGAAGGAGAATTTTGTGATGACCGCTCATTTGAAAAAGGCAAGCTTGCTAAAAATTGAGATGCAACTGTTGAAGGTATAATGGGAACTTGTGGTGGAACAGAGGAGTTCAAAGTTGAAGCATCCAACATGGATTTTTTAGTGTCCAATAGAGGAAAAGTTGGCAGTGGTTTTATACCAGAAAGATGATCAAAATTTTGGTTAGTACTCGTACCCACATTCATCGAAGATACTGTTAAGAGTGTACAAGGGATGGAAATAAGAAAGTTTGATGGTAGTCGTCCTAAATCTTGTGTTTGGTTACTGACTAGTTTATGTTGGCTTGGAAAATTTGTAAAAGTTGGCAGTGACTTTAAACTAGAACTTGTATTCATATTCATAGAAGTTACTGGGAATAATGGATTAAGGGTGGCAGGATAATGAGGGAAGTTTGATGGTTGTCTGTTTAATTCCTGTGTTTGATTACTGACTGGATTCTGCTGGCCTGAAAGAGAAACAAGACAATATTTTGATCATACTATGGACATAGAAATTCATAAAAGTACACACACGGAAATATTAATTTGAAATATCACACAATTGATCCAAGCGTACCTCCAGAATTCAGGTCATAGTCCTCCCACCTCAACTCTTCATGGCTTTTACTCTCATAGGTAGACATGGCTGACATAGAAGTATATTTGACATTCTTGCCCGCCTCTTGTATAGTAGTACATTCATATGGTTTGACTCTGCTTCCTTTTGTTTGACCCCATATGATAGGCCCTGTAGTTTGCAAAGTTGAAAAAATATTGGTAGGTTTTGTTCCAAGAACACTTGGAGATTGCCCGAAAACGGGCCCTGTGATCTGATTGCTACTCTTATTATTAGTAAAACCAACCATTGTAGGTAATCCAGAAGCTCCTGTTATATTAACCCCAAATTCCAATAGGACAATGAATATATTAACAAATTAATTTTATAAGATGGTATGAAATAATTTGCATGATATGTAAAATGCTTCAAATGGAAGGAAATGATAGCAATTTACAATTTGATTTATCGAATCAAAACCTACGGCGATAGTTACATCCTTCAGAGTCCAGCAGAGAAATTTGTGGATACCATAACACTCAGATGAAAAGAATTATACCCCAAAACGAGAATGTTAGCAACCATCACTCATGTAGCTTGATTCTTGTAGCCCAACTCTTATAGTAGGGATTAAGCGTTTGACATTGTTGTACGATGTTATATTTCATAAGTCATAGCTCCAACTCATCATAAAATGAATAATTGCCAACTGCAGCGGTGCAACTGTACAAGGTTGAAGTTTTTCACCCATCATCGAGTTCAAAAAGTTGGTGGCCTTGCCCCTACTCGTGATCTAGTAATACTATGGAATTGATCATCACTTAACAAGCTGATTAGCTGATGTCATGTGATATTGGCTGGAACTCGGAAATTCATAGGTACATAACAATAAATTCACATACTTACAGAAAAAGAATAGCAAATACAATTATCTCTTGTGAGATCTTATAATATCTAGCAACTAATTCAGAAGATCAACTTGACAGATAAAACACGTGATGAAAATGCACTTTCCATGAAACACTAACATATAACTGAGAACACGAGTCTTGTTCTGCCTGGACATTATTTTTGACATTAGAATTATCAACATGATATAGGAAGGGAGACGGAAACTCTTTTAAAAATGAATTCATTCCTTAGCATTGAGGGGAATTCTTTAAAAAAATCCAAAGGTTTTAAAACCTGATGAGGCCATAGTGCAAAATATTGCTCGCATTACCTTATTGTGATCGTATTGTTAGGTTTTAGCTTACCGTGTCCGAAATATAGACCATGAAATCTGCAAAACTACGCGCATTGAAAGAAAAAGCTATTTCACAACCTTACCATGAACACGACTGAGGGCTGAGGCAGCATTTTCGCACTCACAATGAAGTGAAAGCAAAAGATTCAGAACTGTGATCAAGAATGATTAAACAAATGCTGCTGAGCAGCACTAACATAAAACTAACATAAATAGGCAGCATCCTGCAAAATTACTATATAAATGTTGGCAGGTGTTGCAATGCATAACGGAAAAATCAGATATCTTCCACAAAAAGGATTTAGCAATTAGCACATGTTTATGATAAGTGGATAACAGACATAAATTACAAACTTAGTATTATTAGTAAGTGGATGCTGCCAAAAATTACCAATAAGCGGATAGCGGGAATCGAACCCGCATCTTCTCATTTGGAAGAGAAGTTGTACCATTTCTATATACCCGCAACATAAATAGTAGTTGTATTATGCATAAAGAAATATTTTATACTACTTAATGTACTACGCTATTCCAAAGTTTGATTATTCAACTTTTTTCTAGAGAACTAGATTGTGATTTTACTTGTATTAACACCTGCGTGTAAATGCTTTATTTCTTTAAAACAATGATATGCTCACTATCACTCTAGATTTTTGCCATGTAAGGAGTCTTGTGTCAAAAATCTATCACGCATTAACAGTGTTAAAATGTACCAATAATTAACATTAAGAAAGCTTAAAGCCATTCCCCGTATTCAAGCATTCCTCTCGTGTAAAACAAAGATCAGGCTACAAACAGCTGGTAGCACAATGATAATAAAAAGACAAATAATTTATGAATGATACAACCTAACCGATTCAGGAAATTAAAATTCTTAGCCAATATGAAGGATGAAAATGAAAAGGGAAAAGTGTAAAATGTTTAACTTACTGAAGGTGCTAGGGGAGGTCAGAAATGAAGATGATATCCCAAATGGTCCAGCTGAAGTTCCGCTGCAGGGTGAATTATGTATTTGGAAACTTGGGACAGTTGCATTTCCTGCTGTATTAGAGGCAGACATATTATAACCTATATTAGTCTTGTCCCAAATAATCGATAATCAAGCAGAGAACTAGACCTATGTTCCAACACTGTAAGAGAAATACGATGTCAATTATTTTCAATTTACTGAATGTAGATAAGATTTTTTTTTGCTCTCAAGCATGAACAACACATAAAACACATTCACTCTGAAAAGTATAACAATTCAATGCGAAAAGAAAATCCATAACAAGAACAAAATAAAATATTTTGTGGACAAGACTTGTAAGAGGTCGGTGTAGCAGCCAGACATGGAGTAAATGGAGGCCCTCCAATTGATTCTTTTGAACTAATAGAGTTGAATTGACCGGCACATCCAAGATTGTTAGTCCCAAACATTGATGCCGATCCAGCAGTTGCATGTCGAAATCCTGGCACACAATAAGCAAAGCAAAAGAATGGAATACCATATACATAACTATAAGAACATCAATGGAACATATTTGACACAATAATAGAACCATAGAAATGCACAAAAGTCCACAACATAAAGTGCCCAACAGTTACCTAAGCTTGAGGAAGAAGCGGATGAAAAGGGAGATGGTGCTTCAAATACACCTGTTGAACTTCCACCAAAGATTGAAGCTGATGAAAAAGGTGATGTTGGTGATCCATATACACCAGAAGAGCTTCCACCAAAAGAATGTGGTGCACCAAATACACCACTTGAGCTTCCACCAAAAGGTGACTCCTGAGCTGATGAAATAGTTGGTGGTGGTTTTCCGAATACACCTGTTGAATTACAGGCAAAGAATGGTCCCTGAGTGAAACTTGTGGAGTAAGCTGATGTAAAAGGTGATGATGCTCCAACTGCACTTGTTGAACTTGCACCTAAAGATGATCCTAGAGTCCATGAAGTTTGGGAAAAAGCTGATAGAAACGGCGATTGCGGTGCACCAAATACACCAGCTGAGCTTCCACCAAAAGGTAATTCCTTAGCTGATGAAGTAGGTGGTGGTTGTGCTCCGTTTACACCTGTTGAATGACCAGCAAAAAGTGATCCCTGACTCAAACTTGTGGAGGATGCTGCTGTACAAGGCAATGATGCTCCAAATGTACCCATTGAACTTCCTCCTAAAGAAGATCCTAGAATCCATGAAGTTTGGGAAGAAGCTGATGAAAAAGGCGACTGTGCGCCGCCATATACACCATTTGAACTTCCACCAAAACTTAATGCATGAGCAGCAAATAGGCTCTGATTTGCGTTGCTTTTAAATCCAAATGCATTGTGGTTTGAATCAGACGCACCATACCCTTGTCCAATAGCTGGCACATCAAAGCAAAAGAGAATAAAAGGTATCACCAAAACTGAACAGTAAGATGTAACTAGCTAATTAACAAGATTCAAAGGATAACATAACCAAACATCATCTTGTTCGATAATAAAGGAACACAGATGATTTCTAATGGAAGAAGATGCAAAAAATATATCTAAAGTCAAATGCATAGACAAACCCTATAGTTCAAAATAATTTATAATATGATAATCATAGAAGAAGCTGTGGTCATAGATATCTTTGCAAAATGTCAGGGGCGACACTATTGAAGAAGATCAGGGTGCTCCAAATACATAATTCCATTTACTTCCAAATACTCTTGTTCACTTGTGAGACGCGTCTTATTGGGCCGGCCCGATTGCATATATATTTTTTTTTTTACCAATTTTACAAATTAAAATGTCAATTTTAAGAGTTAAAAGACCAATTTGAAGACTTAAATGACCTATTTCAAGTATTTAAAATTGACATTTGATTTATGTAATTTGATAGTTTGACTTAAAAAGGTCAATTTCAATACTTAAAAAATCAATCTTAAGACTTAAAAGACCAATTGCTAGACTTAAAATACTCATTTCAACTTTAAAGTAGGATGACTCAAACATTAAAGTTGATATTAAAAACTTTAAAATTGACCTTTTAAGACTTAAAATTGAATTTTTAAGTCTTGCAATTGTCCTTTTAAGTCTTAAAATTAGTATGTCAGAATTTTCTAAAAAACTTATTGGACCTGGGCCAGTTGCACGGCTAAGGCCGTCTCACAGGAGAGTATTGTTCACATAGAGATTTGATTCTCTCTACCAATAGAAAGGATTAACTTCTCTTCTCCTTGTCTCACCCTGATTAAAAATAACTCGACATCCAAACCCAATAACGGATCCAGGAGTTTAAACAAGTGGAAGCGTAAAATATTACTACAGTATGGTTTTAGATCAAATCGAACCTCATCTAATATTGGAAAATTGGTTATAATAAGATCAAAAGATGCAATAGTATACAAAAGGCGAAAGCTCAAAAATTTTAAGCCACTAACTAAGTTAACTTTTGACACAAATTCTCAAATAAAAAAGTCTTGGTTTGACCATCTTTATTGGGTTATTCAATACACTTTTAGTCTTAGATTGAACAATTATCAATTAGGAAAATCTAATTGTATGCACCCATCTAATCGTGAAACAGTCTGGTATAAGACGAGTTGGTTTCACACAAATCAAAGCCTCGATAATGAAATTGTGTAGCATATCCGGTTCAAATTCCCCCAAAATTACAATATGGAGACAGAACCAATTTGGCGATTTCACTTGATATAACAGCCCAAGTTATTGCGTATCAATCAATGAGAGAAATTACAGGAAAATTCAAGAAAGCAGCAATTTTTCTTGATTTCGTCCTGAGCCATGAATTCCTTACTTTTAAAATTTTCAGAAAGTGTATACATCTGATCAAGTTGGTAGTATATTCATAAATAAACATGCAACTGGGTAAATCAAATTCAACGCAAACGAATACGAAGAACTGGATAAAGTAAATTCAAGCCAAAAAGAATTAAAAATTTACATAAATAACAGTGAGACCAAAATCAAATACCAAACACTTCAAAAATTAAACAGAGAAAAAAAGCACATAAATTCGATTCTTTTTCTCAACTAAATTGCTGCTTAAAAGTACAGAAAACGAAAATAAATTCAACTAAATGTTTACATGATTTTATCCATAAGTATTATGACACAAAAATCAGATAACCAATATTAAATGAAAAAATGAAAAAGCAATATTTTAATGATAAATATCAAGTAAAATTCACTTAAAAAAAATGTAGTAAACAAAAGAATTACCTCCCGACATGCTCAACTCAAAAGCTTGGAAATTTGATAGTGAGCTCCTTCAAATGTTGATATAGCAAAAGTATGATGAATTGCTAGAATATTAGTTTGGGGAAAACTAGAAAAGTGATGGAAAATTAGGGATTTTTCCCGATGATATATAGAAATGGACAATGGAAGAAGTTAGCTTGAATATTAAGCAGGAAAATAGTGGGTTTCTTCTTTCTTGCACTTGTGCGTTAGAGCAACGCTGTTCTTCTCCAAACCTCCCGCGTTTTGGCATTATTAAAATGATCAACCGTTTTTTTATTTTTAATTTTCAATTTCGAAAAAATACTTGTTATTTTTATTTTTATTTTGATTAATCAATCAAAATACACAAAATAAATCAAGAGAAATAAACTACACTAAATTAAAATAGAATAAAATTTTGTTAAATTGCAGTAGTAGAACTATTTTTCTAGCTAAACTTGAATTTAAAGTACATATTTTTTTGTTAAATTGTATTTGTAAAAATATATTTTCTTAATTTTGTATGCTTTAAAATCAAAACTACAATATCACAACGATAAAGTTTGATAAAAATCCGACTCCGCATCCGACTCCGTTGGAGGTTCGAGAGTCCAAGTCAGATCACACAGCGCGCGTTTCTGTTTTGCTTTGAAATGTTTGTGGGGCTTTAAGCCATTTTGTGTTAGGGCTTCTAATATGTTGATAGGCTATATAAGAGGGCTTAGAACATAACTAGAAGTAAGTGGTGAGGCTAATACAAATTAGAGTGACTAGGGTTTGTGACCAAGAGAGTCTCTTCTTCTTTGTAGATTGTGGGTGACTTACATTGTTGAATGGATTCACCATCTTGAGAGCTTGTTCTCAAGTGTGGTTGGTTAGTCATTGATGTAATGTTGATTATATTAATGAAAATAATTATCTTTTGAGGGGGAGGTATCATTAGATACCTCATAAACACTTGTTTGTTGTTGTTTGCTTGTTCTCTTGATTATACTCTGTTTTTTTATCATCTTACACATCTTGTTTTCTATCATTATTGGGTTCTAGACCTTCTTTTTCATGTTGTAATTTAATTCACCGCTTCCATTCTTATTAATCTATTCTCATTCCAGTCATTTTTTACCTACTACTATTAAAAATTGTATTGATACACTTTAACCAACTATTTGCAATTAATTTATGGCTTCAAGTTTCTTGCATTGCTCACAAGTATTTCCTTGACCAGATTTCCAAGTTGTACTGGTGCTTTCAAACCTTGTACTGGGAGCTTGGGGTACACTATTTGATACAGAATAAACCCAACTTAATATCTACGTGGGTGCCCATCAAAAAAAATTTTTAAAAATGGTGTTGCCTAGAATTGAAGTCGCGACCAATTTGAGCGCAAATACACATTCAAATTTCCAAGCACTAAAGACCACTCGGACAATTGGGTTTTAAAAAATTCTTGTGAGAGACTATCTCTAATTACCCCAGCTCATTACATAATTTCTTTTTTAAAAAAAGAAAAAGTAAAGTAAGTACTACACGCTTACTCGGTGAAGTTTTTTGATACCTCAAGTAGGCATTTAAGATATTGTAAGTAGGCAATAAGGTATTTAAGGGATGTAAGTAAGCATTAAGGAACTGTAAATAGACATTTAAGGATATTGTAGGTAGGCATTAAAATCAATATTGTTAGTAGGATTGAAGGATACGGTAAGTAGATATTAAGGATAATTAGAGATTAAAGATATTATAAGTAGGCATTTATGGATAAAGTAAGTAGGAATTAAGGATATTATAAGTGGGCATTAAGGATCGAAAGTAGGCATTAAGGATACTGTAAGTAGACAATTAAAAATATTGTACGCAGGCATTAAGGCATTGAGGATATTGTAAATAGACATTAAAGATAATACGGTAAGTTGACATTAAGGATAATATAAGTAGACATTAAGGATACGATAAGTAGACATTGAGAATACGATAAGTAGACATTAATCTTAAATGGGTTGGACCTGAAAAAAAGTTTCTTTGAGAGATCATCTCTCAGAAGACCAACTATTGCGTTTTACTTGTCTAAGTAAACATCATACATTATATTAAAAGGCTTGGAAAATTCCAAGTGTCACACAGATTAAGAGGATTTTCCTAATAAAACTCATTTCTTGGCTAAAAAAATACTTCCTCCGTTACTATTTTGTTCATTTATATGTCGAATTATATACATTTAAAAATTAGAAAAAGTTTATATTATGAAAGTATGCGATAAGACGATTCAAACAAGTTCCCACTTGACTATATTATTATTTACATATTAGCCGCAATATATAAAATAAGCTTAAACGATGAATAGTGCCCAAAAACAAAATGTAGCAAGTATTATGGAACAGAGGAAGTATGACATTTAATCTTGATCAGTATTTCTATCATTAAATTAACTTTTGACTAATAATTATTTATAGTTAAATTGAGTAAATTAGATAATATAATATAATGTATAATATATTATTGACAATTTCCAAAATTATAGAGTTTATCTTTCTACTGCATAATAACTCAACTTTTATTTCTACTGCATAATAGCTTTAACTTTATTTTTCTAATCATAAATTCTACTAAAGCAATAAGGATATGACAAGTGTCACACTTTTGAGAGTTATTTTCCCGCCTAATTTCACTTAAGTTATTTTAAATAGTTTATTAACTTTAAATTTATTCAATTGATTTGCTTAATTTAACCCATATTTAATTTTTCTTCATATTATTTCCATTGATGGTTCTTTTATCTTTTACAATAGTCTTCAATGTCCAATTTTTTCTCATATTTTTTCTTCAATATCTGGATATTTGGTGTTAATTTTGATGAAAAAATTATGAAATTATTAAAGATGTTCATGGTGACGTAAATATGTGTTTATTAAAGGCGTTAATGGTGATAAAAAAATCTATCAATCGTGAACATAACAAATTCATAGGGCATTGGTGTAATTATTTTTAGTGTGTGTTAAATTCTATTTTAATCTATATATATGTTGAGTTTTTTACTTTGATTTTGAAAATAAAATTTAGGTATATATTGTTAAATTGAATTTAAGGGTTTTTGTTGTTTTCTTTTAATTTTTAATTTTTGGGGTTTGTTATGATAAAAAGAATACGTATTTTTATGTTTTCCAGGCAACTCAATTTTAGTAATTTTGTGACATCTTTATCAATATAATCCAAGTAATATTTTTGGGTTTTTTAAAAAATAATAGTATAAATTTTATCAAGTAAACTTTTAGTTTTTTTTTTTACATCTCACTTATTTTCTCAGTCACTTTAATTATTTTCAAAAAAGTTTAAGCTGCAACCTAAATTTCAACGTTAGGTATTCATAGTTCAACAAAAAAAACAATAATAGTCCATTCTTAATCAAGGGTTAAGACCCATTTCACATCCGTTGGATTAAATTTATTGTCTTATAAAGAGTAAAATTAGATATTTTTTTTTTGTAAAAAGGATAAAATTAAAGTTTTCAGGTAAAGTAATGTTTTACAATTCGGTTAATAACTATGTTTCATGATTATCAATTAGGTCTAAATTGGAAGATTTCTTATTAAAATAAAAATGAAATTTTGATATATTAGTTTTGTAAGATATTTTCTGTGAATCAAAAAGATTTTGTAAATCAAATATTTGATTGTTATCGACAATATTAGGCATATGTTGTTTTTCTCAAATGTTTAATTTATTCTTACACAAACATTTACATTATACCCAATTATTTGAAAATTGTACTGTTCTACTCTATCAAAAAAAAATTTGTTACTTAATAAGATCCATCAAAATATTTACTATCTTTAATTGTTTAAAGTTTTCAAATTACACCCTAATTTTGTCAAATATCTAAAAGGATACGTTTAACACATGGTCTTCAAACTTCATAAATTCAATTTCAAGTCGTAAATAATCATGAATTACATTTGCGCACAAGTTTTTATTTTAGATTTTATAAAAACCGTGCATTGCACGGGAATCTAACTAGTATCATATGTTTATAGACGTTGATGCTAAAAACATCGTGTAATGCACGGATTTTCACAATAATACATTTAATTTATTTATAACATGTATTCACTCTAGTGCATTATAATTAGAGCTGTTCAAAAGTGACTCGACCCGAAAATCCGACCTGAAACCGAAAGTAAACCGACCCGAAAATGTGTTTCTTTTTTAAGGTTTATCGAACCGACAATACCCGAACCGATTGACAACCGAAAATGGGATAGCTGAACCCGAACTGTAACCGCTTTTTGTAACCGACACATAACCGTTAACCGAGATTACCCGAACCAAAAATGATCGACCCGAGTCATATCCGACCCGAATCATGCTCGAAATCGAACTCGATCCGACAAAAACCGACTAAACCCAAATAAATTTTAGATCGAATTGCTTCAAACCTGAACCAATTTTTAACATAGAAGTATGATAGACTCATATTCAATCATCTTATTATTTAATCTAATAAAATGATAGATATTTTAATAAATTAAATTTTATAAATACATGGTTTCATATATTTAGAGTTAATAATCAATGTTGACTCGATCGATAGTAATTAGTAGTACGTAGCCGATAGTAACTAAAACCCGAACCCGATCTGTACTCGACAAAACCGAACCATTTATTAACGGATGACAACCGACACCGATTAACACTCGACACGAACTTCAAGATACACCGAACCGATGCTAACCCGATAGCTCTAATAACCGATCTTCAACCGAACCGCGACTAACCGACTCGACCCGAGTGTGACCCGTCGTAACACGCAATCGAAAAATAGTCGATCCGGAATATAACCGAACCGAATGACACCTGTCCGAAACCGAATATTATAATATAACTTAAATGCACGCAACTTGAAATTTTCAAAACACTAAATGATACCAATTCAGATGAGTTGTGTCTTTTAGATTTTTTACACTATTCATCGATCATTTTTAATTTATATTTTATTTTTAATTTAAATGTCAAAATATAATCAAGTGGGATATTGTTTGATTCGTTTAAATGAAGATCTTATAATATCAATTTTTTATAATTTTTAAGGAAAAATTATAAGAAATTAACTAATTTATATACTTTTTTTTAAAAAACTACCTTATATAAAATTTTTTGCAAATAACTACCTTATATAATATAATTCTTTGCAAAACGCTACATTTTATGATTTAGTGACGTTAACATTAACGCTGACACCGCATGATGTATTATATAAGGTAGTGTTTTGCAAAAAATTGTATTATATAAGGTAGTGTTTTGCAAAAAATTGTATTATATAAGGTAGTTTTTTGTGCATGTCAATGTTAATGTTAACAGTCAACTGACGAAAATCAGTAAATTGCAAAGAATGGTATTATATAAGGTAGTGTTTTGCTAAATTTTTTATATAAGGTAGTTTTAAAAAAAAAATCAAACATAATTATTGGATTTATTTATTTGGATATTAACCTTGATCCCTCAAATTTATCACCCCAAATTCAATATTGTTTGAGCTTAAGAGATGTGTTTGTATCATTCTATTTAGTTGTAATTGTGTGTAAATATATATACAGTGAAACAATTTGATTATTTAAGTTATATCTTATACCGCTGTCTTTTTCCTCTGTTTTTATTATTTGCTCAATACACCGGTCATATCCATTACTTGTTCATGCTTTTTTATCTGATTCTAGCTCAAGACGACTCCATCTCTCAACATTTAAGTAAAATTTGCATATAACAATTGATTTAAGTAAAATGCTAACGATTCATTTATTCATAAACAAGGAAGAAGACATGATTCACAAAGTAACAAACTACAATTACTAATCAAATACAAAGAAATCACAAAAGCAATTCACATTAAAGCTAAACAACAATATAATAATCCTAAGACTTTGATCAATCAAAATTAAAAAGAAAAAACTAAAAACAAAACCTAATTAGATTTAGAAATGAACTAAAAATCTTGTGAAATAACAAAATTGGAAAGATGATCAACAAGTTGACGTTGTTTGTTAAGATATTGAGTTTTAACTTTACTAAATGGCGAATTTGGAGATTTATTCAACCTTTTTACGACATGTTTATTGATCTCCTTCCTTTTCTCTTCATTATCTTCAAATGTTGCGGGCGAAGAAGGGCGGTTCACATTGTCGTAGTCGTCGTTGAATTCGCAGTAATAACGCCAGTCGTTGAGGTAAACGACGGTATCGCGGTTGCGATTATGAACACGACGACGCTCTTTAGGATGATCCTTCTGCTTGTGGTGCGGTCGATTGGCTTGCTTCTCTGGATCTCTGATTGACCTTATTGCCATCTTGCTGCTTTCAATCAGACTTTGAAAAGATTTTTGTATGATAATTTGAACAAGTTTTGGGTATTTATAGTGGATGGATGATTTTGGGGTTGTGCTTGTCTTGTGCATCACGTAAATTGTGGGCTGCTGCCAGTGCCCGTTATAATTTCAAATACTTGGTGACCAAGAAAAATTGTTGGAAAATAATTATACCATACTTGCTTTATGGTTAAGTAATTGATAATTTGTTCATTTTTCTTATTAATTAATTTAATAAGTTTTTACTCTCGGGGTACGAGTGATTACTTTATTAAGATTATAAAAAGTAATTACACTTTAATTAAGTCTTTAATGTTATAAGTGATCACTTTAATATATTAATGGTCCGTTTGGTTAGTAGTACCAAATGATGGTAATGGAAATAGTTTAGTGTAAAATTTCATTAAAAGATCAATTTCATGCCCATGATAATGAAACTTTGATCACAAAAAAGTTTTTTTGTATACAAATTTTTATTACCACGTAATAATACCCCTCCCAATAATAATGCATTGGAATGGATCTTAAGAAGAAAATGAGATGATTGGAGTTGGACAAGCATATCCATCAAGTTAGACAACAGATTTTTCAACTAAAATTACACTAATTTTTCATTCCCATTATCATCGTTTATGACCACCTACCAAAGGTCGTAACTGCCCATTTGGCAGTGTGTATTAAATGGTACAAATAGTTTTGAAAATTTAGTATATTTTTAGTTTGAAATTCTCTTAACAAGTTTAATGGTCATATTGATTGTACTTCAATGATCACATTTTATTTAAAAAATTTATTTCAATATATTACTTTTTGGAGAATTTGTATATATTTATATTTCAACACAAAATATATTTTCATTACCATGGGATTGGAGTAACATTATACATTGCATGAAAAATTACATTATAAATCATTTTAATTACTGTATCACCATTTTGTACTTGACAACCAAATGAGCCGCAAGTGTCTATTTAACCAACTCAATAGTGATGGTCTATCGGTAAGAACGTTTCATTTGTTTCATTTGAGAATTTGTGTAATTCCTTTGTTCCCAAAAACTACACCACTTTCATTCTAGCAGTTTCTTTAACTTTGCTTAATTTGGGTAATGAATATTATAAAAAGTTGTAAAAATATTGAATATTACAAGTAGAATATTAAATTTGTCATGGCCCCTCTAATTTATTTATCTAATTATTATAATCAATTTCATAATGTTAGAGTATATAACATATTCTGGGGCCTCAACCATCAGCTTAAGCTTTTGGTTGAGTTGGTTCCTTAACATGGTATCAGAAGCCAACGTGACAAGAAGTCACGAGTTCGAATCTCAACCACCCCTCATTTAAGAGGAATAGTTAACACCAGATATGATGAGAGCCTGTGTTGCATCCACACTTCTGGCCCAAAAGGCTCTCGTGTGAGGGGATGTGTTAGAGTATATAACATATTCTGGGGCCTCAACCATCAATTTAAGCTTTTGGTTGAGTTGGTTCCTTTAACTCATAAATCCTCATATTTAAAGTTGCGGCCCACCACTGTATTGTATATAAATATTTGTACACTTTTAGTATTTATATTTTTAAGAATCATTTTTTCATTTGAAAAACCTGTTTTAAATAAATAAGAATAGAAAAAAAAGAAAATTTAAGCTAATGAAAGGAGAATGCAGTTGCAAAATTATAAATTTGATTCTTATATATGTATCGTCTTCCTACACTCAACCTACATACCATGTAAGCTTAAATCACTTTGGGCCTTCCTTTGTGCATGAAGTAAAACATCTGGGTAGTCTTATTGCAAGAAAGACAAGATCAGTGCCGTTCCTGAGAATTATTAGGCCCTAGGCGAATTATAAAGTAAGGGCCCTACATTAACTAAAATAAAAAATGAAATTCTCATATATATTTATATATATATATATATATATATATATATATATATGTATATATATATCATAAAAAAATTACTAAACGAATAATTAATGTAAAAAAAAAATTAAATGCAACAAAATCAAGTTCATAAATAGTGAATTCAATTGAGAAAATCAAATGAATTGCCGTGTACAATTACATTTTAAGGTATAATTTTCCAAACTTTTAACATTGTGACACTATTTGTTTTATTAAGAATTCAATTCAATTACTCATCTGTCCTAATTGAATTGTAGCAAAGATAAAGAGGTGGGTTTTTAAGAAAGTGATAATAAATGAAAAGAGAGAGAATGAAGTGTGTGGTTGAAATTAAATGAGAGTTAAAATGTATGAATGAGATTAAAAGAAAGTGGTGAGCCATTGTCCAAAAATAGAAACGATGCAAATTAAGTGGAACGGACCAAATTGGAAAATTCTTCAAATTCAATGGGACGGAGGGAGTAATTGATTAATAGTGATTTATGATACTATTTTATGACGAATTTTTTATTAAGACCATCTTAATATGTCAGACGGTTTAATATGAGTTGATCTAATATTTAATTTTAAAAAAGACCGAAAAGAAAAACTTTTTCATTTACTTAATTAATTTATTCTAAAAAAAGACATTAATTGACTTAATTATATGAACCTGTATCATACAATACACGCTATTTTATATGGGTAAAATTAATACATTAGGCTGTATAAAACGTACTAGTTAAAAACTAAAAAGTATCTCATCTCTTTTTAAATTACGGAAGAAAATAACATAATTATCATTTACAATTGCACCGAAATGTAATAAAAGCTCAAGAAATAAAGCCTCCAAGTTACCTCAATCTTAATTGAGAAGGTCTTAGTAAATAACGGTTATTTGTGAAGTTCATAAATCACCCTTATGTGGTAGGATGTGATAGAATGAGTGTTTTATTATTTTAATTTATCTTTTTTAATTTTATTTATTTTAATATTATTCTTTGTCTTTTTATGTTGATTTACAGGAATTTTTAATCTTAATTAACTAGACTAGTCAGTAGTCACATCACTACTACTTTAACTTTTGTTCAGTTTTACTCTTGCATTTAAGTGCAATTTTAAGGACTTTAAAAGGGCATTTCTGTCAATTTAAATATAAAGCTGTTAAAAACTATAATTGCTTTCTTCAACCTCTATCTTCTTGCTCTTGGAAAATGGCTTCATCATTTCACTGAAAATGTTGAGCATCATACATCATTCATATGAGTACCGCAGAAATAGGCCCCTTTACAAGGTGGGCCCTGGGCGGCGACACTCCTTGCTTACCCCCAGGGCCGGGCTTGGACAAGATAGAAAGAACAAACCTATACACCAATAAATCTCTCATAGGCAATCTATCTATCTATCTATCTATATTTTAATTTTAATACTAAAACAAACACCACCTACTTTCAGGTGTCGTACTCTAAGAGAATTTTTTCTCGCCTAAAATCCTACCCCACGTGCATCTACATTTGGAAACTTAAAGATTACCAAAATTGTTGCCCAATGTAGTTATTATCTATAGTATTTATTTTGATGAATATTTACTACTAGCTTGAATCCCGTGCCAAGCACGGATAGTTTAAAAATAATTAAATAATTTCTTAAATATAAACAAAATTACTTTACATGTATTATTTCGTTATTTGTTAACTATAATAAATATAGAGAAAATAATACTCGACGTGTAAGAGAAATTAAACGTATCACTTCACATTTTTTAAGAAATAACCACAATTTATGTTAATTTTGTATATATATATATATATATATATATATATATATATATATATATATATATATATATATATATATATATATATATATTATATATAATATATATATATATATATATATATATATATATATATATATATATATATATATATATATATATATATATATATATATATATATATATATATATATATATATATATATATATATATATATATATTAATCTTTTGATTATCTAATTCTATGTGTAATTTTGTATATATAATTTAGATATATCATTTTTCATATCTTAATTTTTTAAACTCATTAGTGTTTTTGTGTATTTTTTATGACTTAAGGGAAGATATCTTATAAATAATTTTTTAATATATATAGTAGTTTACGTAAGAAAATTTTATTGTTTGAGTAATTTTAGAAACGTATGTATGACGATTGAGAATTCTTATACCTTTGAAGATATAAATTATTTAAATTGATTGATATTATTTTATGGTATATGTCTAAATATGAAATTTATGCTATTACTTGAATTTAATGATGGAATGGAATTTTCTAAAAATACATAAAGATTAAAGAATTATAATTACCAATTTAGCCAAATGTAGAAATTTTTCTAAAAATACATGTTTATCATTTTGGAGGGAAAAAAACAATAAACATGAGAGTGACATGTGTCCCAGTGAATAACCCATTTAGTATATAGTAATAGATAGATAGATACAATTTTTTGTTAATTAGTAATGTTGACTATGATGTATTTAATTTTTACTATACAAATTTAGCTCTGCTTTGATCAAATGTGGTTTTATTATTTAATAGAATAATTTCCATTTGCTGCCACAAGTAACTTCAAATAACCTTTAATAGATTATCTACTATAATAATCTCTACGATTAAGGAATTAATTACTACAGCATTACTGACTTTCTATGTCTCATTAAACTAATTACCCTATCATATTTTTTGAAGATCTATCATTGCAACTTGTGATGAAATGTTACTTCTATATTTTTATCATAAAAATTATCTATATTTCTCCAATTCTCATATCTAAAAAAATTCAGTTTTTTATTTTTAATTATCTATCTACAGAATTTTTGGGTTTACCTAATTCGAACCAAAGAAAAGAGTAAAACATGTAATCAATCTCGATGAATGGGTGATATCTCCTGCATGGCTGCATTAGTCTATTTTTATCTACTATTTTCTTAAATATTTTGTTTTTGATTTTTGATATCATATTTTTTCTATGAATGTGAATGATTTAATTTTTAAATTTGATTTTAATTGCTTTTTATTATTATTATTTTGATTGATCAAACTTGGATCTCTTTTTTTTTCTTTTTCTAATTTAGCAAATTTTAATTTCTTTATTCAAATTGAGGGGAAGTACGACATGTTTAGATGGAGGAAATTTATGAAGTAGTAATTAAACTTGAGAAGGATTGACAATAAAATCTTGATTTTGTTTCTTAATACTAAAATCTAAAATTTTATTCACCTGATAGGAAAATAATGAACAAGATATAAAATTAGAATTCAATCATTTGATTATTATGATAATATTTATATACTTTAACATACAAATTGTATATAAAAATGTAGTTCAATATTTATAGTTGATGAAAGTTGTTATAAATGTATCAATTTCACTAGCTTCATATATGATTTAACTTTATTTTCCGTCTAATGTATATTATGGTACACAAACCTATATTTCAAATTGCGTATCAATATTATGTTTTTATTCAACTATTTATGATATTTTTTTTATTTATTTAGGTAAAAGTATATGTTAAATATGATAAAATATTAAATAATCCGTGCTTAGGACGGGCAATCACCTAGTTACCTCACTAACTCTGACTTAAAGACATAATTAATTGCGTCCAGTTCATAATAGGAATATTTAATTCGTTTTAATGTAGATTTTTATAATATCACTTTTTATAATATTTGACCGATCATAATTAGAGACTTCTATTTTGTTAGAATAGGAGGGAACAATGTACACAAATTTATTTCTTGAATTTATGAGTATATACTTTGATATATTGGATATGATAATGATGATATAGGTCATTGCTCGATCCACAAAATAAAAGCTAGCGCTACTGCATTAAAAAAATTTGAAATTCAAATTCTTGTATGAGACGATTTTACCATAATGCGTGCTTCATACTTTAATTAAATAGCTGAATAATAGAAACTGTTACTATCATAAACTTTTTATATGATATTGTCTTACGATAAGACCGTCTTCGATGAGACGGGCTGGACTTTAAAAGGATGATGAAGATGATGATAAAAAGCAATTTTTTCTGGCTTTATGGATCCTCGTGGTTTGGTGACTTGGTCCAAAAGGTGAAACTTTTATTTATTTTTTTCTTTTAAATTAAAGCTTTGATTCACGCATTTAATCATTTTTCACCAACCCCAAACAACCGCTCCTCTCTCCCGCTCCCCTTGTCATGAAAGTATTACTGTCTCTTTTTTTGTTAAATAATGTTCTCATTTATCATTTTCGATAGTTTTATTTGTTATTTCTACGGAAAGTTTTTATATTTTCATCAAATAATTTCATTTATATATAACTCTTAATATTACTTATGTTGGACAAAATTATAAAAATCAGCTAGTCTCTTGAGAGACCGTCTTTCTGAAAGACGTCAATATTTTATTCTTGTGATTCTTACATGTTCCTACGACAGTTAGCCAGGTACCAGCGAACGAAAGTAGAGTGTGGTATGCAACTATGAATCCACGATTGCAATTTGCAAGTAAAGATTACGGTTAGGGAGAATGTCGAGTAGCGAGACAGAGGTTGATAGTAGGTGCCCATGTGACCGGTAGGTTGTGGAAGTTTTAGGGTTTTAACGAGAGTAAAGATTAGGGAGAATGGGAGAAAACATAGTGAATATCCTTAGTGCATGTCATAAGATGTTACTGTACTAAAGATGTGTATGAGAAGTGAAAAATGTAAAGAAAATAAAATGCTTAAAGAAGGATAATGATATAATTATTTATTATTATGATTATTATTGTTTTGATATAAAGAGATTTAAGAGTATGAGAAAAAGAGAGATGAGGATAATGATGTGATCATTTGTTTATAATTTTTTTCATTTATTTATAATTTATACGATGTAAATTGCATCACATATTATACATGGTCAGAAGTAAGCACGTAATAGACTACCAACACTGTTTTTAATTCGAAGGAAAGCTGAAGAAGAGGAAGTCTACATGAGATTTAATCGAAGTATCTTGTATACTATTGAGACAAGTACCCACCTAATCAAAATTTTTTAAAAAAATCCAAAAAGACAAAGGTGCCCAAAAATCTGCATTTTTAAGTGCATAATAAAGAGCATTATTATTGATGGCCACCTTTGGAAAAAAAAAATAAAGCACTCCAATAAGAATGGTCGGCACATTCTTTCAATATTGACACCTTAGATTACACAAATCAGTTGAAATAAGGCCAAAAAGGTCACCGACTCTAAACTAAAATAACAAACTGAAAATTTTGGAAATCTTTTATTTTTTTTATTTTTTTTTATTTTTTTTATTTTTAATATCTTGTTAATTAATTGCAAATACAAGAAGCAACATAGAACTACTTTCCCTTTTCTTGCCTTCAAAGAAGTTCCTTCCTCAAGCGCACCGAAAATCCAAAACCCAAAACCAGAATTTCTTGGTTTGACAAAAATGGTGCAAAGAAAAGTGGCAAACAATAAACTTGGTATCCATGTTTATGATAGTACCCTTAAAATAGAGAAGAGACAAGGCAACACTAAGACATCCCTCCAAAATTATGATTATAAGACCAAAGGAGCTGATTTGAAGGTTAAAAGAATGAAGAAATCTCGATCGATCAAACGATCAGATGTTGAGATTAGTCTTTGTTCGTTGCCTGAAAGCCATGAAGCACCTCGGCAGCCCGGAGAACCACCTCCTCTTGTTACACCAAGCCCCAAGAAGCCATCATCACCATGTAAAACTCCTTGCAGCTATCCTAATTACATGAAGAGTACGAGCAGTTCAGAGGCGAGAAAGGAAAATAATCCTAAGGTGAGCAGGGTTTCAAGCATCTTAAAAACATCAACCAAAACTTCAAGTTTAGAGAAAGTAAGAACCTTAACAAAATCCCCTAGCTTTAAGCACACAAGAATATCAACCTGTTCATCAACCTTAAAAGATTCCAAATTTCCCGCTTACCTTGAACTCAAGCCTGGCGCAACTGAAGCTGAAGGAAACTCGTTATTCAGAGTATGCCCATATAACTATTGTTCCCTCAATGGTCATCACCATAAGTCTGCACCCCCTTTGAAGCGTTTCCTGTCTTCAAGACGGAGGGTGCTCAAGGGTAACAAGGTTACTAGACCGGAAGTTCTTTCCCCTCGCAAAGGGAAGCATTCCGAGTGTGTAATCAGAAAAGCAGCAGACCAAGATGATAATTTCTTTGTTGAAATCTATGTTCCAGATAAGGAAGTTGCTACACAGGTCTCTAAGAGCTTATCAGATGGACCATGCTCTGATATTGACTTTCAGTATGATGATCAATGTGAAGACAGCAGTTTTTCAGATTTACTTATCATTCATAAAGAAGGTTATTCACTGACTTCTATTCCGAATCAATCATCATTTAAAAAAGATCTGGAGGAGGAGAGCTTACCAGGTGTCATTTTAGATGAATTCCGTGAAAACTTGGACATAGAGTGGGAAGAAGGGCAAATACATATCATCAATGATGATGGTAAAATCTTGAATGAATGTGATGATACAAATGATCAAGACACACCTGGTTTTGAGATAAGGAAAAGTTTTAGCGGGTATTTGGAAGAGTTCGACCATTACCCATCATTTTCTCAGGATGAAATCGTCGAGTTTGCATGTTTCAGTGATGCTGATTCTTCAGACGATAATGATTCCACCCAAATAGGTAATCTCTTTGTTCCATAATTGTTCATGATTGGCTTCCTAAGTTTAAAGTTTCCTACACATGTACAGTCTCGTAAAGATGCTTGATTTCTTTGGAACACAAACATAAAAAGCTAGATCTATATTGGCAGCTATACGAGTAAAAAATGAATGTATTATGTTCACTTATGATACAATGAACAAAAAATTTGGGTTCAGAGCCTGACGTCTGAGTCTCAAAGTTGCATATACATAGTCGTAAATGTTCAAACCTTCAAATTGATAATCTTGGATTATTTCAGGTGAAAAGGAAATGGAACAACCAGACATGGCAGAGGAGAATAAGGAAATTGATTCGTTACCAGATAATGAGGTGGCTGAAGATAATTTCATCCTGGCAAATGAAGCAACTATTGATGCTCCAATGCTCGAATATGAGTCCACAGATGAACATGATGGAATTTCCTCCCATCTCATTACAGAAATTACAGAAGTTCAATATGGAGACCTTGATTCCTACCAGGAATCATTTGTGTCAGATAGTGATGTAGCAACCGAAGACAATGTAACAGGAGAAATCCTCAGAGAAGAAAATGCTGCTGAATTCGTCATGGAAGAAATGGAGGCAAATGAGGAGACGAGCAAAGTACCAGAAATAGCTAAAAATTTGGAAACTTCAGGTCTAAAAGGGGGAAGTTGCAATGCCAATGATGACAATCAAGGTGGTACTGATCAGAGTGAAGGTGTGACTTGTGTCAGTAAAAGTACACAAAAATCAGGAGGAGGGAGTGATTCCGATGAGATCAAATTTTGCTCAATACAGGATAATGTTGAAGCAGAACCATCAGAAATGGAAAACTACAATGCAACAGAAGCAGCTAAAGCATCACCAGCAGCCATAAACAAAAAGCAAAATGCCAGCAAAAACACTTCCAACAGTAGGGAATCTGATTCTAATCAGGATCTTGTCAGCAACAGAATAAAAAGAGGGATGAGATGGAAGAATGCATATGAGGATGTTGAGTACGAGAGAGAATTCAACCCACGAGGACCAAACTTTCTAGATATTGAACCTGACCCAGAAGCAGAGAAGGTGGATTTGAAGCACCAAGAGATGGATGCAAGGAGAAATGCTGAGGAGTGGATGCTTGATTATGCTCTGCAGAAAACATTAAACCAACTGGCTCCAGCTCGAAAGAAGAAGGTGGCATTGCTGGTTGAAGCCTTTGATGCAGTGTTGCCAGAACACAAGCATGAATTTAGGAGAAATTCAGCAAATTTCCCCTACGTAAAATCCATTCAAGCTTGCAGCTGATCAGCCTTTCTTAAGCTTACTTGAGGGTTACCTAATTAGAGCACTCTAACTAAATTATTAGCATTTTCCTCCACTTTGTTTATGATGCTTAAGCATATGTTGCTAAAGGACATAGTCATGTGGTAGTGGCTACCACAATTAGTATTTTAACTTGCAATGTCTGAACATTGTCTGTCTATGGAGCTGCATTGCATCCACCAATCCTGGGATGCCGCAGCAAATTCAAGTTTGTTATGAATAGCTTGTATGTGATGGATTTGTGTGAAAGGAGTTCTTTCTAAGTTGTCTAATTTCCTTTACAAGCTTCTTCTGAGATTTAGATTTTTGTTATACATGTTGCTTATTTAAAGCAAGCAACCAAGCTAGACACATAGCATAGTCTTGCACTAATGAGAGAACAAGCATAGAAGGTAGCACTTGTTTATCGCGTTAATCTACTAAAAAAACCTCTATAATATGATTGGATGAATTTCTATAGTGCTTCTATTGCTTCTGTCCAATGAATTGCATCTCGAGAAATCAAATTAGAAAGTAGTGGTAACATTTGATTTTAAACATCCAAAATAGTATATTCAACTGTCAAAGCGAAGCTGGGTAGATGTTATATTGTATCTTTACATCATTCTTGTTTACTACAAGTAATCTATGTAACGCTAAAACTCTACATAGTATAAGCTACATATTACCTATTTTGGAGGAGAACGCTCTAAACTATTGGTGTCTAGTATCCTCTAACCCCAAATAGGGGGAAATTAGACATGCACCAAGAAAATAATTCTGTGGAAGCTCCCTATCATGTAATAAGCTGGAAAATATATGCCCAGAAACCCTTAAATATGGACATTTCCATTACAACGCGGAGCAAAAAAGATTCTCTTGCCACTTTCAGCTCTTATAATGCAATACCCACCTCTCAATCCCAATTTAAGGCACCCTGTATTTGTTCACTTTCAGTTGTACTGACTCATTGAGTAGTAAGTCCATTTTCCCAAAGTAACTCTCCAGACCACTATGTTCAGAACCACTAGGACGAGTAGAAGCTTCCGATTCAATAATTTTGCTTCTTTCAGCTGATGCCTCTCGTTGGATTCCATCATTAAAGAGTTTTAATGCATCTTCATTTCCAATGGAATTCACAGCCTCACTCAAGTTCAGAAAATTTTCTCTCTTATCTTCAGATTCAACAAGTTTCAGCTGCAGGTCTTTCGGGATATGAGTGAAAGCACTACACCAAGGTTGTAGAGAAAAAGATAGTCAATAGGGATTACAACGCTTTGAAAAAACTATCCGAGAACTATTTTTATTGGTGCCTTCAATAGTTTTACAAATTAAAATCTTAAACTCGGAATTTTTTGAACGAGACAACAAATTAGATTGATGTGTTGCACTCTTCTCACTCCAGCACATCAGTCTTTTTCTCTTCAGACTCCACAGTAAAACCACTTAAAAAAATTTGGGGATGAAGTAATATGAACTGATCAAATAATTTACTTACGCATTCTGATGATCAAGTTATTTATTAATATGTATATTTATTAATAAGCAAGTTATCTCAACTGAAGCTCTTTAGTCTTACCTGGTAAGACCCCTAATAATGCCCCATTTGTATCCGACCATCACTGACTCCTTGAAACCCTGATTAAAACCATCTTGAGCAGCATCATTTCTTCCTGCTGCTACACCATCCCGGTATCCAGCCTAGCATGTTATTAGAAAGTATAGCATGTATTAAAAACAAGTAGGGTAAAGAAAGGTACATAGAAACCAGAAAAAAATGAGAAGAACCAACAATGGATTATACATTATAAAACTCCTCACGTCTCCTTTTCCCTTCACGATCTAAATATAATGCTTCATCTGCTTCCTCATCATTGTCAGTCAGCCAATTTCCATCATCAGATAAGCTACCTGTATGAAGCTCAGCAACTAGCAAGCAAACATTTTCCAAGATTCCATTAGCTAGCAGACAACAATCATCATCGACATCATATTAACAAGTCACTTACTCTGGGAAACTAATGATTCACAAGCTTCTGCATTATCAAAAGCAGGGGCATCTACTAAAGATGACGACATAACAGCTACGCGCTCCACGTAAGCTGCTCAATATCAATACCCCCCAAAAAAGTCAGCACAGAAATAGTGGTGTAAAATTATAAGGGAAATTATTCACAACCACAAAACATAAAAACCGACCACAAAGTCAAGTCAAGATGTTTACCAACCTTCTAAATTACTTTAATTGAAAAAAAAAATATTTGACCTTCAAAAATAAGGTAATAGAACAATGATAACATTCTTGTTTAAAAGAAAATCATTTTACAAAAAGTTATTCTCCCAGGTGATTAGATGGGCATTGACTTCAAATGATAAATAATCATGGTGGCTGGATAGCATCAATGATAACCACAAGAGAAGAAAAACAATTTCCTTTTTTAGATTCGCATTTCAAGAAAATTTACAAACATGGCTGCTAGGTACTGTATCCTTGAAAATTTTGAAACTAACCAATCACTTTACAATAACAACGTTAAAAAACCTCACTCGAGAAACACAATGTTGCTCTAATGGAACCTTATTTGCTTGTATAAATTATATTGAGTGAAAAATGCTATATCTTTTTAAAGTACTAAAACAATAAGATCAAAATGACAAGTAAATAGAGACAAGGCTATTACTTAAGATCAAAATTCTCACTTCAGTTATTTTTTGCAGTTCAACTAACAAATAAGGGTTCTCAAAAAAGCACTAATCCAAAATGACCAATATTACTTGCAAATTTAGAATTTTTTTCACTCACTAATGTAAAAAGAGGGCATGGAAGAGGAAAAACCTGATGATAGTAAGGAATAACAGGGGTAAAATATAGGAGAAGGCTAACACACACTGGTTAGAATCCTCTAAACCAAAAATAATAAATTCGCATTGGTTAAGAAATTAAATATATCAATGCAGGATCTGGAAAACTAAGAGCCTTCAATTTTTAAAGTCAGACATTAGCTAACTCAAGTCAGACTAATAGACATAGCTAACTCTACTAAATGAGTTTGAAAGCCCTCTAAGAAAAAAAGAAAGCCCATAAAGGCAAATTAATTCAAAAGGTCACAATAGAGTTGTTTAGTAAATGGATTTTAGGATGGCTATTTGATTAGCCTTTAGCATTTGGATTTTCGGTTGGTTAAAAGCAAAAAATAGAAAAAAAAGAAGCTTGGTAAATGACATACTTTTAAGCTAAAATGAAAGGGCGAGCTTTGCTAGCTTTTTCAAAGGATTTTGGCTAGTCAACCCATTTTTCCTCTAATAAAGCCATAAGGATGTTACTAAACTTCTAAACAACTGGTTTATATAAGTAGCTTTCAAGCTAAAAAAAACAACCAAAACTTTCAGTTGGTCAAACAAGCCAACAAAACCAACAGACAACGACTAACAACCATTTGAAAAACAACCCCAATATCTAAACCAAGAAATTCATAACTACCCTAATCTAACCGCAAAATGACAAGGTGAAATTCCCTATTACAAGAACTTCAAGGTGACGTCACTTAAAATGATCCATAAACCAATTGCATGGAAGGTCACTTTACTCATTTTCTCTTCTTTCTAAAAAAACAACTGAGGCCTTTTTGACTTCTCATATTTGAAAAGCTATTAGCACAAATCATGAGGTAAATTCTTAAGGAAGAACACAATGCTCCGGTTAACAAAGCAATCCGAAGAGTATTTCATAATTGTTGTGCAATGGTAATGCAAAACCATCCAAAACGTTTCTAGAAGTTTATTTATAGTGTGATAAACCATTGTATAAGTTCTTTAAGAACTCCATTGATAATTAAAATTACCAAAGAGGATGTAGCCCAAGTTGGGTGAACCTTGTAATCATTGTGTCTTGTTTATTTTGTATTCAGTTCTTATTGCATTTTGCATTCCTAGTTCCTTAATTAAATTTGTTTTACAAACAAGAGTCTTTATAACTTCAATCCTTGGTATCTTAGTATAAAGTTTGAATCTTTAGACCCTAATCCTTCATTCATTTCAATCAATATGCCAACAAATCATTAGCTAGTAGCTACTACAATACTAATTCTACATGTATTCGCGAAATCTAAACAATCAAGTATAGCCAAGTCAATTCGCAAAATTGAATAATTAACATTATCACGAACAGTGGCGGATCAAAAAAAAAAAGTGATGTCAATAATTTAAAAGATTACAATTACCATTTATCATTGATAATCCTAATTTAAACATCAAATTCAAAAATCCAATTCATGTCACCAAATTTACCCACTTCTCAAACAACCTGAAATTAGAACCCTGACTGTAATTACAAACAAAAAATTAATATGAAAAAATTTCAGTATCATTCCAACCTTATAGAAATGAATTACTACAAATTAATATGATTAATTTCAGATAATAAATTGCAAAGAAAGAAGAAAAAAACCTTAAAGAAGAGAAATGGTCCAATTAATGATGGAGATTGGAGAAAATAGCAGAGTTGGTGCGACAGACGACAGGTGGACGTCAGACTGTGATGCCGTGGTGGTCAGGTGGTGCCGGTCACAGGAGACAGCAAGGCAGGCGGCAGCTGTAGTAAAGGTTGGGAATTGGATTGGAATAGTCGCCCCTTACAAAGTGATGAGTAAAATCGTGATGAGGGTTTCTTCTATGTTGGGGAATTGGGGAGATCAATTGGTAGAAAAAAAAAAAGAAAGAAAAATTCACGTTTGGGTTTTCTATGTGGTAACCAAAACTTTTAAAAAATACACGCGGTAACTCGAAGGTTTACAAAATTGTTGTACCGTGATATTTTTGCACATAAAACATTAGCAAAATGTTAGCAAACGTTAATTTTCAAGCGTTTAGGTTGTTGTACGCCTATTTATGCAACTAGTCATTTCAAATGCCATCATATTCAAGTTTGTATTTTCCAAGCTTTGCAAAAGTCTGATCTTTTTCGCAACGACTTTTGTGGTTGCAAAAAATTTATCGTTGCAAATACTTCAGTGTTTATTACAATGAAAAAGTCATTGCGAAAACTTTAATGTTTTTGACAACATATACCGTTGTTAAAAATCTATTTTTCGCAACAACTTTACTTGTTGCTAAAGCTTTTTGTATTTTTAACAACAACATTCATCATTGTTAAAAATCTATTTTTCATAACTTTACTTGTTGCATTGCAAGAATATAGACATTGAAATTAATAAATATATACAACCAACTATATAAATTTTTTTTGAGTTGAACTATATAAAAAACATTCGTAGACATTGAAGTAACAATTAATAAACGATATAAATTTATTAAAACCTATATAAAATATCTAATATTATCATTATATTTAAATATTAAAATAACAATTTGTGAAAATTGTTCTTACCTGTATATTAGACTACGTAGTGAAGAAGAATATGTAGAGAAGCAATCCACAATCTGAAAAAACATTTGTAAGAACATGATCCAAAGTGTGCAACTCAAAGATTACCCACTCAAAGTGTGCAACTCAAAAAACATTCGTGAAGAACATTGCTATCTTTTCTGATCCAAAGTGTGCAACTCAAAAATTACCCACACAAATAATTAATTTACCCAATTGTCTTTACCATTGTTTTTTTACAACAATTAATTATTTAGGCTGTTTTTTTCAAATAAATCATGTTCCATGAGTAAATTTGAATAACTAATGCTCAATCGTGAACCCAGAATTTCAAAGAAAAAAAAAAGCAAAAAAATAATACTCTCTCCGTTTCCTATTGATGTTCCCATAGGAAATATTCATGAGAATTAAGAAAAGTGGAATCTTTTAGATAGTGGACATATTATTTTATTGAATAATAAAATTGATGGAGGAAAAATAGGGGCCACAAATATTTAAAAAGTATTTAAAGAAAGTCAGTGGAAAAAACATGAGGAACACAACTAATTAAAAAATATTTTTATGAAGTGAGCGAGAAAGGACCATAAGGAATATAAAAATGTTAAAATGGAGGTAGTGGAAGATATATGGGTCCATAATTATTATTAAAATATCAAAATGAGGATGAGTGAGGTTATTTTTGTCCAAAATTTGTGATATAAATGGAAAGATTCCTTATGAGAACAACAATTAAAACACCCAAAATGAAAAGTGGGAATTTCTTTAAGGAACGAAGGGAGTATAAACCAGGTGTGGCGGGCTCCAGTGTGCTGCAGCGTGGCGGGCCGGTGTGCAGCAGAAAGTAGAGGCTCCGGTGTGCAGCAGGAGGCAGAATGTCCGGTGCGCAGGCGACAGAAGCTCCGGTTTGTGAGGGCAGGAATGGTGTTTTGTGGGTTTGTGAGGGAATGAGGTTTCGTGGGTTTTGTGAGGGAAATAGGGTATGCGGCTGATTAGTATAAGGGTTTGTGAGGGAGAAACACCGGTTTGTGGGTTTATGAGGGAGATGGGGTTTGTGAGGAAAATGAGGTTTCGTTGCAACGACTTTCTTGTATTTGTATATTTAATTATTTTTTGTAACAACATATAGTTATGAGTTATTTATTTCATTTTAAAAACTAAATTTTTTGTTGCAAAAAAGTAAATAATACCTGAAAATTATTTTAAGTGGTGGGAAAGTTGATTTATTTATATGGCAACGATAATTTAGCAACAACAATGAATTTCGCAACAATTTATATTTTTCGCAACAAAAAAAATATAGTCGTTGCTAAAACTTATTGTTTCCTACTATAATGAGCTAAAGTATCAAAATACCAAGTCTTCAGCTACTCGTTGTCTTACCGTTGTAATCTACATGAAAATGTCTGAACAAAAGTATTCGTAATATCACTAGAAACAAGTTCAAAAAAGCATAAAAGTATTACATCATCAAAGATCCAAACAGAACCTTGTTCATTGTTGTTATGATTAAGTGTGACTTGAGTGCATAAATTAATAGGTGTATTTATGGGTGACTTATGGGATGGAATTCTATGGAGGTCATGAGTTTTAAGTTGATAACTTAATGTAGGTGTTGAATGTGATGGTTAAAGCTGAATTAATGCGACTTAATGAAGAAGTGTAATGGTTTAATGCAAGATGCTCTACTATGCAAGTCGAGCAAAAACTGTCCAGGAGGATCTGGTGGTCGCTCGACCTCAGCTCGACCGGCCGCTCGACCCGAGCAAACTCTTTTGTTTGGTCGAGCTACAAGTCAGGATGTATCCAGTAGCTTCTGTTTCTCCGCTCGACCCGCCGCTCGACTCACATGCTTCGCTCGATCTGGTCGAGCGGACCCTCTGACAGCATAGGATGTTGTTTTTCGACGGATCAAATGCTTGGGGAAGTTACAACTCATTTAACTCAGCTGATCAATGGAGTTTAGTATGTTATTTACTCACTATAATAATCATGTGTAACTCCTAGAGTATCCAGCACTATAAATAGAGACCTAGTGTGGTCATCCAAACACATCCACAAAATACCCAAGCCAAACACCAGCCTTAATCTTTTCTCTAATTGTAATACTCTATACTTGAGAGTTCTTTGAACTCCTTTGGTAATATAAGAGTTACTACACACCGAAGGACGTAGCCTTAATTGGGTGAACCTCGTTAAATCTTTGTGTCATTTTATTGCATTTTATTTCCTACAAACTTCGGTTTCATATTGTTAGCGTAATTTGTTTCACACAAGACTTCTCATTTTCGATCATGGTGATATTAGAGATTGTAACACATCGTTCGATTGTCATCCAGAACACATTCTAACAATAATCATCCAAAAATAATTGTAGTTCAAAATAGTTTTCTCAAATGAGAAAAAACAGGAAAGAACAAACTGTGATTTTTACTTGTGACTCTCTTTGTCCGATTGCATTTGTTACAATGACAAAATTTGGCCAATCTAAGAAAATAAATAAAAGTAAGTAAAAATAGTACAATCCATGGGGAAGTGGCAGAAATTGGTGGATGAGATGAAAAAATAATTATATGTGTAAAGAACGAATGTGAACCTTGTCCAGAAATAAAATGTAGCAAATCTCATGAGTAAACTAATATGAAAAATATAGCAAAAGCCGTGAGACGAAGGGAATATGTCTCAACTCAAAAAAAAAATATATTTAAATGAACACGACTGTTATATTTTATGATCTTGGAATGTCAAGGAAGTTACTATTTGCTATTCTCCATTCTATCATATCATTATGATCATTGTATCCTATACGATATGTTGTATACTTGTATCTAGGACGAAAAACTAATATCTAGAAGTGCTGCAACAAATTAATAACAACAACGTTCTCATCAAGTAATCATGTGCATATAACATTTACATTATCTTCATGAACTCGCAGGGATATTCTTCTTTGAATCATTAAATTATTATTGTCTTGTCTTCTATAGTATACTTTTAAGCAGAACAAAATTTCAGCTATACCTAATTTCTAAAATCAGTCCACCAACATAGCATATACATGAAAGTGATAGCCTTATGATCAGACAAGTACGCGTGCAAGAAATCACTTTGTTAAGAGCCTAATCAACTAAAGTAAAATAAGCTCTCTCATGATTATGGCAGCCAAATCAAAGCTTTATTATTTGTATTTTTAGTTTACAAAAGATACAAATATTGTATTATTTGTAAACCTCTTATATTGTAATCCGAATAAACAATACAACTAATCATAAACCAAAGATACAAATAAGACTTTTCCACTATTGTAATTTAAGTTCTAAATTACTCATTCGAGTTGTTATGTTTAAACTTGATTAAAGCCTAAATCTACAATGATTCATAATCATAGCAACAATTCTTTCTTTTATATGTATGTGCGCGTGTGTTTAATTCTTGTATAAGTGAGCGTGTCTCACTTAGTACCATCTATAAATATATCACCAATTAAGGCTTGTAAATGTAAGTTGACTCATTATTAATTAGAAGGCTACCACAATCTTGGGAAGGTATTGGTGATGGCAATGATGAATACAATTGTTTAGTGGTGGAATACTAGTGCATGATTATATTTAGGCCATTGGTTATCAGTTTTTGTAGTCAATACTTACAAAATACATGTTAACAATGTCCGTGAGACATATTTTAGAAAATTCTAACCTCTTTTGGTGCTTAAGTCAAAGCTTGTGTAGTATAATGAGAAGATAAACATGCAATAACTTAAATGTGTTTTGTGATTATAGATTTAGTGGTATTATTAGGGGAATATTTCCCACCCTTAAATGAATAAAGATTTTTTAGACAACAATAATATTTGTATCTCCTTTGTTCATTGTTAGTAATAACGAACAATAAAGCATTGACTTTGTTTGTCTAGCCATTTGTTGTTCGTTGTTATATATACTAACATTGAACAAGCACAGAGTTTAAAATTTCAGTCATTTTCCTTAATTCATACCTTCAGTTCTGCAACCCTAATTAAAAAATGATAGTTTCCTCCACTACCGATTGCCATATATATTGTATAAACATTTTGATTGTATACATATTCGACATTTATGCTTATTTTATTGGACTGTTATTAGACTATTGTATACATCTTGTTTTTATTATTTTTAATTAGAGTCAAAAGCTCTAAAGATCCAACGATGAATCATTCCCGGTGAGTTATATTGGCCTATGATGCCTTAGTTAGAAAGTGCATTTAATTAAAATTCATCAAAACCTAATAAAAAAAATATAAGAGAAAATGTTGTCAAAAATTCGATAGATATTTAATCATCATACAATATACTAATTCATAAGCACTTTGTGCGATGTGCCTCTATTACAATATACTCATGAGTGTCATACTTACAATGCAATTTTAATGAAAATGCAAATTAACAATGAATAGCTTTATTGAAAGTGTTTGTAATTGGTATGTAGCAATTGGTGATGACATAAACTCTACAAATTCATACTAATATTAATTAATATATAAATATTCATCTGGCCCACAAATTCATGAAAGACTAATTAACATAAGGTAATTATTTTTTAACTCCTCACTTCATATTCCCAAATACAATGTACTATAAAGTGCGTTTTACTAGAGAAGGTGACAAGTTTGAGAAATATAATAAAGAGTAATACATTAGGAGTAATTCACAACAAAAGATTACAATAAAGCTCTTCATTGTGGAGTTAAAAAATAATTACCTTATATAAATTATTCTTTTATGAATTTGTGGGCCAGATGAATATTAATTAGTCTTTCGGATCAACCCACCTACGGTAACTACAACCTAATGCTTCATTAGGGATGAATGAAATCACAACAAAGCAATGACCTAGAACATAGTCCTCGTAGTGCGGATCATATTTAACTTCGTAACCATAATGGAACTTCTCTTCATCGAAATCAATGTTTAATATGTTAACACAAAGATCATCAACATTAATTAAATCATTAAATTAATTAAAACAAATAATATATATCTAAACACATTGTTTTATATGTTTAACTACTAGTTTTAATAATCACAACAATAACATTTTAAACCTGTGGAAAAGCTGATAAAAAAGTCCACCTATCTTGTTCGTTGCTAACATCAAATAAAAGGATGGTGGTCAAACAAAGGAATAAACCACACCCTTGTTTGCTGGTATTAACAACGATAAAGAGAAGTTGACTTTGTTTGACTAGCTCTCATTTGTTTGACGTTGGGCAAGAAAGCACCTTTTTTTATACTTTTCTTAAATAAAACGTTAAAAATTCAAAGTTGTTGTGATCACACTAGCCTTAAGAAACATTACAAATTGTTGTATGATGCGGTCTCATTGTAAAATGCATCCTTATATATGTGTTAAATAACTCATAAAATCTAAATTATGAAGATATATACTTCGTATTTTAATTTATTCTTTGGCATATTTAAATAATATAGGCAGTAATATTATAGAACAGATCATTCCGTTTTTTTACATATGTTGACTGTTAACCGTAAATACCTGGCATATATTCTTCATTATGAAACTGTATGAAGTATATATTTATTTATTAATTGTATAAACTTGAAAATCAGTAATTTAGCTGATCATTATTGATCAAATAATTTAGTAAATAATTGTTTTAGCTGTTAATCACGTGTTGCATGTGAGCTTCTAATGCATTTGGAGCAAGAGTATCCCTTTTTGGCTTTTTGCTGCAGATCTTTCCGCTATGATCTTCATCATTGTTAAGAAAATGACGATTGAATATCTTACGATTTTACGATCTAAAAAGAAGTAAGTGATTCGATCAATTTGTAGGTAGAGAAACGTAAGTTGGTAGAATCACATCAAATACATATTAATTAGACGACAAAGGGTTTTGATAGCTATTTTGTCTCATAAGCCCTTAGGCGACAAAATAAGCGTTCATAAATGAAAAATATTATACATTAATTAATATTTATAATACAATTAAAATTTGCTATTTACATAAATATTTGAAGTATACATTAATATTTACATTAATAAATCAAAAAATTATAGAAGTATAGTAGGCAAGCTCAATTACTTAATTAATACGTATTATACATATATATGAAAAAATTAAATTTACATTAATATATGAAAAAATTATACATTAAAATTTATAATAAAAGTAAAAGTATTATTTACATAAATGTTTAAAATATAATACACAAGACGAAAAACTAAACTAAAAATCATAAATCTCTAAATTTTCAAAAAAGTAGAAAAATTTCAAAAAAGCTAAGAAAATCTCTAAATTTTCGAAATTTTTTTAAAATTTAGAAAGATCTCCATAAGTTAGAAAAAGCAAGACTATAAACCCTAATTTTTGATATCCTCTAAATTTTCGAAAAAAGCCAAAAATCAGAAAAATAACAAAGTTAAGAAAATCAGTAATAACCCATAAATCCATTAAACCAACCCTAAAAATCATATTTTTCGAAATCATCTAAAAAAACCAATAAAAAAATCCTAAAACACCCAAAATAAACTCTAAATTCTTAAAAATTTAAATTAAATTCATGTTCGAAAAATAAAAAAATAAAGAGAAAAAATAAATGAAAATAAACAAAAATAATTGAAATTACATTTAAATCAAAAGTTTGCAGGTCCACAAGTAAAATGCTCAAACAAAAGCCACCGAAAAATGGCCGGAAAAAAATGTAAAATTAAACCAACCCTAACAATCGGCCAAAAAAAAGGTTAGAAAAATGGTGGAAATGGTAAAAATAATGAGGAGTCAGAAAAAACAAAAATTCTTACTTGGGACTGTCTTTTGTAAAGACGGCTCTCAAAAGCCCAATCTAATTCTAAATATATATTGTTACAACTCTAAATATAGATTTGGACTGTACTTTTGAGAGTCCTTTTTATAAAAGACGGTCTCTCATGAGAGCACCTGTAGGAAAAGTTAGGGTTAGAAGGGAGAGAAATGAGAAAGAGAGAATGAAAAGTAAGGTGTGAAAAAAATATTGAGAGAATGAGAGAAAATGGAAGAAGATGGGACAAGGTGGAAGAAGAATGGAGAAGGACGTGTGGATAGTATAAATAAAATAAATAGATTTATGTGACAAAAAAATTTATTTTTTGTCACCAATTTTGAAGCATAAAAGTTTGGCTACAAAATAGGCTACAAAACTTTTTGTCGCATAAAGTTTGGCGAGAAAGAGTTTTGTCGCATAAAATTTTCCCACCCAATAATTACTAAAAATTAAACCATTTAAAAATTTTGAACAAATATTTTGGCGACAAAAAAAGCCCTTTGTCGCTAGTTTTGTCGCCAAATTTAGAGGCAGAAACTTTTTTTTGTCGCCAAACTTAGTTTTTTTTGTAGATTAATCTTACGATTCTAATTAACATAAAATTTGTAGCGGTAGAATCATAACACGATTCTATGATTCCACAAATATATTCTAAATTTTTAATTTTTCTTATGTCCATCTTTCATTAAATTTTGTAGATTAGAGGCAGAAACTTTTTTGTCGCCAAACTTAGTTTCTTTTGTAGATTAATCTTACGATTCTAAACATAAATTTTGTAGCGGTAGAATCATAACACGATTTTATAATTCCACAAATATATTCTTAATTTTTAATTTTTTTTATGTCCATCTTTCATTAAATTTTGTAGATTAGAGGCAGAAACTTTCTTTGTCGCCAAACTTAGTTTTTTTTGTAGATTAATCTTACGATTCTAATTAACATAAAATTTGTAGTGGTAGAATCATAACACGATTCTATGATTCCACAAATATATTCTTAATTTTTAATTTTTCTTATGTCCATCTTTCATTAAATTTTTCTTATGATTTAACGATCTATCATCATAAATTAAAAAAATAAATATCTTCATCAGTATGAAGATTTAAACTAATTATTAAATATTTTTTTATTTCTTTCTTAAAATGAAATGAGCGATAATTAATTTATAAACTTAAACGTTTGAAATGAATGATTATGACAGATAGCAAATTTAAGTTATTCTATGTTGAATCTTAAAATCTAACGATTCGATTCTATTGATTTGATTCTACATGTATGTACAACTCCAAATAGAATCCTGATTTTTAATAACTTTGATCGTCATCAACATCAACCTAGTACCCTGCACAGATCGGGATTAGGGGGAGGAATATAGTGAACATACCATATTTGTACCCCTCCAAGGAAAAGACAAAGAGGACATATAACCTCTAAAAGGATAGACCCTGCAAAAGAGAAAAATAAAGACTTTATCAACAAAATAAGCTTATTATAAAAAAAACTCAAAATAAGCTTTGAAAAATTTTAATTTTCAAAATAATCGCCTTCTTGTCCAACCTGAAGTCAGGTATATTTGCTGTTACTAACGGCAAACATAGAATTTTAACTAATAGCAATCAAAGAATTTTAACTATTTTGAAGCGAACAAAAAAATGGTTGGACAAGAGAATATCAATGATGTGCTATTTTATAACAACGACCACCAACGTGACTAATACTGTCGTCAATTATGGTTTGACGCTACTTTCTATTTCTCGCTCAGGTCTCCAAAATGCCCGAGATGGCACTGGCATTAGGCCAACTCATGACTCTCTTATATAATAAATACTCCTTCTAAGTCTATTTAGTTGTCACATATCCTTATTTATCAAATTTATATTAATTGTCATATTTTCTTTTTAGTGAATTTTTTTTACATAAATAACGCATGTTTTCACAAGTAATGTCCAAAATACCCCTACTTTTACTATTTACCTCCACTACCACATTTACGATTAATATAATTAGTTAAAATACCCCAACTACTCACTTTTTATTGGACCTCACACCACCCTTAATAACCGTGCCCAAGCAAATAGGACAACTAAATAGACTTAGAGAGAATATTGATTAATAATATAATTATTTCAATTTGAAGGTTTTGAATAATCCCCATACGACAACAAGCTAAGCTTAACGTGAATATACAAGAATCCCAGCTCCCTTATTGAACACATAATTAACAATGTTAATTGATTATGAGAATAAAAATGTTGGAGAAATAATTAATGATCAAGTTACACGACTTTCTCTAAAGAGGATTAATTAAAAAGAAAATGAATAAAATAAATAATTAAGGAATTAAGCTTCAAATAAAACCTCCTCCAGTCTCAATCTTAATTATGAAAATGTCAGCAGGTTTTAAGGCACTATAAATACTAACATACATACAACTACACGAATACATGTGCTACAATAAAACAAAAGATGAGTATTACTACTTATTACATTGTGATTGTTGTTATTATAAGCTTATTAACAAATGAAATTAGGTTTAATGAAGCAAACCATCTTCCTTCACAAAGAAAACGAATACCTTTTAAAGAATGCAATTTATATAAAGGACATTGGGCATGGGATACTTCTTATCCTCTCTATGATTCGTCAAAATGTCCAGATATTCGTAGGGAATTTGACTGCCAGAAACATGGACGACCTGATAAGTATTATCTCAAATTCAGGTGGCAGCCTGATGATTGTGATCTTCCCAGGTTTGTGCACTCATTACTTTATTTGCTTTATTGTTTCGATCTGTTAGAGAATATAACATATTCTAGTGCCTCAACCATCAACTTAAGCTTTTGTTTGAGTTGGTTCCTTGATATGGTACTAGAGTCAGCGTGACAAGAGGTCATAGATTCGAATCTCAACCACGCACCCCTCATTTAAAAGTGGGATATTCAGCGCCAGGTATGAAGAGAGTCTGTGTCGCATCCACATTTCTAGCCCAAAGAGTTCTCGTGTGAGGGTCCTGGACCTCAACCATCAGCTTATGCTTTTGATTGAGTTGGTTCCTGTTGAGGTTCGGTGTGACTTTGAGTCCACCTCGATGGTGTATAGTCATAGTGGTGAGTATGTGTGTGTATGGGTATGTGTTGGGATTGTTTAAAGAAGCTTTGAAGAAGCCCCAAGACTTATGGAATCATGGTAGCAGCAAGCAGCTTCTTTAGAAGCTGATTTCAGCCTCGCTCGACCAAAGGGAAGACAGCTCGAGTCGAGCCTACATGCTCTACCTCATCAGAAACTTATTTGGAGGCTGCTCGACCAAGGGTCTGCTCCGCTCGACCCACACGCCATTTGCTCGACCTGGTCGAGCGAAGTCCAGCGAGTAGCTGCCCTGTTCTGCGATAATGTCCTACGGCCCATATAAGGATTGGGCCCACTCCCAATCATTAGATAATGATCATACATGTATAAATACACCCTCCTACACTCTTTTCTAGTAAGATTCTAAACCCTAGCCAAACACAAATCTTTTCTTTCTCTCTTCTTCTTCTCCAAGTGTAATTATATTGCTCCATTGTAAGAGTTCTTTGAACTCCATTGATTCTTCACATAATACAAGCAAGCTAACCACTACCGGAGGACGTAGCCCACATTGGGTGAACCTCGTAAATCTTTGTGTCTTTGTTTATTGCTTTATTCTTATTGTTCTCATTGCTATTTATTGAAATGTTTGTTTACTTGCATTGAACACCCTTACCATTGGTCTTGGGTGATTGTTAGGGATAAAGTTTGAGACTTTATACCTTAGGGCACATCTTATTTCAATTGGTATCAGAGCAAGAGGCTTTTGTTGGTGTTTTGGGAGTGTTCAAGAGTGCAAACTTGTATTGAGAAGTTTGATAGGAGTATAAATTTTGGCTTATGGCAAGTCAAAATGAAGGCTATATTGATACAAAATGGGGTGCATAAGGCTCTTGAAGGTGAAGATAAGAAACCCATTGGAGTTAGTGAAGCAAAATGGGAAGAGATGGATGCTAAGGCTTTATCGGCTATCCAACTATGTCTCTCAAATGAAGTTTTGAGAGAAGTTGTGAAGGAGACCACCTCTAAGGGGATATGGGAGAAGTTGGAGTCTCTTTACATGGCAAAGAGTGTGACCAACCAGCTACTCTTGAAGAGTAGACTCTACGGTCTTCGATTGGAGGAAGGTAAAGCACTTAAACCTCATCTAGATGAATTTTATTCCATTGTTATGGACTTGCAAAATATTGATGTGAAACTTGATGATGAGGATTTGGCTATTTACTTGTTGTGTTCATTACCATCCTCTTACAAGCATTTTAGGGAGAACTTGCTTTATGGTAGGGAGAATTTGAGTAGTGATGATGTTAAGAATGCTTTGACCCAAAGGGATTTGATTGATACCCAATTGTCTAGCAAGTCATTTAGCACCTTAAATGATAGTTTGTTTGTGAGGGGTAGAACTAGTGATAAGGGTTCTACTTATGGTAGTGGTAGCAAGGGTAAAAGTAGGTCAAAGTCTAGGAGTTCTAACAAGAACAAGACTTGCAACTATTGCAAGCTCAAGGGACACATCAAGAAGGATTGTTGGAAGTGGAAAAAGAAGAATTCCAATGATGATGAGAGGTCTAGGGATGGTTCTAGTAGTGCCGAGGCTAGCTATGCTAATGATAGCGATGATGGTGATGTTTTGGTGGCTACCCATGAGTATAAGGGTGAGAATGAATGGATCCTAGACTCCGGGTGTTCTTTCCATATGACACCCAACAAGGACTTGTTCACTACCTATGAGAAGGTAGATGGAGGCAATGTCACTATGGGCAATGCTACGTGCAAGGTTGTAGGTGTTGGGAGCGTGCAAATGAAGATGTTTGATGGTATGGTGAGAACATTGTCGGATGTTAGGCATGTTCCGGGGTTGAAGAAGAATTTGATTTCATTGGGCACTTTAGACAAGAACGGTTGTAGGATTTCTTGTCAAGGTGGAGTTATGAGAGTTGTTAGGGGTTCACTAGTTGTGATGAAGGGGAAGATGAATGGGAGTTTGTATGCTCTAGAGGGTTCTTCTATCTCCGGCTCCGTCAATGTCTCCACAAGTGTCATGACCGATGAAAAGACCAAACTATGTCACTTGAGGTTAGGTCATATGGGTGAAAGAGGGATGCATGAGTTGAGTAAGCAAGGCTTGTTTAGAGGTAAGAAGCTTGGGAACCTTGGCTTTTGCGAGCATTGTGTTTATGGGAAACACAAGAGAGTGAGTTTCAAGCCGGCTATCCACAACACCAAAGGGATCCTTGATTATATACATTCCGATTTATGGGGGCCTTCTAGGAAGACCTCGCTTAGTGGGTGTAACTACTTGCTTACTTTCATTGATGACTATTCAAGGAAAGTTTGGTGCTACTTTATTAAGCACAAAGATGATGTGTTTGATGTCTTCGTCGATTGGAAGACAATGATAGAGAAGAAAACCAGAAGGAGCATCAAGACATTGAGAACGGACAATGGTCTTGAATTTGTGGATAAAAAGTTTCTTCAATATTGCACCAAAGAGGGAATTGTGAGGCATAGAACATGTGTTGGAAGGCCTCAACAAAATGGTGTAGCCGAAAGGATGAACAAGACATTATTGGAGAGGGCTAGAAGTATGATCAATCAAGCCAAATTGAGCAAGAGGTTTTGGGCCGAGGCCGTGTCTACGACATGCTATTTGGTGAACCGCTCTCCTCACACCGCCTTGAACTTCAAGTCCCCACAAGAGGTATGGTATAATTCTCCGGTCGATTATTCTAATCTTAGAGTCTTTGGTTGTCCGGCTTATATCTATGTGAGTGAGGGAAAGCTTGAACCTAGAGCTAGAAAATGTATATTCATGGGCTATGGTTTGGGTGTAAAAGGGTATAGGGTGTGGTGTGAGAAGACCAAAAAGATTATTACTTCTAGGGATATTGTATTTGATGAAAATGCCTTGGTTACTCCAATTGTGGAGAACACCCTTACTAACAATGATGTAGGTACATCCGGTGATACCCAAGAGGAGGTAGAGCCTCCCAATATTGAAGAAACCGATGATGATGCTCCACATGAAAATAGAACCACTTTGGCAACGCAACGTGAAAAGAGGAGGATTGTGCCTCAAAGAAGATACATTGAGGAGTGTGACTATGTTGCTTATGCTCTCACTATTGCTAGTGAGGAGGAGAGTGTAAATGATCCTAATACCTACAAGGAGGCTATGGCCTCAAGTGACTCAAAGAAGTGGCAAGTTGCTATGAAGCAAGAAATGGAGTCTCTTGCAAAGAACAAGACTTGGGTCATTGTTGAAGCACCTAGAAACAAGAAGGTTGTGGGGTGTAAATGGGTATTCAAGAAGAAAGAGGGATCTACAAGCACTAGTGCTCCGGTGTACAAGGCAAGAGTTGTTGCAAAGGGGTTTACTCAAGTTGAAAGGGTTGATTTTCATGAGGTTTTCTCCCCGGTTGTAAAACATTCGTCAATTAGGACTTTGTTGGCTATTATGGCTGTGAAGGATCTCGAATTACATCAATTGGATGTAAAGACCGCTTTCTTACATGGAGAGTTGGAGGAAGAGATATATATGAAGCAACCGGAGGGTTTTGAAGTCAAGGGTAAAGAGAGTCATGTGTGCCGTTTGAAGAAATCATTATATGGGCTAAAACAATCGCCTAGGCAATGGTATAAGAAGTTTGACTCGTTCATGATTTCACATGACTTTACTAGGAGTTTATATGATAGTTGTGTCTATCTTAAGAAACTTGATGGTGGAGCCATCATTTATTTGATTTTATATGTGGATGACATGCTAGTGGCATGTAGTAGTTTGTTTGAGGTGGAGAACTTGAAGGTGCTACTTTCAAGTGAATTTGATATGAAAGATCTTGGTGAAGCCAAGAAGATACTTGGAATGGAGATTTTGAGGGATAGAGCAAAAGACATCTTGTACCTTAGTCAAAGGAGGTACATAGAGAAAGTATTAAGGAGATTCTCCATGGGCGATGCAAAGAGTGTCTCTACACCTCTAGCTTCTCATTTCAAGATATCCAAGAAGCTATGCTCTCAAACAAAACAAGAAGAAAGGGAAATGGAAGACATCCCATACACTTGCGCGGTTGGTAGTGTGATGTACGCCATGGTGTGCTCTAGACCCGACATTGCTCATGCGGTTAGCATGGTGAGCCGATATATGTCGAATCCGGGTAAGGGCCATTGGGAAGCGCTAAAGTGGTTGTTGAGGTATTTGAAGGGTACTTCAAATGTTTGTCTCAAATTTGAAAGAAATTCAAGTGGCTTAATTGGGTATTGTGATTCCGACTATGCGGGTGACTTAGATGCAAGAAAATCTACTTCGGGAAATGTGTTTACATTGGGTGGAACGGCGGTGAGTTGGCAATCGTCACTCCAAGATGTTGTTGCCATGTCCACCACCGAAGCCGAGTATATATCTATCGCCGAGTCGTTTAAGGAGGCTAAGTGGTTGAAGGGATTAGTTGGTGAGTTGCGTCTGGAGATGAGCTTGGTGTGTGTTCATTGTGATAGTGATAGTGCTATCCACTTGGCAAGGAATCAAAATACCTTCCATAGAAGAACCAAGCACATCGACGTCAAGTATAATTTCATCCGAGATGAAGTTGAGCATGATAGAGTGTGGTTAGCACAAATAAGCACTCATGATAATCCGACCGACATGATGACGAAGCCGTTGTCCACTACCAAGTTCACTTCATGTGTGGACTTGGTTGGTTTAGAAGCTTGCTTGTGGTAAGGCCCTTAAGGGGCATTTATGTGTTGTGTTAGTTTTGTTTGGTTGTTTATGGTATGTGATAGATGGAGTGTTTTGGAGGAAGTATGTGGACTTGGTGTACTCAAGTCAAGGTGGAGATTTTTGAGGTTCGGTGTGACTTTGAGTCCACCTCGATGGTGTATAGTCATAGTGGTGAGTATGTGTGTGTATGGGTATGTGTTGGGATTGTTTAAAGAAGCTTTGAAGAAGCCCTAAGACTTATGGAATCATGGCAGCAGCAAGCAGCTTCTTTAGAAGCTGATTTCAGCCTTGCTCGACCAAAGGGAAGACAGCTCGAGTCGAGCCTACACGCTCGACCTTATCAGAAACTTATTTGGAGGCTGCTCGACCAAGGGTCTGCTCCGCTCGACCCACACGCCATTTGCTCGACCTGGTCGAGCGAAGTCCAGCGAGTAGCTGCCCTGTTCTGCGATAATGTCCTACGGCCCATATAAGGATTGGGTCCACTCCCAATCATTAGATAATGATCATACATGTATAAATACACCCTCCTACACTCTTTTCTACTAAGATTCTAAACCCTAGCCAAATACAAACCTTTTCTTTCTCTCTTCTTCTTCTCCAAGTGTAATTGCTCCATTGTAAGAGTTCTTTGAACTCCATTGATTCTTCACATAATACAAGCAAGCTAACCACCACCGGAGAACGTAGCCCACATTGGGTGAACCTCGTAAATCTTTGTGTCTTTGTTTATTGCTTTATTCTTATTGTTCTCATTGCTATTTATTGAAGTGTTTGTTTACTTGCATTGAACACCCTTACCATTGGTCTTGGGTGATTGTTAGGGATAAAGTTTGAGACTTTATACCTTAGGGCACATCTTATTTCAGTTCCTTGACACGATCTTTATGTTTTAATTCAAAAAGATATATTGGGTTCGACAATATGAACTTTAAAATTTTTTTAAGAAGACAAAAAATAATAGTACGTGAATGAAAATAAATGTAGGTTTGATGGGAAGGATATGTTAAGGAGGATGAAAGGAAAGAAGATAATGTATATTGGAGATTCATTAAGTCTTAACAATTGGCAGTCCTTAGTTTGCATGCTTCATGCTGCTGTTCCAACCTCCAACATTACTCGAAAAATAAGTGCTGGCATCAACACTTGGATTTTTCAGGTATACTTTTCATTGAATTAATTTCATGACATTCTATCAAAAGCTAAATCATGTTTAATTCTTTATCGAGTTGGAGAACTTCTTTGGCAGCACTTTTTGTATAGGTATGAGTTGCCACCGTTCTTTCCTCTTTAGACCCTGTTCATAGTTTTTTATGAGCGCAAGCAAATATGTGATATTGTTATCTAAAATAATTATTACATTAAAATATGTATTTCACAAGCTTTTAAATTATTAATATAATTAAAATAGTGGATGACTTTTGAAATTATTTATATGTTGACAAATGTTAACAAAAACGTCCAATTTGTTATATTAGGTTGTTTAATAAAGAATTTGCATTGGTTTGGTTGATGTAGGACTATGATGTATCCGTAACGTTGTATCCTGCTTCATTGCTAGTCGACATTAACAAAGTGGAAATAGGGCGAGTTTTGAACCTCAATTCTGTTAATCATGGTGGCAATATTTGGAAGAATATGGACGTTTTGATCTTCAATTCATGGCTATGGTGGAATGTTAGAGGAGCTCGACAACCGTACGAACTATTTACTAATTGATACTTCCTTTGCAAATTTAAAACTAAAATAATTTTAATTCTGAGTTTTTTAAAAATTCGAAAAGTTGATAATTAGAAAATATATATTGAGGCGAATCTATTAAAATCTCACATGAATATGTTTTTTCATATATAGATTGATGAGAAAATCATAGTCAAAGTTTGACACTGATATCGTACATTCTATTCACCAATTCTTGTGAGAGACAATCTTTTTGAGAGAGCATCCCTAATTGATCAACCTATCATCATCTTTTAGTTTAATTAACCTTTAATAGACTAGGCAAACTTCTCTAAAAAAGACGGTATTTTAGGAGACTGTCTGAATTCTATTTGCGAAGAACATATGAAAACGAAGGGAGCATTTATTATTTCCTATTTATTATTTAATTTATTTACTTAATTATTGTTTTTAAATTTTATGATTCAAATTTTTAATGTATTTTTTGGAGTTTACTATTATATTATATATATAAATAAACTTCTAATGTAGATGGGACTTCATTCAAGATGGGGATGATATATTGAAGGATATGGATCGAATGGTTGCGTATAAGAAAGCATTAACATCTTGGGCGAAATGGGTTGATTCTGATATTGATACCAACAAAACTAGAGTTTTCTTCCAAGGAATTAATCCTATTCATTACGAGTAAGAACTTCTTCTACTACTACAGTTTCTATTAATTAGTTTCACATCATATCATATCATATCATAATCATAATCATCATATGATCATAATCATACTAATAAATAAGCTGGAAAAAATAAATAGCTAGTATTAAAGTCTTGTCGAATGAATTAATTTAACAAAACTAGAAATAGAATATAGTTGTTTAGAAGCCCGTACAATGCATGGAGTATAATATACACTACATATATAAAAGAATATTGCAAGAAAACAGAAGTATGTAAATACTGCATGTTTTTATCAAATAATTGTTTTAGATAACTGTATAACTTACTTACGAAAATAGTTAATCTAATTTTTATATAATGTCACAAATGAAGAATTGGGTAGAGCTAGGGTTTTGGGTTATGAATACTGATTTTGTATTGATTTTCAAATGGATACATGAGGTGCATATATACAAAGTCATATATCTTAAATAAGTAACTAAGACTAGTCTAAGTAAAAAGAGACAAATTAACATTCTAAAAATAATAATTTAATTTCCTGCTTTCCTACACTACCCCTCAAGTTAGGTCTTCGGGTCACCAATACCTAACTTGAATAAAGTCTGCTCAAATGCTTCTGAAGTAACTGCCTTTGTAAGGATGTCTGCTAGCTGGTCTTTTGATCTCACAAAGGGAAGACTTATTATCTGCTTCTCAAGTTTCTCCTTTATAAAATGCCTATCAATCTCTACATGCTTCGTTCGATCATGTTGAACCGGGTTCTCTGAAATGCTGATGGCGGCCTTGTTATCACAGTATAACTTGCATGTCTTCTTTTGCGGGAAGTGTAATTCGCTCAGGAGCTTTCTCAACCACATAATCTCTGTGATTCCCTTGGCAATACCCCTAAATTCAGCCTCTGCACTTGATAGGGCTACCACCTTTTGGTTCTTACTTTTCCATGTAACCAAGTTTCCCCCAACCAGTGTAAAGTACCCTGAAGATGACCTCCTGTCATCTCTGTTTCCTGCCCAATTTGCGTCTGTATAGGCAAGGAGATCTAGGTGATCATTCTTCCTGAACAGAATCCCTTTGCTACTTTTACCTTTCAGATACCTTAGAATCCTCATGACAGCTGTCATATGATGAATTTGTGGCAGATGCATAAATCTACTCACTACTCCCACGACATATGCAATGTCTGGGCGTGTGTGAGAAAGGTAAATGAGTTTGCCAACCATTCTCTGATACTGTCCTCTGTCAGCTAGTTTTTCTCCTTCGATCATCTGGAGACCATGGTTCGCAACAATTGGTGTTTCTGCAGGTTTACAATCAACCATGCCTGTCTCTGCTAACAAATCAAGAATGTATTTTCTTTGACTAATGAAAATACCTCTTTTTGACCTCAGTACCTCAATTCCAAGAAAATATTCGAGTCGTCCCAAGTCCTTCATTTCGAATTCACGAGACAACTGTTCCCTTAGAGTACAGATCTCTTCCTTATCATCTCCTGTAATGATCATATCATCAACATAGATTATCAAACAAGTAACACGATCATTTCGTCTCTTGAGGAATAAATTATGATCAGAGTTGCTTTGCTTATAGCCAAATTTTGTCATTGCTGCGGTGAATCTCCCAAACCAAGCTCTTGGAGATTGCTTTAGACCATATAGAGCTTTGTTCAACTTGCAGCCCTCTCCTACCTTACAGTCATCAGAGAAACCCGGGGGAGCCTTCATATATACCTCCTCTTCAATTTTCCCATGTAGGAAGGCATTCTTCACATCAAACTGGTGTAGTGGCCAATCTTTGTTTGCCGCAATAGAGAACAGAACTCGAATCGTATCAATCTTTGCCACTGGAGAGAAGGTCTCGGAGTAGTACACCCTATAAGTCTGAGTGTACCCTTGTGCTACCAATCTGGCTTTATACCGCTCAATAGTGCCATCTGTCTGATATTTGATGGTATATACCCATTTGCATCAAACTGTCTTCTTCCCCTTTGGTATCTCACATCTTTCCCATGTTTCATTTCTGTCAAGAGCTGAGATTTTTCTTCCATTGCCCTTTTCCAGTTCGGATCCCGAAGAGCTTCTTCAACTGTACGAGGCACATCATTTGAATAAAGAGAAGTATTGAAGGCAACAGCTGTTTGTGAGAGATTCTCATTATTTTCTTTGTTCATTGGGTATCTCGATCGTTGTGCTTCATACTCTGGATCATATCTCCTTGGAAGGACACCCCTCGTACTCCTTGGGGGTAACTCATATCTGCGAGATGACTCAATACTAGGAACTTTATTAGCAACATCAATCAAAGTCTCAGTCTCAGGGATTACCTCTTGTTCAGATTGCTCCCCAGATGCTTCAGATAGGATAGGAGTAGTCTGAGGAGGAGGATGTACTATATTATCAGAGACACCAGCTGTGGGATTACCTACTTTTTCTGTTGGGTCATGATCAATTATAGGATCTGGATTGATAGCAGTAGGATATGTTAACCAGCGTAGGTCGTCACCACTCACAGTCTCCCCTTGAGGACTAAGCTGGGAGTAGTAGTATGAACTCTCAAAGAAGTCACAGTCCATGGTGGTGTACATTTTGTTGTGTATTGGATCAAAACATCGATAGTCTTTCTGATTGACCCCATATCCAAGGAAAACACACTTAACCGCACGGGGTTTGAGTTTGCTTTGAGCTTGTTTGGGAAGATGAACATATACAACACACCCAAATACTCGAGGGGGTAAGGAGTGAGAAGAGGGAATAGTAGTATGTATCTGAAGGGTTTCTAAGGGGGTTTTGAAGTTGAGGGCTTTTGTGGGAAGACGGTTAGTCAAGTAGGTGGCAGTGGCAACTGCTTCTGGCAAAAAATGAGCTGGGACATGAGATTCAAACATAAGTGCTCAGGTCATCTCAAGGAGTATGCGGTTTTTCCGCTCTGCAACCTCGTTCTGTTGTGGGGTGTTTGGGCAAGTGGTCTGATGAATCATGCCATGAGCTGAGATAAAGTGTTTCATGTCTAAGTTAACATATTCCCCCCCATTATCTGACCTAAGAATTCGAGGTTGGGCTTGGAATTGAGTTATGAGCATGTTATAGAATTTCACAAAAACATCAAACACCTCAGATTTATGTTTCAAGAAGTACACCCAACTCACGCGAGTACAATCATCCACAAACAAGACAAAGTACGAAAAACCATGTGTATTAGAATCAGGAGCTGGACCCCAAACATCAGAATGAATCAAAGCAAATGGTTTTATACTGTGGGTCAAACTCGGAGAATAAGTGTGCTTATGACTCTTTGCTAGGACACATGCCTCACAATTTAGGGTTGCATTGCAATTATTAAGAGATGGAAAGAGACGTTTCAAATACCTCAATGAAGGATGACCTCGACGCCTATTCCACATCCACTTTCGATGATCAGGTGACCCATGAGCAAGCAAAGTATAACCCTTTTGAGTCGCCTCATCCACATAGTACAAGCCTCCTCTTTCAGTGCCACGCCCAATAATTCTCCCAGTCCGAGCATCGTGCACAACACAATCAGTGGAAGACATAATAACAGTGCAATTAAGTTCTTTAGTCAATTGACTAACAGACAAGTATGAGTTAAGCTAGGAATCAAGAGACAATTTTCCAAATTAACTTTTGGAGAGATTTGAACAGTCCCTGCTTGAGTAACATCCACCCATTCCCCATTAGCAGTTTGAATTTGTGTGCGGGCAGGAGTGCCAAAGGTCGGAGGGGTCATATGTCATACTATCGGTAGCCCCGCAATCGAAAATCCAAGATGTGGAAGGTATGGCATGTGTGGGGCGTATGGGTGAAAGGTAAGTATATGTTTGTGGGTGGTGAATTGGGTCGTGGGGAGAGCCCAAGAGAAGGAAAGAAAGAATTTTTAGAAGGAAGGGTTTGGTTTGGGCCTTGGAGGGTAGCAGGCCCACAAGCTGAGGTGGGTATTGTTTTGTGGGGAGAATGAGTGAAATTATGGGTATTTTTTAGGGCTGGGCCGTGGGTATTGGTAGGCCCACACAAATTTGTGGGTTCTATTTTGTGGGAAGGAGGAAGAAAATTAGGGGTATTTTTGAGAGTTGGGCTGTGGGTATTAGGAGGCCCACATGAATTGGAATGGGTTTTTTTGGTAAAAGAAGGAAAAGAATTAAGAGTGGAGTTTGGGTTTTTAAGATCTTGGTTTATGGGAAGTGGGCCATGGGAATTGAATGGGAGTGTGGGAAGTGGGTCGTCTGGGTTGTGATGAGAGGGAAATGGGCCCGATGGGTAGTGTAATGTTTCATTTCCCTTTTTTCCTTTTTTATTTTCCCAAAATGACCCCTCCCTCTCTCTCTCTCATCATTCAAGTAAATGTCCCCATCCCATTTCTGATTTTCAAACACTTCTTCCCCATTCCCTTTCTGATTTTCGAAACCCCATTCCCCAAGACATGTCCTTCCTTTTTCTCTCTCTTCTTTAATTGCAATTGTACTACTTTCCTTCTTCTTTTTTTCTCACAAGCTACTTTCTCCATGGATGAGGTTGTAATTTTTTTTCTCTGAAAACCGGCAGCCCCTATGACGGCTGCCGCCATTGCTTTTCCTTCCTTCCCGAAAAAGTCGACAGCTTTCATGCCGGGTGATTTTTCCCGGTTGCCGGAAAGTGACGTGTACAGTCGGTTTTTGTTTCTCCATTTGCCTACATTTCAATTTCTGGTTTTTTGTTTGTATTTTTTTGTGTTTTGCTATCACGGACCACCGTCCGGATTCTTCGCCTGAGCCACTGTGGGTTGTTGAACCTTTGTGGATGCAACACGTTTTTAGGTTTGTTTTTTGCCAGAGATCTTTCGATTGTCTCTATTGCAGATTTGTAGGTAAGATTGTTTGGGTAAATGATGACCACCGACGTGGTGGACCGGTCACAGGTCGCCGGAAAACACCATCAGCTCTGATACCATGAAGAATTGGGTAGAGCTAGGGTTTTAGGTTATGAATATTGATTTTGTATTGATTTTCAAATGGATACATGGGGTGCATATATACAAAGTCATATATCCTTAATAAGTAACTAAGACTAGTCTAAGTAAAAAGAAACAAATTAACATTCTAAAAATAATAATTTAATTTCCTGCTTTCCTACAACAAAATCTTTAACCGATGGTTGTTTCAATTTTCAAAGAATTAACTCAATCAAAATTTTTAACTTATGGTTGAAGTAAACACTATATGTGATCTATATTATGTTCTCTAACAGGCTCTTATTTGCAATTTTTTTTTGATTTTTTTTTTGAAAATCAGTGGGAAAGATTGGAATGCAGCAGGAGTAAGAGGATGTTCAAACGAGACAATGCCCGTAAAAGGATCCGTTTACCCGGGTGAAGTGCCAACAGCTTTAAAAGTGGTGAAAGAAGTATTTAGTAAGATTAGAAAGCCTGTGCATCTGCTAGACATTACAACTTTGTCTCAACTAAGAAAAGATGCACACCCTGCTTCTTATAATGGTTTAGGAGGAATGGATTGCAATCATTGGTGTATTGCTGGACTTCCAGATACTTGGAATCTGCTTTTATACACACTTCTCTCCATTTGATTACTTCCATTATGTTTCTATTGTTTAAGTTTTTGAGTATGGAGTATCCGTCTTAATTGGCTCTATTAAATTTATTTTGTAAATTTAAAATTGTAAGGTTTTACCATTGATCATATTTATAATGGATAAAAGAATTAAGATTCTAAAAATAATAGGAATTTATATACTCCTTTTAGGCTTTCACAAATATTGTAAGTAGGCATTAAGAATGATATAAGTATACATTTAAGATATTGAAAGTAGGCATTAAGAGTACGGTAAGTAAGCATTAAGGATAATTTAATTAGGCATTAAGAACACGATAATTAGATATTAATCTTTAATGGGCTGGACTTAAGATATGTCTCTCAAAGAGACGGTATCTCAAGAGACAATCTGTTAGGCTTTAACATTTCACTATTAGGGGTTCATACCCAGGCCGACTTGACGGATTCGCGTGAATAGAACTGTTTTCGACCTGTAGTTGGACTGAAAAATATCAATGAAAATCGGAGTTGCCTCGAATTGGAGGTTAACCGAAATAAAAAAGGAACCCATTTATTTTCAAAATATCTAAACTCAAATCGAGTCAACATTAATTGGACAACTGAAATGTACCCACCTAAAATGGCCTATAACTAAAGTTAACCCGAACTAAATGTGAACCCGATCTTCTACTGTCAAAGATGAAATTGAACTTGTATTTTGATCGACCCATAGATAAACAACAATTCAACACAATACTTGAATCAACATTAAACAAACACTAGTTATTGCCAATTTTTTTAAAAAGTTGAAACGAATTTTTACTTCAATTAAACTTGAACGAAACTAATGTTGAACATATAAAATAAAGGGATATTCTACATGATAGTAATGTAGTTTTAAGAAATGCCACTGGTAGCTAATTTTACAAAAGTTCCACAGCCTAACATTATACTGTTGTACTGAAAAGCTATAGTAACATTAACGGCCAAAAACGTTATATAAGTTGGACGTCAAGTGGTATTAAATATCATTAATACCCTTTATAATATCTCACTTACCCATCTTCCCTCTTGTTTTTGTATTTTATTCGACAGTCACTAAAGAGCGGAAAAATACAATTAAGGGTTTTGGTTTTGTGTTTTTTGTATTGATTGATTCAAAGAATAATTACAGCCCCTACTTATATGCCATTCTACTATCTATCTATGGCAAGAAATAAATTACAGAATAATTGACAAAATAAACTAGTTCCTAAAATACATTATTTAGAATATCTAGAATATTCGAGATTTTCTAAACTCCCCCTCAAGGTAGGCCGTAGGGTTTACCAAGACCTAACTTGCATATTGCATCATCAAAGGCTTCAGAGGCTACTGCCTTGATGAGAATATCTGCGAATTGATCTCTGGAACGAACATATGAAGATTCATGATTCCCTATTTTAGTTTCTCTTTGATGAAGTGCTTTTCAATCTCGACGTGCTTGGTTTGATCATGTTGGACCGGGATCCCAGATATGCATATAGCTTCTTTGTTATCACAGTGAAGATTGTATGCCCCTCTTTGTGGGAAATTTAATTCCCCAAGTAATTTCCTGATCCATAAGACTTCAATAATCCCTTTGGCAATCCCTCGAAACTCGGTTTCTGCGCTTGAAAGCGCTACGACCTTCTGTTTTTTACTCTTCCAAGTGGCAAGATTTTCTCCTACCAAGGTAAAAATATCCGGACGTAGGTTTTCTGTCATTCCTATCACCAATCCAATCTGCATCTGTGTAGGCTATAAGGTTCAAGTTGTTGTTTTTCCCAAAGAGAAGACCCCTGCTGCTAGTCCCTTTTAAGTACCATAGAATCCTTATTACTGCTGTCATATGTTGGATTTGGGGCATCTGCATGAATCTACTTTCTACCCCGACTGGGTACACAATATCTGGTCTTGTGTGTGACAGATAAATGAGTTTCCCAACTACTCTTCTATATCGATCCTTATTAGCCAGTTTTTCTCCTTCAATTATCTGCAATCCATGATTCACTACGATAAGAGTTTCTGGTGGTTTACAGTTAAGCATGCCAGTTTCTGCCAAGAGGTCTAGAATATACTTCCATTGGCTGATGAAGAGCCCCTTCTTTGATCGCAGGACCTCTATGCCAAGAAAATACTTCAAATGCCCTAAATCCTTCATTTCGAATTCCTTAGAAAGTATACCCTTCAAGTCTCGTATCTCTTCTTCGTCATTGCCGGTGATGACCATATCATCTACGTAGATGATTAAGCACGTAATTCGATCTTTTGCCTTTTGAGGAAAAATGTATGATCGGATTTACTTTGGTTATACCCAGACTTCTTCATGGCTGCAGTGAATCTCCCGAACCATGCCCGAGGTGATTGCTTTAATCCATATAAAGCATTCCTGAGCCTGTATCCCTCTTTCGGAGTGTATACTTTTTAGAAATATAGAGGTCCTTTCATGTAGACTTCCTCTTCGAATTCACCATGAATGAAGGCATTTTTGATAAACATGGGATTTTTTAGTGTCAAGAGGTGTTTGGAAGTCTAAGGCTTTGGTGGGGAGACAATTTGTAAGGTAGGTTGCAGTCGCAACAGCTTCGGGCCAATAAAGAGCAGGGACATGTGACTCGAACATACGAGACCGAGCCATTTCGAGAAGGGTTTAATTCTTTCGCTTAGTAACTTCATTATTTTGTGGAGTGTCGGGACAAGTGGTTTGATGTATGAGACTATGGTCAGCAATAAAATGTTTCATATTCATATTTATATACTTCCCCCATTGTTAGATTGAAGAATTTGAGGATGGGCATGGAATTGTGTTGTAATCAAATTGTAAAAATTAACAAGCACATCAAAAACTTCAGATTTATGTTTTAAGAATTAAACCCAATTCATACGAGTGCAATCATCCACAAATAAAACAAACTAAGGCATACCATGATAATTGACACCAGGAGAAGGGCCCCAAACATAAAGACAAAAGGTTTATCAGTATGAGATAAGCTAGAAAAATAAGAATGTTTATGACTTTTGGCTAGCACACAAGCTTCACAGTCCAAAACACTACAATTATTAAAAGATGGAAAGAGACATTTTAAATAACCCAAATATGGATGTCCTAAGCGACGGTGCCATATCCTATGTTTGTGATTAGAAGACCCATGAGCAAGCGATGTATGACCGTTTTGACTCGCCTCACCCACATAGTATAGGCCTCCTTTCTCAGTAAGATGCTCAATAATCGCCCCCGTTTGAGCATCTTGTACAACACAACCAGAAGATGTCATAAGAACAGTGCAATTTAATTCCTTTGTTACTGACTAATAGATAACAATTTATGTGAAAGATTCGGAATCAAGAGACAATTTTTTAATTGTATGGAGGGTGAGATATTAATTGTTCCAGCGTGGTTAACCTCAATACTTCCCCCACTAGAGATTTGTATATGAGTGTGAGGTCAATGGATAAAAGGTCATAGGGGTCAATAGTCATTACGTCAGTGGCCCCACAATCAAAAATCCATTAAGTAGAAAAAAGTTTACAAAATAAGCCCATCCCTTATTGTGCTTAACCTATGGTTTTTCGATTTTTTGGTATGGAATTGGGCCAGTTGGGTTATTTGGGCCGGCTTGTATTTTAAGAGGGGAGCAAGTAGGGTTTTTGTTTTCCCCTATAAAAAAGCTAAGGAGGAAAGTTTGATTAACCCCCCTGTGCCGTTTACTTTCTCTGGAACCTTCGACGGTTCCTTCTCACCATGTTTGCTGTGACTCAGTTTGTTTCCGGCAAAAAGGAAAGCACCTTGACTGTTGTTATCTGGCATGTGGTTGTTTTTGGGCATAGTTGATGAACCAAGGGCAAGTTGTGCCTTGCAACCACCGCGGTTCATCGTGGATCTAGAGGCGACCTTCTTGTTCAAGTGATTGTCCCACCATTCCGGGTATGCAATGATCTTGGAACACCCTAATTTTGTGTGTTTTAGTCCACCATAGTAACTACACTTCATGAGATATCTATCCCTGTCATCTCGCCAGAATGAGGTTTTCGATCGGTGTTTGATGGCTAGCCCCCTTCCGATCTCTAAAGGATGATTTCCTGATGATGAGGTGGCCCCATGATGCCACGTCGTGATATTTCGTGACGGATGGTTGCGTAGGCCATGTCGAGTATAGCTAACGGGTCCTAATTGAGTAAATCACGCCAGTCCTTGTCTAGATCTTCATTAATGCCCCCTAAAAATTGGTACAATCACTGTCTCTGTATGAGTGTGTTTAAAATTGTAATTTCCTCTGCATGTTTCATCGGATTTGGCATCCGAAGATTGATCTCCCTCCACAATGTGTTAAGCTTGTTGAAATATACTTCCATGGTGTCATTACTTTGTTTGAGATTTGCAGTTTTATTACTTAACTCAAATATCTGCAATTCGTCCCTTCCACTACTAAGAAGAGTGTCGATTCCCTTCCACAATTCAAAGGTTAGTGTATAGGTGAGGAAATGATTCACCAGATCTGATTCAATGTTAATCTATGAAAGTCCAATGGAATCCCGTTGTTTCCATTGTTGATATGTTGGGTCGGTTGGTTCAGGAGGGGTGTTGATGATATGATTAAGACACCCTTTCTCTTTGATTGTTATTTGGATTAATTTACACCATTTGGGGTAATTATGAAAGGTTAATTTTTCGACCACCTTCAAGTCTGGTAAAGGTGCTTCTGTGGGATTATTGTTTTGTTTGTTGAGTTGTTGGATCATTTGAAGCACTTGCTCCATCGTGACCAGTTGTTGATTTGGATTGTTGGTTGGTTTTTCGTCCTTTATTACAAATAAGATTTACGGGTAAATGATGTTCGCCGGAAAAAGATAACCTGGCTCTGATACCATAAAGAGCGGAAAAATACAGTTTAGGGTTTTGGATTTGTGTTTACTGTATTGATTGATTCAAAGAATAATTTTTGTCCTACTTATACACCATTCTACAATATATATCTATGGCGGGAAATAAATTACATAATAATTAACAAAATAAACTACTTCTAAAAATTCATTATTTAAAATATCTAGAATATTCAGGATTTCCTACAATCACATGTTTTCCTTCAATTTCATTCGAAGATTGAAGGTTGAAAATTATAATCGCTAGAATCTCATCTCCTCACTATTCTCTTTCGAAGCGTTAATCTCTGCGAATCATTCACCTCCTTCGAGTCTCCATTTTCATCTGGGAATCTCATGGTTCCACCCTTTACTGAAGCCTCATTTGCCTCACATTAAGCACCTCATCGATCGTTCCAAACCCTAACCTATTCACATACGACACATCCTTATAGTTCCTCTCCAAAGTTGAAGCTAAGGCATGTTCTATTAAGTGGCTAATTTCATCATCATTATTATGTGTTTTGGCACTTGTATATCACTAGTGGAAAAAAAGCCATTGGCTGCGAGACATAGGATGCGGTTGTTCAAAGACGCAGCTTAAAATAGAAGAAAAATATCGCGAAAAAAAATATATACATAGGCTGCGGTTTTTAGAAAAACCACAGCAAATAACCCAAAAAAACATATAGGCTGCGGTTATTCTCTTTGACCGCAGCAAATAACCCAAAAATTTTTAAAACCAAGCCCAGCCCAGAAAGAAAAAAACCATAATTGAGGCATTTATATGCCTCTTCATTCCTTCTGAATTGCGCCTCTTCATTCCCCTTCTTCTGCGCCTCTTCTTCCTTCTTCCTTCTGAAGCGTCTCTCTCGCTCTCTCTACCAAACTGAAGCGCCTCTTCATTCCACTTCTTCTGAAGCGCCTCTTTTTCCTTTTTCCTTGTTCTTCTTTAATGGTGATTAAAACCCTAGAAGGCGGTTCGTAGATTCCCTCCAATTTGAAGATTTGAGAGTGAGAATTGGATACAATGGTCGGTGTCGTGGTGGTGGTTGTGGGTAGGGGTGTTCAAAAGTACCCGACCCGATCGACCCGACCCGTTGACCCGCCGACCCGCCTCATAAATGGCGGGTCAAACAAGTAAAAAATATGAAAACTCCGGGTCGGGTACCCGACCCGCCTTAACCGGGTCGGGTCATGGGCCGCTTTTAATTTGATCCGGGTACCGACCCGTTAATGACCCGGTAATAGTTTTTCTTTTTTTTTCCTTTTTTTATTGTAGAAGACCCAATAATAGTTAATATATATCTCCTTTAACTTATCCTATCTTATAATTGGGGGCTGAATGAATGAAGGATTGCTGAAGAAAAATAGTAATACTCAATTAACATTAATTAAAAAATTTGTTGCCTTTTAAATACCGAAGAAAAAGAAATGAAACAGGGGAAATTGAACAAATAGATTTCACAAACTATATCTCCTTTTTCATCACACCATTTTTGAATGTGTTCTCTATGAGCAAACTATCACAAAAATTAATCAAATACCCAATAAAACAATTAAATTATGAATTAGAAGGTATATGTATAATTATAATTAAATATACCCATCAAGTAAATAATGCATTTTCATTAAAGGTAGTGAATGGTCTTGACTGTTCCAAAACAAGCACAAGGAGTATCTAAATTTCCGCAACTTTCAAACTCAGATTCATGGCAAATTGTAATGTAATATGAACAAGTATCTAGATCATCCATGAATATTATTACTTCTTTCATCTTCAAATTCTACAATTAATAACCGGGTACCCGGTGTCGCGACCCGTCTTATCCGGGTATCCGCTAACCGGGTACTCGAATTAAATGGGCCAGGACACGGGCCGTTAAAAAAGGTACCCGACTAACCGGGTACCCGGCTTTCCGGGTACCCGATTAGCCGGGTACCCGGTAATGAACACCCCTAGGACTCTCTGATTGGCTGATTTTGTGGGTTCAAGACACTCTCAGATCTTTCATTTTTGTTCAGTGAATTGTTTCATTTTTGTTCATTTTTGTGGGTTCATTTTTGTTCAATTCGCTGATTTTGTGGGTTCATTTTTGTTCATTTTTGTGGGTTCATTTTTGTTTTTGATATACAATGCTTTCTGTATACAATGCTTTCTGGTTTTTCTGTATACAATGCTTTCTGTATACAATGCTTTGTGGTTTTTCTGTATACAATGCTTTCTGGTTCAATTCTCAGATCTTTCATTTTTGCGGAATTTCTGTATACAATGCTTTCTGGTTTTTGATAGTTGTGTTTTTGATAGTTTATTATGGGCCATACTTGTGTTTTTGATAGTTGATTCTTGAAAATTTACATGATGGTGAATGTCTGAACTGTTTTGCCATCTTCCTTTAGGTATAAAACGAAAAATCAAAAATAATAATAAAAAAAAATGCCCTCAAAGGCTGCGGTTCTTGCAATGACCACATCCAATAATCCCCTTTTTTTTGTTGTGAAAATGATCTATAGGCTGCGGTTTTTAGGACCGCAGCCAATAATATTTTGTCATCTGCTGTTATTCCTAATGCTGCGAGTCAAAACCGCAGCCTATATTGGCAAAAAAACCGCAGCCAATAGCTTTTTTTCCACTAGTGTATTAACAATCTCCCCTACAAGTCCAAAACTTTTATCATCCTCAAACGTCCAAACACATCATCATCACTTTTGTGGCCTAGCCTACCCCAACCAACTTGTAACTCATACAAGTTCCTTTTGCTCCTTACTCCCTTCATGAGCACCATGCTCCCTCTAATATCTTTCAAAACCTCTCCACCTGCTATGAAAGTGCATCCTTTACTCTCAAGTCTACCCAATGATATAAGATTTCTCTCAACTTAGCTACATAACTTACATCACCAAGTCTTCTTTTGATACCTCCATTCATCTCAAATTCAACATCTCCAATACCATCTACTTTCACCTTTTCATCATTTGGTAAAGTAAAAAGGTCATTATCCCTAGGGCTATTCAAAAAAACCCGACCCGCTTGACCTAACATGCCGACCTGAAAAATAAATAGCGGGTCAATTTCTAAAAAAAATTGTAAACTACGAGTCGAGTACATGACCCGCCTTAACCGGGTTAGGTCATCGGCCGAAATTTTGATTGAAGCGGGTACCCGGTGACCCGCTTAAAAAAAAATACCATTTTTAGTGTTTTCAAAGGCTGTGTAGTGTGTACATTGTCACTTTTTAGGTTTTAGAACCTAAAAACAAATACCTCTTTTTTAGCCCATATTGCTTAACAGATGATTATGTATATTTTGTTGCATATACTTTAAATGTGTTTGTGTTTATTTTCCTAGGTTATTTGATTAATTTAGAGTTGTTTGTTAACAAATTTAAATTGCCTAGTTTATTTGTTTATGTGGGTGATACTATTGGAAAAGTCTGAATATATAATGCAGAAGGTTGAATTGAAATGTATAATCTTGCTTGTTTATTTTAAATGTGTTCGTTTTCGTGATACGATACATTTCGGGTGTAGCATTGCTCTATTTTGATGGACAATAATTGTTCTTTTTTTTGTTTGTCGTAGGGGTAGACTATAATTGAATGGTTGAACCTTCATTTGATAGCAAACCCGTATTCACTGATAAGAAGCCCTTTCAATTTTTACATTTTCAATCATTTAATTTATGAACAGTATACAAATCACTTGGGTAAAGTCACGGTACTTGTCTTATTTCCTTTTTTGTCACTTGGGTAAAGTCACGATACATTTCGGGTGTAGCATTGCTCTATTTTGATGGACAATAATTGTTCTTTTTTTTGTTTGTCGTAGGGGTAGACTATAATTGAGTGGTTGAACCTTCATTTGATAGCAAACCAGTATTCACTGATAAGAAGCCCTTTCAATTTTTACATTTTCAATCATTTAACTTATGAACAGTATACAAATCAGTTGGGTAAAGTCACGTTACTTGTCTTATTTCCTTTTTTGTCACTGATTTTTTTTTCTTAAATCCTCTTTGTTCACACAAGTAGTGACCAAAATACCCATACTACCACCTTAACAATTAATTCAATCACTTAAAATATCTCAACTATCATATTTTTTGTAGACTGCTTCTTACTTTTAATATTCGTGTCCAATCTGAATGTCCAGAGTAAAAAGAATAAGGAAGAAGTATAAAAATAGAGTATTATAGACTTTAGCTGTTAATCACGAGTTGCATGTGAGCAATCATATCATATTACTGACAATGAATGTATAGAAAACACTAACTAATAACAAACCAAATCCTTGTTGCTATTGTCACATACTTCGAGCAAAAGCATTTGTCGGTGTAGTTTAATAAACTTTTTGCTATGTTTTGCTAAATTTAATGTACACCACATATTCCAAAAATAATTTGGAAATGGAAAATTTGGTTAGTCACCTTTTTGAATGTCTAATTTTTTTTTATTTTAAAAATTTTGACTTTTGTATTTTATTTTTGTTTAAATGACCATATCTTTTATTTTATAGATTCTATTTTTTGTGACTTTTTTGTAAAAGGTCTAAATAATTCCTTACCTATTAAAGAAACTACATTGATGATTTATAGGTAGTGTTTGGGTGCGGGTTTTTGAACCGGGTGGGAAATTCCATACATTAAATCTATGCAAATGCAAAGACTATCATTAATCCAATCATTACGATTGCCTATTGGTGTATTATATATACTTTCTCATAACTAGAAATATTTGACTTACAGTACTTTAAATATTCAATAATACGTATGATTATTTGATATATTACTCACATCAGAATTACTATATAATAATTTAATGGTAGTACGTATGATAGATATAATAAACGAGGATCGTGCTTTGCACGATTGGGGTTCACTTTTGTTATTTACAAATTGTTTGGTTTCATAACATGTAGTACATTATTTGACAAAATTTAGCAAAGTCCTCATAGAACTTTTTTTCAGTTTTTGGATTTGCATGATAATTATCATTTAAGGCTTAAGCGTTAGCAATTTTATACTAAATGTAATCATAATACATAAAGTACTTATGATGTTATCATAGTTATACACTTGAAAAGATATTATGATTATATATTCCCTTAAATTGGAAGCTAGAATTAATTCTCGGAAAGGTATATTGACCTTGCCGAGTGACTCTTTGGCTGCACTCTCCTTCATGGGTATGAGTTATCGTCTTTCTTCCCTTTTGATACCCTAATCATAGTTCCTATGAGTGGGATACATTGCGTATGATGATGATAATGATGGTTGTACACTGAAATTGGTGAACTAATATGTTCTTGATAAAAATTGAAAGTAATAGTAAGTGAACGGATATTCAATCGTACCATATAATTTGTGACATGTGTGTTTTGTTTGTATATTACATACTATGTGTATCTTTGATGTTTGTTTCGTTGAGAATTTATAATATGGAGTATAAAATAAGATAGAAAAGATTGCATAAATTACCCTTAATCTATTACTCCTAAACTTCATTTATCAAACTTGTGACACTCTCTAGTAAATTCTCACTTTATAGTGCATTGAACTTGGAAATATAAAGGGAGGGGCTAAAAAAGATTTACCTTACATTAATTAATCTTGCATGAATTTGTGAGTTAGATTAATATTCATATATTTATATTACTATGAGTTTGTAGAGTTTATGTCATTACCAATTGTTATATTATAATTACAAACACTTTAAATAAAACTTTTCATTGATAATTTACATTTCAAAATTGCAATGTATGTGTGACACTTAGCACAACTTGTAAAATGCATTGTAATAGTAACACATGACACAAAGTGCTTATAAATTAGTATATTGTATGATATATTAATATAGTTCGTATTGATTAGAAATTAAATTATAAGTTATTTCTTGTACAATACTACCTTTCTATACCAACGGATTTTAAATGTAGTACTACTTACATTTCAATAATTTTGCCTCAGTAGACAATCTTATTTTATTGATGTGATATATATCTTAGAAAATGGGTCTGGGCAATCCAAATAAGGAGGAGAAAAAATAGTCCACTCATAAACCCTAAAAAAGATTCACTACAAAAACCAATTGGTAACAGTAGGAGTTACTCCTTGAGTATATAAAATGATGCATACTCTTCTCTTTCTTCGATGTGGAACAACTCACATGTAGGTAACACATGGTCAATTGAACAAATTACCTCATATACCGTGAGCATTAAATCAAATGGAATAATACATGTGAAGCATTTTAGAGGTGACCCTATATAAATAAAAAAGTAGGGATATTATGTTATACCAATATTACTAGTAGCAGCACGTTTGTTGTAGCACCGTCACATGTGTGCTAAATCTACCTTCATTTTATTTGTAGTTACTCACTTTCAAGTTTCACCTACCTTTACCTTTTCTCTCTAAAATGGATGCCCAAAAACATTTTATGATTGATTTAATGCTAATTATAACATTATGGTGTTCATTGTTTAGCCTAATTACAGCAACCCAATTCCAGAAACATGATCAAAGATCAGGAAAAGGTATTAATAAGTTAGAGTTGAATAAATGCAATATTTTTGAAGGTAGATGGGTTTGGGATGCTTCTTATCCTCTTTATGATTCTTCAAAATGTCCGTCTATTCGCAAAGAATTCGATTGCCAGAAATTTGGACGCCCTGATAAGTACTATCTTAAGTTTCGGTGGCAGCCTCATGACTGTGATCTTCCCAGGTTTGTTTTTCATCTATGTTCTAACGGCCCTTTTGATAGATGGTAATAAACGGTAGTAATTAAATGAAAATTTAGTATGATTTTGTTGAAAAATCTCTTGGCTACCTTGATGGCCATGTTTGTACATCTTCAATCATCTCGTTATCACCGGGAGAGGTGGTAATATTATTAGGTGGTAATAAAAATTTGTAAACAAAAAAAGCTTTTTTGTTGTCAAAGTTTCATTACTATGAGAATGCTATATGTATGCAACTTAATTTGATGAAATTTTACACAGCAAAAAGTATTTCTATTACCACCATTTAGTACCACTAACCAAACGGTCACCTTAAGGTTTTTTTGATTGATTATATATTGTGTTTTATTTGTTAGACTTGTGGGTCTTATCGTGAATGTCAATATGCACACGCTACATATCTTAAGGAGATATTGTTCCAAAATCATATGACAATGAGAGCAAGAGCTACAATAAATTATAAAAGTGTACATACATATGTAGGAACTTATACTTTTCAGACTTTCCATTTAATTGTTTATCGAACATTGGACTTGATGACCATATTATAAATCAGAATAGATTTACTGTGAAGGCCAGCATATTATCAAAAAAAATATAAGTGCACGTACTCTATAAGCCAATAAGAAATCATTATTCTAAAACTATATGATCATGAGAGAAAAGACTTCAATAACTTACAAATTAAAGTGAGCACACCATCATGAATTTACGATCATATAATAAAATTTGTGTTGAAAATGAACAGATTTGATGGGGTGGATTTCTTGAAGAGGATGAAAGGAAAGAAAATAATGTATGTTGGGGATTCACTTAGCCTTAACTTTTGGCAGTCATTGGTTTGCCTACTTCATGCTTCTGTCCCAAACTCCAACATTACTCAACATAATACGCTTCAAATTAAGTCTTGGATTTTTGCGGTAAGCTTTCACTTCCTTCTTTCTTTCCATAATACTTGCTACTGAGTGTGACATATTATGTGGAAAAATATTACAATCAATAATAAGTATTATGAAATGGAGGAAGTACTTCCCATTAATACTCCCTATATTTTTAATTTAAGTCAAGTAAGTATTCGATAATAGAATACCAATTCCTTTTTTAATTCACGGTAACACATTTTAAAAAAATAAATAAATGCAAAATCATAATCTCTTCTAAATAGGCAGGCGTTCAGAAAGTTGTTCACCTCGTGAGTCAATAGTGTTATAGATAACTACTATAAAAACCCGTGCAATGCACGGATTTTAAATTACGTTAATATTTTAATGAAATTTTAATATTATATGAAGGTGGGTAATAAGTATTTACACATATATATTGTAATTAAAAGAATTATTCATGCATGACTAAAAACAGGCTAAGGTAAGAATAGACCAACATGAGATACTGTTTGTCCTTGACTTTTATTAATAGTCATTAATATTCCATATTCCCACCTCACCATGAATTTCTTGAATGTAATTAAATTAATGGTTATTCTATAAAATATTATTAAAGAATACTAAAAATTCAGAGAATAGAAATAGTATGAGCAAACAGTTAGGGCCATATGTGGCTATTTATATTGTAATTTCATCATAAAAGTGTTTATAAATTTTTATTTTCATAAAGGAATAATTGAATTACAAAAAAGCAGACAATATTTTTAGTTGATTGATTTTTATTGCACTAAATTTAGTAGCTAAGATAGTCTGATTGCCTACACACCAGAAATTTTTTGATACAACCGTTGTATTATCTCAGCTTTCATATGTGGTACAACCTACTAATTATATTATGTCAAATAAGCATATATTAAGCCATATCATTAAGGGAAGATTAAGAGTAATACATGTACTCCTGTTTCCTGCCTGATTCATCCAGTTCATTACTATTGTACTCTTTCTCTTGCTTTGATTTTTTGGTTAATTGTTAGAATCTTATTGGTTTTTTGGGAAGTTGATTGCAAGAATCTAATTGTGTTTTTTAAGAAGGTAATTGTTTATGTTTTGGTAAAGTGATTATGGTAGTTAGGGTAGAAAAAGTGGAGTTGAGATCATAACTAAGGTGTTTAACACTAGTCAATGGTCACCTCATCGAGGAGAACACCAATGACGGTGATTGTGGTGGCCATGGAGTAGGGGATGGTGGTGGTGTTATGGAGTTGATACGGTGAAGTTTTGTTTTGTGAAAATGAACAAAAAGAAAGCATAACAACAGACACATAAAATTTAATTGTCCTGAGTGGTGGTTTCTAATTGGACTGTTGTACCACCTATTTTTGCTGATGTGGTACAACAGATGTAGGAAAAAATTTCTGCCTACACACTGACTGAAGTTGATTGATTTTTTTGCATTAATTTATTTGTTTTCATAATTATCATTTGGGTCAATATTTTATACATTTTTCTTAAAATTCAAAATTATTATTATGGTAGTCTGACAATGTAAATGACTGAATTTAATGATCAATTAATAACTATTCCTGGAAAATAGAACAATTATATACTTTTAATAATTTAATGAATTGCAGTATAATTGTAATGAAAGTAATTTATTTTGCAACATAATTTTCTACCAGTGTATTTTCATTTTTATCTATTTTTCTGTATAAGTTTCTAAATTGTACATTTATATATAATATTGCAATTAAAATAATTATAATTTATTGCATTCATTAATGTATAAATTTTTCCAAAAATGCAAACATGTAAATATGAAAAGTCAGAAAAATGGAAATAAATGAATTCCATTAACACCATCCAATGAAAAAAAACACAAATGGCATGCTTACATTCAACTTTCCCTTTTTCTAAACTGCATTAAAATTAATAGATTGTATGATGACATGATAAGGTGGTTATTAGATTTTTTTGTTTGATTTGAACCCTATATGCAAGAGGAGTTAGGGAATTGCTTCTTTTTAAGAATTATGTATTTTCTTATACAAGAGTATAAGAATTAAACAATAATATTATGTTAACTCAAAAAAAAACAATAATATTATGTCTTATTATTAAACGAGTAATAAGGATTGTTAGTTATTAACTCTTATATAGAAACTCAGTAAAAAAATAAATGAAAAGTAAAATATGTTACTTTTTAATTTCTAGGTGTCGTTAATATATCTAAATATGTATTATAAAAAAATAAAATGTACATAATAAAAAACTTTATATTAACATGAGTTAAACAAATCCCACGTAGACATGTTTATCTTTCCTACAACTGGATCTTTTAAAGTGGAAAAAAAGAAAAGAAGCTTGGTCGCTATTTTTCAAAATGTATATTGGCTAATCATGTAATTATATTATTTTTTAATTATCATATCTTTTAATAGTACAAATCATCCAATGAAACTAATAATTAGTTTTTTAGTAGAACATTTTTAAAAAGTTCAAATCTAAATCCTTGTTTCATATTACATCCATTCTAAAATATTTATAACTGATAATAAAATATTTAGTGCAGAAATATCACAATTAATTACAAGTATAATAAGACAGATAGAAGCAATTGTTTAACCTAAAATAGAAAAATAAGTAATCAATTACAAAACTGCACGTCCTTTGCTCCAACTCATTTGCTATATTTTTCATTTTATTCCATCTCATCTCATGGGGTTAACAATACTTTTATTTTTGTTCATATTTGACACTCTTTCTTTCAATATAATCCACCTATTTTTTCTATCTCATTCACATTTTTCTCGTACTTACCCATAAATTATACTTAGGAAATTTCACGTGGTAACTCTGAGGTTGGGTTTTCGACGTGGTAACCAAAAATTTTAAAAAATCCACCTGGTAACCTTGAGGTTTACGTAATTGTTCAACTGTGACCTTTTTGCACATAAAAACATTAGCAAACGTTATTTTCGAAACTTTAAGGTTGTTGTACGCTTATTAATTCGACTTACTATTTCAAATGGCATCAGTTTCAACCTTTTTTCCCAACACAAAAACCCCAACTCTACCATCTTTCATCAAATTCATAGTTTCCCCCCAAATCGAAAGAAGGAAGAGTTAGGGTTTATGTTTTGAAGTAAATGGTTGAAACTGATTGCATTTGAAATGGTGAGTCGCATAAACAGGCGTACAACAACCTTACAGCTTCGAAATTAACGTTTGTCAATGTTTGCTAACGTTTTATGTGCAAAAAAGTCACGGTGGAACAATTCGGTAAATCAGAGTTATTGCGTGAATTTTTTTTAAAAGTTTTGGTTGCCACATGGAAAACCCAAAACCACAGGGTTACCCGTGAAATGTTCCATTATATTTTTACTCACATTTTTTTTTATATTTTTTATTTCCACAAAGATTGTATTATAGCAAATGTCACGAAGTATATAGAGTAGAAACGTTAGTCATGTTTCTAACACGTCACTTTGATGTTGACTTGATTATAGGATTATGATGTTTCAGTGATGATATATTCTTCATTATACCTAGTCGACATAGACAATGAGCAAATGGGCCGAGTTTTGAAGCTCAATTCAATTAAGCGCGGTGGCAATGTTTGGAAGAACATGGACGTTTTGATCTTCAACACTTGGCTTTGGTGGAATATCAAGGGTCCTAAGCAATCGTAATTACCAAAACTTTTACTTGAAAATACTTTTACATGTGACAAATATCTCATACCATTAAAATATTGAGTTGTGGACTTGCATATATAATACTTGGCGAGTAATTTTCTTAATACCATATGGTTTTAAAAAAAAGTGAAATTGATCATGTGTTGTATGCAAGTTGACGCTCATTACTCGTGGGTTTTGGTCCCGAACCTACGGGTACCCCGAGAGTGTGTCAGCACAAGTGGACCCATGAAGTGATCATGTGATGTATTTTCACGGCGTTACATGGGATATGAGCCGAAAGTGGTTCTTACATACACTGTGCCTCACGTGAGGGGAGTGCTGGAAATACTTCACATGTGAAGAAGATCCCACATCCCTAAAATAATGGGTTATAGACTTGCATATAATGCATGGTGATCAGTTTCGCTCCTGATATATATATATATATATATATATATATATATATATATATATATATATATATATATATATATATATATATATATATATGTGTGTGTGTGAGAGAGAGAGAGAGAGAAAGATTATGGAAATGAGAGAAATTTATCATATATTGTATGCAAGTCGAAGCTCATTACTAAGCCAGAGCCCTATGGTGGATCGTTGGTATGTCCACACAAGTACGCATTAACAATTACCCATATTTAATACTCCCTCCTATTATTCATATTACTCTCAATTTTAAGTGGGGTTAAGTCATACTATTATTCCTATTTCTGTTTATAGTATGTATTTTTAATTTTATTATCCTTACTTATATTACCTTATTACAATTTATCTAATGTAAAACCATTAACAATTTACTTATTACCCTTTCTTTCTCCTTTTTTAAGTGGTGCCATTTAACCTATTTAAAAATCGGTGAAAAGTTAAATGGCTCTAATTAGAAGAATTCAAGGGAGTATATAAGAGATAACAGAAAATAAAACTAATATATTTTGATGGGGTATATATTTGGTAGGTGGGATTATGTTGAAGATGGATCTATGATAGTGAAAGATATGGATCGAATGTCTGCATTTAGAAAAGCATTAACGACCTGGGCTAAATGGGTTAATTCTGATATTGATCCAATCAAGACTAAAGTTTTCTTTCAAGGAACTAATCCATCTCATTACAAGTAAGATTTATATTTTGTTTTTCTATTTTATAATTTTAATTATTATCGTTGAGCGTGTATCTCAAGTCGTATGTCTTTGACAAGTTTATATAAGCAATCTAATTCCAATGTAATATGATCTCTTATTGGACCAGCACATTATAATGAAAAACCAAATAGCAACAATAATAAATTCAAATTAACAATAATGGAGGATAAACTAACTCTTATATTAAAGCAAGATTAAAAAGACAATAATTAAATTTTACTAGAGAATGCTTAAGAACTAAAACAATACTCCCTTCGATCTCGTTTGTTCTTTCACTTTGGGTTTTTCTCAAATATTAAGGTAGATAGAAATTTTGGGTTGTAGTGGGTATTATTTTAATTAAATAGTAGTGTGAAATAATGATTGTATTCGAAGTGTGAGAGAAAAAATATTTAATTAGTAGTATAAAGTAATGACTGTATCGGAAGTATAAGAGAGAAAATAATTAAATAGTAGTGTAAAGTAAGGAAAGTGGGGTTTTTGTTGGATAATTTAGAGTATAAAAGGTATAAAAGTTTAAGTATAATTATAAGGTCTAATTATACTAAAGTATAAAATTCCATGAAAATTATTGGCAAGTACTATGAAAATAGTAGGGCCAAGGAGATTATAAAATTTCTATTTTATAATTATGAACTAGAGGATAAAAACCCATGTTCAAAAAGAATAAGAAAATAAGGCTAAATTGAAAAAGGAAAAGTTTGGGCCATAAATTAACCACAAAAGAGCTTCTGGTTTGAAGCTGGAACTCGCATGGGCCGTGCACATGCATGCTGACTGTGAAGAAGCCCAATACACCTTATGTTTGAAGGTTTGAAGGTTATACATGGACTGAAGCTTCGTGGGCCGCGAGTTTGAAGCTATACGGCTGAACTGAATTTCCAAAGTAATTAAATGGCTTATTTTAAGGCTATTTTTAGCTTTATTAAAATTGGAAAAACGGTTATTTTAAATATTTAACCTAATATTAATTTTCTATTTTTATTTTCTAAAAATAGAAAAGTAAGGAAATCATGGAATAAATGGGTAGTTAATTCTACTATTATAAATATAGCTTCAATGTTCTTACGTAAGATATGCTATATTTACAAGTGCAATTTTCTTAATTTCTTTAAGTAATTGCAATATTCTCTCTAATCTCCCCAAGTTAATTCTCTACAAGTTATTAAGTATGGAGGAAATTGATCACTTCTTTTCATTCTATTTCTAAGATTGTTCAATATAATCTCTAATACTTCACAAAGATTAATTATAAGTGCTTACAATTAATTGCAAACCGTTGTATCTCAAAAGTGTATTCCGGGTTTAAGCCTAAGCACCAAGTAGGCGGAATAACGCTTTTAGGAAAACTAGATAGTGCCTCGGTTTGGTATCAAATTTCCGTAGACATTATTGTCTTAAAGTATCTTCGGGTTAAGATTATTATTTATTATTAGTTAATTAAATTCGTTGTAATTTCAATTTTTAGAAATTTGTATTAGGTTGCAAAGACTTGTAATCTCGTAGTGGTGCTTGTGATCTCTTCAAGTTTTATCCATATAAAACATATAACAGTTTTAAGGGGTAAAAGTGAGATGAAAACTTTCCAAAATTAGAAAGTATTCTAAAGTAGAAGAACTTTTGAAACTACTCGTTATAGTAAGGTGGAAGAACTTAATTAAAAGAATGGAGGGAGTAATAACTTAAAACTAAGAAAATAAATATACCAAAGGAGACATACACATTTGAAGGAAGATTGAATCTCAAAAGCTAGATTGAATGCTTGAAAATTAAATCTAAAAAACTAAAAGTAATTAAAAGGTTAATTAATGTAAAATGAATTAAAAACTAAGAAGGGAGAAGACAGAAAACCCTAATCTGAAATTAGGAAATTATTTGTACTAATAACTAAAATTAACCCTAAGGCCCACTAAAAAAAACGGAGGAAAAACGCGTGATTGTTGAACCGAGCTCACTCCAAGTCGGCTCTCACAAAATTAGGAGCTCAATCATGTCAACTTTGGTCTCTGGAAAAATATTGATTTGCACAGCTTCAACCGCTGAGTCGGCGGTTCCCCTTTTTACCCTATAGCCGAGTCGGTTGTACATTTCTGGAAAATCACCCTTTGTTGCTTCAATAACCGCCAAGTCGGCGGTCCCCTTGATAAAACCACAGCCGAGTCGGCAGTTGCTTCTGAAAAGTTAGTGTGTTTTATCTATTAATTAACGCCAACTCGGCTGTTGCTTGACCATTAATGAAGTCGAGTTGGCTTTTTCACCCAAAACACTTCTTAAAACTTAACTTTTTTCTCTCTTACTCTTCATGGCTTGGCTTAATTGATAGCTTGATTTGATCTTTGAGCACTGTTAACGTGATTAGCACGAAAAACCCACAAAAACAACTCAAAAAGCCACAATTCGCTTATTCTCCCACAAATTGACCATGGAGTATCGAGATAGAGCAAAGACACACAAAACAATCCTAAAACGCCACTAAACACTGAAAAGGAGCATAAAAATGATAACAATAAGTGCAAATAATTGCAATTATCATTTACTCATTTGTCTTGTTTTTTATTTATTCATGTTACTATAACCACATACAATAAAAAGTAGGTATTAATAACACATTTAATTTTTATATTCATATTGTGAGTAAAAGCGTTAATGACTAAAAGGACAGTTTAACTCAGATCGTTTTAAAGAGAAAACGACTTTTTGAAGAAACTAAATACGGTCCGAGTCAAACCAGGACGTTAGAAGATAGTTTAAAACGGAATTTCAAAACGAAACAAAGCTTGCGGATCGAGTTCCATTAGAGTTATTATGATCTACTAAACGTAAAGGAAACTTAGCAGCGGATAAGTTTGTAAAGATAAGTCTATGTTTACAACTTGAGAACGTAAACGCCTCATAAAACCAAATATCCAAAATACGAAAATTAGAGTTCATACTAAAACTTAGGAATCTAACAATTTATTTCTCAAGGATAATCCTCACTCCCCATACCTGCAATTTTACTTACTGCTAGTTATTATCCAGAAAGGAAACGACATCATCGCAGGCTCGTTAAGACCAAAAGTACACGTCAGCAAGAAGTCGCATATCATTCAATTAAATACAACAATTTATAATCAAATTCATGTAACTGTTAGTCAGCCATACTGCTGTAATCTTTTTCCAGCCATACTGCCGGTTCAACTCCAATCACCATGGTGAGACAATACATTAGGGGGAGCTAACCCCTAAGCAAGTCTGTACTAGAGAGACACGTCTTACTTCAGTGTCTATGGTTAAGTATGCATACCCCCGCGGTGGCTCATAATGCCCCATATGCCGCGAGTAAATCTTTCCACCAATTGACGTCATACTACGTCCACTTTAAAGTTAGTGAGGTCATACTACCTCTGCTTATTAAAATAATATATTGGAATTTACTTATTCGGAAAACATATCATTATTTGTACTATACGCCCATACTTTACCTTTGTTACCATTAACATATGGTACATAACATATACTACAAAACTTCGCTCTGTGTACGTACCTTAACCAAGAAAACAATTTCTCAAATGTCTCAATCAATTTCTTGTCACGAATCGGCTTCCTACAAGGTTCAATCGTATTCGGGAAATAAGCACACATTCACACCTTCCCCAAATCAATCATAACACATACATACAACTACCGCCACACTTAGACACTACACATAACATGAACATCCATCACATTGTTAAGACATGTTAAACACCCAAAAAAAAAGCATATGAAATCTGTCCAGAATTCCTTTTTAACTGTCAAACTAGAAATCCGACTTCACCGTTGCGTCCGGAAGGCATCAAAACCCCCGGGTACCTATTCACACAATTGAAATTAAACTTGATAAAAAGATAAAATGTAGAATTAAACTTACAATTATGTGGAAAAACACCAAAATTGAAGGTTGAAATGCTATACTAGGCGTGTGGTTGCTAGGGTTTGGGGTTAGGTTCTTGATGTTTCTAGGAAAAATGGGAGATAGAGTGAATTCTTAGGTGTAGGCAATTAAAGAGATTAAGGAATAAATAATTAAGAATTAAGGTTTAAGGCAATATAGATTATTCTCCTAATATTCTCATGGGAGTTACAAAATTCATAACTCCCACCATAAGGGCCGGCCAACCCTAGCCTTATTCCCTCTTATTTTTTTTTTATTTTTTTTATTTTTGTTTTTAAATTTGAAATAAGATCGGTTTAAGGTTTTTGGGCCCGAAAATGAATTGATAAGACATTATATATATATATATATATATAATATATATATATATATATATATATTATATATATATATATATATATATATATATATATATATATATATATATATATATATATATATATATATATATATATATATATATATATATATATATAAAATATTAGTAATAATTTATTAAGTATATCGTGAAATTATCGTTTTAAAATATCAGGGTGTTACAGACAATCCCAGTATCCCGCACAAGGAAGGGTACGGGTGGGGATTTTATTTTTTCTGAAAGATGCAGACAAGTCACACATGTTCCCCCAAGGAGGGAGTAAAAAGAGATATGTGTTGTAAAGAAACCCTTAACTGATGCCCGCGCTCAGTAGGGATCGAACCTCAAACCTTCTGCTCGACATGCAAATGCTCTATCCATTGAGCCAAAAGTCTTTAATGACTAAAGAGAGAAAAAAAAGGTATTAATATCATAAATGTTTTGCTAGACTCAATGCAAACATCCGACTAAGTTATGCCCTAATGGAATGTTTGGGAATCATGATTTCATTTGCAAATATGGATTTGACTTAAAGTTAGTGTTTGGCAATAACAAGAATTTAAATTTGGATTTGAGCTAAATCCACTAATGTTATAAGAATAGTTAATTAAAATGAGGATTTGAGAATGACACTCCTATCCTTGTCATTTCAAAATCTTCATTATAATTTCATAATTGAAATCCACAATTTGAAATAAAATGTGTGTTTCCAAACGCATCCTAAAGTCATTTATTGATATGATCTTAGAAATGTGTGTTTCCACAAGCTTGAGTTTTTTTTCTTTCAAGTTAAATTTTTGCATTAAGATAGAGGGGGCTTTCTGTATTTAACAAATTACTCTAAAAATTTGAATTAACAATATTCTAGAAGAAAAATTAAATAGTATATCAAATTTTTGCAAATTGTATTTTAGGAGTCTTGACAATACACTTAAGAAATATTTTTGAGGTTTTTGATAATTTTGTGCATTTCTTAATGAAAATGAGTAATAAACTAATTAATGGAAAAATAAAGGTAGAATATAAACAAGGACAAAACAAAGTATAAAAAAAGAGTTTAATCATTCAAAAGGATCTGCATCTTCACTTTCGTGTTTCTCTCCAACCCTAATGATTTCAAATATTTCTTTACTCTTTGTTTTTCTTGTATGTTACACGTTAGCTTGAAGTACCCTTATTTTCTACTCTAAACACCCTAGCAGCACCTCTGCCACAAGTATTTACACACTTACCAAATACTAACACTGTAACACATGATCAACAATACTTACCAAAGTATATAAATAAGACAGTCTTACTTTACTAGACTCTCAAGCTCAACACGTTATAAGATTAGATTTTTATTTACAAGTTTTATATGAATTATTTAAACTTCAACGTTTATATATATCCTCCAACAACTATATTCCAAGACTTCATGTATCTTGAGTTTCAAATTAGCCTGAGTGTTACTCTTTAGGAAGGCTATTAAAAGACTGTTTGAATATTTAAAAAGTTAATTCCAAGTTTGATCTATATGTTTGTTTCATGCAAAACAACCTATATTTTCAATTCAAACACAACAAAAAGAATATCTTCTACACTTTGTGGTATAGTTTTAATATAATAGGAGTACTTAAGTTTGAATAAATTCAAACAAAAATAATTTAGTTACAATAACTTTCCTATAGGATTGTGTTAGAGTATATAACATATTCTAGGGCCTCAAGATATGTTATATACTCTAACAACTCTTGTCACACTGACTTCTGATATCAAGGGATCAACTCAACCAAAAGCTTAAGCTGATGATTGAGACCCCAGGATATATTATATACTCTAACAGATTGAGACTATTAAACATGTAGACTTTAGTATAATTAAATTCCTGCATAAAATTTACCCCTTAAAACAATATAAAATAATACATATCCTAATGTATACAAATATTAAACAATATAAAAAAATATTAACTGACGCTAGATAACCCTGACAAAATACGTCTTATTTTATCAAGGATCTTAACTGATTAAAGTACGTCTTTCATCGTTAAGGCTCCTAACAATCTCCCTTCTAATGAAAAACAATCAAATATTTATTAATTAATATCCCTGCAAAATACTCTCTCCAATTTATTTCAGTTGTCCCGTTTGATTTTTGACACTATTCATCAATTCCTTTTAATTTGTATTTTATTCTTAATCTATAAGTTAAAACATAGTCAGGTGAGATCTTCTTTGATTTGTCTCAATGCAAAGATTATTCATATCAACTTTTCATAATTTTTATTTAAGCATAATTGGAGATATTAAGAGTCAAAATGTTACCTCGACAAGTGCGAAAAAACAAATGAGACAACTGAAATGAATTGGAGGAGTAATTATTAATATGCATAAACATCTAAACATGCAGGTAATATTATTGTCAGCACATTTGAAGGTTATTCAATTTAGAAACAGACCCCGTAAATTAGGTTATTTAAATAAATTCAAATTTGAAATTTATAGACTCAAACCACGTTTAATTTAGGAAAATTTTATAAGGTAACAACATATTTTTAAGCAGGGCGAGTGATAGCTTTTCTTAAAAAAAATTCCACATATTAGCAAAGTGTTTAGGCATTTATCAATTGACGTGCCTTTATTGCTCTAATTTTTATAAAATTTTGTTAAGTCTTCTGGGAATTACCTTTTTACCCTTACCAATGGTTGTTTCATATTCTCCAAATTGAAATCCACCATTGTTAGTGCCCTCATCCACCATTGTTGGTCTTCATCTTAAGCATGTAAATCTTAAAACCACAAATTCACTCAATCTGCAAATCAATATCAAATGCACAATTAAAAGCAAATTAAAATCCTAATTTTAATAGAATTGATTGCTTGCCATTCCATTCCAAAGATAGAGAATAAATACAAAGTTATTCTAGACTAAAACGGAAGCTAATTAATTACATAATAATGCCTAGCATATTTACCAAATATATAATGATACACAAATTATACAATATACTCAAAATATTATCTAAAGATATTATTCTAGCACACCCCCGCAGTCGAATCGGGAGGTTGACGAACGCTGAGACTGGAGCGAAAATCATCAAAAAGAATCTGAGGGAGACCTTTGGTAAAAATATCGGCAATCTGATAGCGAGAAGGAACATGAAGAACACGAACATCACCACGGCGGACGCGTTCACGAACGAAGTGTATGTCCATTTCAATGTGTTTAGTGCGCTGATGGTGTACAGGGTTACCCGTTAAGTAAACTGCACTGACATTATCACAATAGACAAGAGTAGCGGTAGTAATAGGACAACGAAGCTCAAGAAGTAGATTGCGAATCCAACAAGTTTCAGAAACTACATTAGCGACACCTCGATATTCAGCTTCGGCACTAGATTTGGATACCGTAGGTTGACGCTTAGCGGACCAAGAAACAAGATTGTCACCCAGAAAAACACAATAACCAGAAGTGGAACGACGGGTATCAGGACACCCACCCCAATCAGCATCGGTATATGAAAGAAGAGAGGAGACAGGGGATTTATATAACTGTAAACCATGAGCAAGAGTACCTTTGATGTACCGAAGAATGCGATGTAGAGCAGCCATATGTTCAACCCGAGGATCATGCATGAAAAGACAAACTTGCTGCACGGCATAAGAGATATCCGGTCTAGTGAAGGTGAGATATTGTAAGGCACCGGCTAAACTTCGATACAAGGTAGGATCATCATGAGGAGAACCAGCATTAGCACGGAGTTTGCTTGAAGGAGAAACAGGCGTAGGAGCCGGATTACATTGAGACATGCCGGCTTTTTCCAGAATTTCAGCAGCATATTTTTGTTGGGAAAGAAATAGTCCTGCAGAAGAGCGAGTAACAGCAATGCCCAAGAAGTAACTCAGAGGACCTAAGTCCTTCATAGCAAACTCAGAACTTAACTTAGCCATAATAGACTGCCGAAGACTATCAGAGGAAGCAGTGAGAATAATATCATCCACATATAACAGGAGGTAAGCAATATTGGAATCATGACAGTAAATGAACAAAGACTGATCAGAGATGCTATTACGAAAACCAATAGAAGTAACAAACTCAGCAAAACGTTGATACCAAGCCCGAGGAGCTTGCTTGAGCCCATATAGAGATTTCCGTAAAAGACAAACATGATTAGGATAATTAGGATCACGAAAACCAACTGGCTGATGCATATAAACAGTTTCATTCAAATGACCATGAAGAAAAGCATTCTTAACATCTAACTGATGAATAGACCAAGATCGAGAAACAGCGATACTCAAAACAATGCGAATAGATGTAGGTTTGACTACGGGGCTAAAAGTCTCATCACAATCAATGCCCTCACGTTGAGTCTTACCATCACCAACAAGACGCGCTTTGTAGCGCTCAAAAGATCCATCAGATTTAGTTTTCAACCGGAAAATCCACAAAGAACGAATGACATTAGCATGAAGGGGTCGGGGTACAAGATCCCAAGTATTATTGTCAATTAAAGCATCAAATTCATCTTGCATGGCGCGTTTCCAGTTTGGGTCACGGAGAGCATGTATGGGATTTTTTGGAATGGGAGAAAAGGAGACGGAAAAAGCATGAGAAGAATATTTGGGATTCGGTTTGAAGATGCCGCGTTGACTTCGGGTGGTCATACCCGGTGGGGAAGGTGGGCGGTGTGGTGGAGATGAGGGGGGCGAAATGTGAGGTAATGGGCTGCTGGGAGCAGGCCCAGTCGGTGGGTCAGGAAGGATGGGGCTGGCGTGTGGTTCTGGAATAGGAGAAGTGGGGAGTTCTGGGCTAGGCCCAGTTCGCACAATGGAAGGGGAGGGGGTGTTGGGCTCAGGTTGTGGGTTCAAATTGGATTGTGTGGGCTGAAGGAGGAGTAAGGGAAAAGGAGAGTCCAAAAACTCATACTCGTGAGGAGTACGGGTTGGGCTTTGGGTAAAGGGAAACGAGGCCTCATCAAAAACAACATGACGGGAAATTATTATTTTACTCGTTGCGATGTCATAGCATTTATATCCGCGATGCGACGAGGGATAGCCCAAGAAGACACATGGAGAGGAGCGTGGTTGAAGCTTGTGAATTTTAGAAGAAGAGATCAAAGGGAAACATAAGCACCCAAAAGTTCTAAGATGATCATAAGTTGGTGCTTTATGAAAAAGAAGATGTGTAGGAGTAAGATAACTAAGTAATTTGGATGGGAGAATATTGAGGAGATATGTGGCCGTATTGAGAGCGTGAGGCCAAAAATACGGAGGGAGAGATGCATGGCATAATAAGGTGCGAATAATATTGTTGATTGTTCGAATCTTTCGCTCGGATTTGCCATTTTGAGAAGAAGTTTGAGGACATGAAAACCGAAATTGAATACCCTTTTTAGCACAAAATTGGTGAAAAAGTTTGCTATCAAATTCACCCCCATGATCACATTGAAAAGATTTAATGGAAATGTCAAATTGAGTTTGAACATAAGCACAAAAATTAACAAAGGTATCATAAACTTGAGATTTGCGAAATAACGGAAATGTCCACAAATAATTAGTGTAAGCATCAAGAAATAAGACATAATATTTGTACCCGGATGGGCTTGCAATAGGTGAAGTCCATAAATCACTATGTATTATCTCAAAAGGGCGAGTACAAAACGAAGAAGATTTATGAAAAGGAAGACTAATATGTTTGCCCAAAGGACATGAATGACAAAAAAACATAGGATTTTTATTACATTTGATCAAACTAGAATTAGACAAAAAATCTAGAATAGTGTTTCCCGGATGCCCCAGACGATAATGCCAAAAAGTTGATGAGAGAGCCGAAAAAGCATAAGATGGTGAAGAGGTTGCTCCATGTGTCAAATTGAACGGATAGAGATCGCCAGAGCTATTAGATCGCAGGATTATGTTCTTTGTGTCCAAGTCCTTCACAGAAAATCCGAAAGGATCAAATTCAATAGAAACACAATTATCACGAGTAAATTTGCGAACGGAAATAAGATTTTTAATAAGTTTAGGTGCATGAAGAACATTTTGTAAAGTTAATGGGTTAGACGGAGAAGGAAGAGATACATGACCGTGACCTTTTACGGGAATCATATCACCACTACCAACAATAATATTAGAATGAGCATGCTTTAACGGAAAATAATGCAAGAGAGTACCTTTGGAGTGTGTCATATGAGATGTGGCGCCGGTATCCATATAATATTGTTCATCCGGAGAAGACAAGGATAGAGTATGCATGGCTTGATCAATGTCGGTAGGAGAATAACCCATGGAAGAATCAGCACAGAAACTATGAGTAGGATGCGGCCCAAGAATTCCATTAGAAGAGCTACTGTTGGGCTTATTCTGAGGGGCCCAAGTCTGATTGGGATGAGGACAAGGAGGCTTAGTCCAGGAATTATGAGTGCAACAGGAATGGCATGTGGAGTGTGATGGGCCATATGTTTGATTTTGGGCCGAAGATTGCTGCTGGTGGGAGTGGCGTGGCCCATGATGCTGGTAGGAGGATGGCTGCTGATATGAGGGGCGGGAGGCAGTGCGGAATTGGTGGTGGTTGGAGGGGTGGCCACGGTTGTGCCGGCCACCACGGCGAGGTGGTCGTAAACCCCCACGGTGGTGATAGAAATTGCGAGGCTCCGAATTGTGGAAATTTTCTGAATTTTGCGGACGAGAGTGAGTAATAAGAGCCGAATCATGGGAAGATGGTTTGTTTTTGATATGAGAATGTTCTTCTAACTCGAGCATGGACCGAAGATCATCAAAGGAAGGAACGGGAGACATGTGTTGAGCAAAAGATTTAAAAGTTTGAAAATCGGAAGTCAAACCTTGTAATACTTGAAGAGCCAATCGATTGTCGGAAATAGTAGTGCCAAGATTATTGAGAGAAGTAGCAAGATCCTCAAGTTCATTACAATAGGCCTTCACATTTGGGAAATTGTCAAGAGAAGTCACATTGAATTTAGATTCGAGACGGAGAACACGAGACGGCTTATTATTTTGAAAATAATTTTCAATGCGAGTCCAAGCATCATAAGCACTATCTTTTGGACGGACAATCGACTTTAGAAGAGTAGGACTAATAGTGCCATAAATCCATGTGCGAACAACTTTGTCAAGACGTATCCAATCGGCGTCTTTGGGATCGGAGTTGTTAGATGAGTCGTCGGGAGCAATATGAGATTCGACAAGATGGGCCGAACAATGAAGTTCAAAAAGAGTAACCCAAATATGAAAATTTGAACCATCTTCCTCAAGTTGAATAGGAACACATGTTTTAATGTTAGAGACCAAGGTAGCGGGATGGATTTTTTGTGAGGTATTCATGATGAAAAGAGATTGCAAGAAAGGATACAGGGAAGAAGAAAAGTTGCGGCTCAAATGGTGGTGTGCAACCGGTCAAGGTGTAAGAGAGGGAGAGATAACCTAGACTCTTGATACCATAATAGAATTGATTGCTTGCCATTCCATTCCAAAGATAGAGAATAAATACAAAGTTATTCTAGACTAAACCTTTCCAAAAAAAATTAAAAAAAAACGGAAGTAATTAATTACAAAATATTATCTAAAGATATTATTCTAGCATGCTAGAATAATATCTTTAGATAATATTTTAGTATATTATAATGTTATCATTATATATTAGTAAATATCTTACATGTATATAATTCTATCTAAATAACTTTGTATTTATTCTCTATCTTTGGAATGGAATGGCAAGCAATCAATTCTATTAAATTTTTGCAAAAACTAGAAAATGAACTACATAATCAAAAGCAAATAACACACAAACATTATAAATACTACAATTAAGCCCTAATTTAAAAAATAAGCTAGTAAATGAAACAAATTTAAAGGTTTAAATAACAACCATTAACATAAAAATAAGAGCAACAAACCCTAAATTTTTTACCTATGAATACTTGAAAAAACTGATATTTACGAAAAATTACCGCAAATTGCGAAAATAAGTTTGTAAATTTCAACAACCCAAAATTATATTGAATTTTAGGTTACAATGATGGGGAAGAAAAGTTTATGGAAGATAAGTTCATGGAAGAGATGTTCAAGGAGTGAGGAAGACAAATTACTAAAGTTTTATGCCTTCCTAGAATTTGAAAAAAATAGACTCGACGATTACTTTAACGTTTTTTGATTTTGACGTTACTGAAAACATAGGTAGACAAGTGTGATGCTGCGTTGCGAAAAAATATTTCAACACTCGCTTTTCACAAAGCAAATAACATGCAAACATTATAAATACTACAATTAAGCCCTAATTTCAACAATAAGCTAGTAAATTATTTGAAGGTTAAAATAACAACCATCAACATAAAAATAAGAGCAACAAACCCTAATTTTTTTACATAATACTTGAAAAAATTACAATTTATGAAAAATTACCGCAAATTGCAAAAATAAGTTTGTGAATCTCAACAACAACCCACAATTATATTGAATTTTAGGTTACAATGAAGGGGAAGAAAAGTTTATGGAAGATAAGTTCATTGAAGAAATGTTCATGGAGTGAGGAAGACAAATTACTAAAGTTTGATGTCTTCCTAGAATTTGAAAAAAAAAGATTAACGTTTTTTGATTGTAAATGTTACTGAAAACATAGGTAAACAAGTGTGATGCCGCTTTGTGAAAAAACTGCTTTGTGAAAAAATTATTTAAGCACTCGCTTTTTATAAAAACACTTTGCCACCATATAAAATATCCCAAGAATTTATCTCAAAGTCTAGTAGTATGTTTGTGATATATTTTTTTTACATATTATGTATCAAAATGGATGACAAGAAAATAACTTTAAGTGGTAGAAACTATAAATTAGGGGGTACAATTAAGTCTTCAGGGTTCATATGTATTTCAGTGGCATTTTGACGAGAGTACGTATTAAGTTGCTGAAGGTTACGTATTGTTAGTTAAATTTTTGAAAATAGTTTCAAAGTAGGAACTAAAAAAACATGCATATCAACTACGTACCTCTAAAAAGACTCATTTACGCAGATTTTAGTTCTCATCACTGTAATTAATGGGTATTAGATTACTCATATTCCTTATCAAATAGAGATATTATAGCTATAATTTACAATTTTTATAAATTCAGTGGAACAGATTGGAATCAAAAAGGAGTGACAAATTGTGGCAACGAGATATTTCCCATGAAAGAATCAAGTAATCCAAGTACGACACTACCTGCTTTGGATGTGGTGAAACAAGTTCTAAGTACAATTACAAAACCTGTTTATTTACTTGATATCACAACATTATCACAACTAAGGAAAGATGGACATCCTGCTTCATATAATGGTTTTCATGGAATGGATTGCACTCATTGGTGTATTGCTGGCCTTCCTGATACTTGGAATTTAATTTTGAACACATTTTTGACAATGTGATGTTAAACTCCTAGGCTATGTTGTAGGGTCATCTCGTATATTTTTTGGGCCTCAGATCGAAAGATAAAAATGTTTTTATGAACGTAAAGTGTAATAAATATTATAATATTATTTTTGTATTGTTGACAATCACTAATAACTCAAATTACTTAGCCATAAATGCAAATTATATTTAATTTATTTCAAGTTTTTTGACCCTAAAAAATTTCAAGCTTTAGACGGTAGCCCGTTTTGCCCTTTCTAATCAAAAGCTATGCTATTATAATGTTATATACTCCCTCCGTTTTCATATGTTCTTCTCACTTTCCCCATTTGGAAATTTTTAAAAGTTCTTCTGATTTAGAATCTTTCTAATCTGGGAACCAATAAAATAGAAGGAAATTATTACACTTACACTCTAATCTATAGAAAATAATTTACATTTTAATTCCCAATGCATTTACTTTACATGCACCCAATGAAATTTAATGATATTATTACACTTACACTTTAATCAATAGAATCTTTATTTTTTATATTATTTTATTCAACTCTCATAGTATCTTTTGTGTAATTATAATTTATTTTGATTTCTTCCCATATTCCAAATGGGAAGAACAAATGAAAATGGAGGGAGTAATCGTTAATAAGCATAAATAACTATAGGCGTTGTTGCTTTCATGATCCACAACTTCTTTACCCTTTTTGTGTGTAGCTTGGGATATTTTTTCCTAGTCTTAGTCCGCCTTCAAATACCCAAGCTTTTGGCATTTAATTCACCACAATGGTTTCCGATCATACTCAATCACTTGTCTAACTAGTTCATCATACTCATTTGTGAAGTATACTTCTTCCGGAAAGCTTTTACTAATGTTCATCTCAATTAAGACTCAAACATACATCAGTCTATCTGTATTAATTGCGAGTGTCACTTCATTTACTCTTACTATAAAACTCTTTTTTCTGACCATACCCACTTTCCTCACATTTAGGTCATTTCTTGTCCTTCTAACATACCCATCAATGACATAAAATGGTGGGTTAACACCTATTACATAGCACATAGCTACATATTCTCAATATCGAAATTCCTCCTCTATACCTTCAAATTAATTTTAATAATTTTAGGTTGGGAAGACTTACCGAGGTGGTTATGTTATGCACTGAGTGGCTCCCTGTGCCTCCTAGTCGATTTCTATGGGTTTGCACCTTGCTCGTTGCTTGAGGCACCACAAATAGCAATAATGTGTCGCATTTTGCTAAGTTGTTGTGTTGTTAAATACTCCTTGGACAATACATTCCTAACTCTTCCACCTATCACCTGTTTTGTGCTTGAGTTGTTTTCCCTCAATTCAATTTTGCCTTTAGAATTAGGGTTCTGTCGTTCTTCATCCGAGTCGCCTCTATTAGCTGAGGGAACTAGTGTATTTTCCTGTTCACATGTGTTTGTAGGTGGCCTAAACGCTATCATCGCCTCCTTGTTTAACTTACCTCGTCCTCTCACTACACAAATTTAACTTTTTGTGACATTGGATTCATTGTCATTAAAAAATGTTACTAATTTATATTTTTAGTGTAATAACTATTACTTTCTATTTTAGGGAAAATTACTTTAAAAACTCTCAATTATTCACTGTTTAAATATAAAACTCCCAACTATTGATTATTATTCAAAACTCCCAATTATAGGCCCATCTTAAATATAAAGCACCGATACATTTTATAACTTGTTTTAACCGGTTACCTTTTGTTGAAATGGGAGGGTACGTGAAGGGTCGTGTAAGGTCAAAGGAAGTGAGGGGATTAATAAATACAATTGGGTCCCACTACTTCTCAATTAAAACCAATTTATCCGGTTGTAAATCATCTTGGACTTTAAATATAAAATGGGCCTAAAGTTGGGAGTTTTAAATAATAATCAATTGTTGGGAGTTTTATATTTAAATCGTGAATACTAGGAAGTTTTTAATGTAATTTTCCTTTTATTTTAAGTTTCACTATAAAGTGATTTAGCGACACTTTATTTGGTATTTAGTGACATTTATAATTGTTACTATAGTCTATAGTGACATTTCTGAGAAATGTCACTAGACCCTATGCCGGAAAAAGTTTTAGTGTGATTTTTTTATTGTGCTGATAAAAGGTCTAATAAATGTTTCTTAATCCTCTATATATATTATTAGAAATTTGAAATAACGATATTTATATTAAAAGTCGTTAAATAGGATTAATTGCATAATTTCTACCACATTAACATCCTACTTCGATCAGGTTCGGTCGCCTATTTTTGGATCGTATGAGTTTAGAATCGTAGATCAGAATCGAGATTCTGATAACTATATTTATAACAAATTTATTAAGTTATAATTCCAAATGTATTAAGTTATAACCCCAAATATATTATGTCATAACCATAATTTCTTTTATTACCTTTCTCAATGAGTAGCCATTGTTTTGAAGTCTGTATCATATGAAAATATGAAAATATATAACACAATAAACCCTCAAAAAAATAAAAATGAAAGCTTTAAAAACGAAAAATAGTGAAGATGAAGCATAAATACATACCTTTGATGGTCTTGCAAATGTTGAAGAAAATAAACAGAAAATAAACGACAATGAAGTTTAAGAGAGGAAGATGGAGATTTAAAATCATAAATGAGGTTTGAGAGAGGACCATGCGTGTGTCAGAAAAGAGTAAAATGAAAACTGAAAATAGAAGTTGAAAAGTTAAGAGGAGTGCGCGCGTGTTTAGAAAGTTCAATTATTTCATTTTTTTAACTTTTAAAAAGTAAAAGAAATTTGAGATTTTATTGGAAGTTACGATGAATGGAGGTGCATATGGTTCACTTTGGTTTGGTTTAAGACTTACATCAGACCAGATCAAAAACTCCAATTTTAGAAAGTTTAAAAATAGATGAGACATTAACACAACAGACTGGTCCGAAACAGATTATTCCACATCGGTTAGGTTTGATCATTCCACAAATTATGAAATGGACAAAAACATAAAATGTGTAAAATGAAAAAATTGTAAAACATGCTTTTAATGGACAAAATAAATTTAAAAGGGTAAAAACATAAATTATGTACTCTCTCTCCGTTTCTTAAATAAGTTCCCATTTACGATTTTGGATGTTTCATTTGTTGTTCCAATAGAGAATCTTTTCAATTATGTCACAAATTTTAGACAAAAATAACTTTATTCTTACTCACTTTAATATTTTATAATACTTTTGTAACCCACATATCCTCCACTAACTTCAATTTAACATTTTAATATTTCTTATGGTTCTCAAATGTTTTCCACTAACTTTATAAAACTAATTTTTTATTAGTTGTGGTCCCCATATTTTTTCCACCAACTTTCTTTTAATACCCCTCCAACTCATTTCAATTGTCCCATTTCCTTATTTGGACAATTCACTTCAATTGTCTCATTTCCATTTTTGTCAATGACTTTTTTTACCTAAATACCCCATGTTCACACAAGTAATGACTAATATACCCCCACTTTTACTACTTATAATATCCCAACTACCACCTTTACAATTAGTTTAATCAATTAAAATACCTCAACTACCACCTTTTTTTGTGGACCCCATTCTACTCTTAATATCCGTGTCCAACTCAAATGGAACAATTGAATTGAGTTGGAGGTAGTATATTTTTAATGCTTGAGGTCCCTATTTTTCTGCAATCAAATTTATTATTCAATTAAATAATATATCAAGTATCTAAAATATTCTTTTGGAAATTTCATTAGGAAATGGAGGGAATATACAATCATTTACTTTTCCGTATCTCAATATTTATTTATTTTTACACTAAACATTAAAAAGTGTTATACTAAAACATTGTTTGGTCTCAATATCGCGCAGTGGGTTTATGTGTAATACTATGATTAATAACTAATTTGGAATTAAAATTATATTAAAAGTTTGGTCTGCAATAATAGAACCAAGTATCTCATTCCATATTCACTCTAAAACGGTCTTTTTTTTATGTTTGGTCTTTAAAAAATTTTGAGATCAGATCAGAAAATATAATATATAAAATATTGTTGGAGCAATCACCAAATCTCCCTTAGCGGAGGGTCTCGGAGTGTGCCTTGATAAGGGCAAGGCTCAAAAGGGGACTAGCTCGAGCATGGCAGCAGTTGCACAGCAAGCAGGAGGCTCCTGAAGAGCCGCTCGACAGATCGAGCAATGCTGGCTCGATCGAGCAGATTGTGAAGAACCAGGCAGCAGCTTCTGGACCCTTGCTTGACTGGTCGAGCATACCAGCCTGGGTCGAGCGGTATACAGCGAGGAATTTTTTGCGGCTTCTGTTTTACATGTTGATTGTTATGGGCTTTAAACCCTTTTGTGCTAGGGCTTCTAATATGTCTTATGCTATATATATGAGGCTTAGAACATCATTAGGAGATTGTAGAGAGACTAATACACATTAGAGAGAGTTAGGGTTTGAGAACCAAGAGAGCTTTCTCCTTCTTTGTGTTAGTTTATGAGTGAACTCCATTGTTGAATGGATTCACTAACTTGAGAGGTTGTTCTCAAGTGTGTGAGTTGAGTCATTAGTGTAATGTTGATTATATTAATGATAAGATACTTTTGTTGAGGGGGAGGTATCATTAGATACCTCATAAACACTTGTTTATTGTTGTTGATTGTTCTCTTGATTATTGCTCTGTTTTTTCTTCTCATTTTCTTCCATAGTTCTACCATTTGAGGGTCCAAGACATCCTCTTTCAAATATTAAATTCGAGAAGACCATTTAAATCTTAGATCAGACTAAATACTTAATCAATGGTTTGATCCGCTGTAAGCATTATTAAAGTATTAAATTAGGATAAACAAGAATAATTATGTCCAATATTTACGATATAAATCGTAGAATCTCAGGGGAACAACAAATATAACATCCTAAAACAACTTAAATTAATTTAATTGAAATAAGATGAGATCAAATTAAAGCCGACCAAATCAGATAAAATTAGATCCAACGGCATTCAATCATATTAGACGAGACTAAATACAATCAAATGCAAACATAAATATTTAATTTGATGATAATGACAAAGTTAATGATAATTGATAAAAATCAATCCTAGTCTCTGCCTCAGTGAAACCAAAATTGGTTGCTGTGTGGATGAAGTAAAGTTCTGGAAAAAGATCCATCAACCATAGGTGCCCCAACTACTATGCATCGGATCTAATATCATTTGATTGTTACTTTGTTAGTTAGATCCACCACACTCATGCATGTACTTTCGACAAACAAATCATTAACTACCAAGTACTTAGCTTCAATAGTCAGCATCGTTTCTAACCATTTAGTCTTGTTCAACATTCTACTAGTGATATAATTTAGAAAATGGGTCTGGGCAATTCAAACAAGGAGGAGAATAAGTAGTTCATTCATAAACCTCAAGAAGATTCACTACTAAAACCAATTGGTAATAGTAGGAGTTACTCCTTGAGTATATAAAGTGATGTATACTCTTCTGTTTCTCCAATGTGAGACAACTCACATGTGGGTAACACATAGACACTTCAACTAGTTCTGTTTTAGTGACTTTGTCCTATTTGAACTTTTGATATCATTTACAATTCACTTTTAATAATCAAGTGGAATCTTGTTTGATTCGTCTCAACAGAAAGATTATTAATATGAAATTTTTATAATTTTTAGTGATGCACCGTTAGATATATTAAGACTTTACTATATGTCTAACGTGCCTAAAGAAAATGAGACAAAGTGTGAATACAATTTTATTATATATAGCGGTTTTTCATGGACTTACAACTATAACAAAATGACTTCAATTTTCCCAAATAAATGCATTTGCTTGATCCTTATTTGGCTACATTTTATGAATGGGCAAGTCTTATCCAATGAAGATTACTCAATATCCAAATCGGAAACCCGAATCGAAAAAATGACACATTTGCACTTCTTCTTCCAAGACGTAGTTAGTGGGAAACGGGCAACCGCGATTCAAATAGCGGGGCCAAACACCCCTTATCCAAATGGTTTCGGGGTGATGAATATGGCAGATGATCGGTTGACGATTCGAGCGGATCGAAGATCAGAAGTCATTGGCCGGGCTCAGGGACTTTACGGGCTTGCATCTAAGGAAGAGCTTTCGTTGCTAATGGTTATGAATTATGTGTTTACAAAGGGGAGGTACAATGGGAGTAGCATTACTATTGTTGGAAGGAACCCTCCTATGCAAGATGTTAGGGAGATGCCTGTTATAGGAGGTACCGGGCTTTTTAGATTAGCCCGTGGGTATGCTTTGGCCCATACTGTTTGGTCCAATCCACAAGGAGATGCTACTGTAGAGTATCATGTTTATGTAAATCACTATTGATTTATTTCTTCTTTAGAACATTGATTATATACAATGTGGTATGAGATTATTACTATATACTATTATTTGATTTATAGAATCATGATTATTTAAGTTAATTTTGGTCTATCTAATCTCGATGCTTACACAAGAGTCTCAAGACTTAAGGCCTACACAAGATATCTCCACTAGAGATGTTTAGACGGGCGGGTCGACCCAACGGGTTAACGGTCGGGTTACATTTCATCACTTTTAAAACACGGCTATTTTTAAAACGCGTTATTAGTGTGTCGGGTTATTGACGGGTCGGGTCATTAACGAGCCTCGGTGTAAAAGGCTCGACCCACTTTTTAAAACTATTTTTATATGATATTATTATTTACATTGGTGGGTCGACCCAACGGGCCATAAATTAGGTTAAAAAACTATTCTATGAACTTTTAAAAAATGGGTCAAAGTGGGTTGGATTTAAACAAGTTCAACCCGCCCTGGCCCGTTTGATATTTTACATGACCCGACCTGACCCGATCCATTTAAAATTTCACCCGACCCGACTTGAGCTCCAAAAGCTTCATATTTTATATCCACAAACACCTAAACATGATTCATACTTCATATTTACATACAAGATATCTACACCATGACTTTAACCACTTTACTTCATTGGAGGGATTTGTTATGACCATGAACTTAGTACAGTTGTAGACGTGAGTTTCACATTTTGTAAAAAGACAAACCATAGTAATCTATATGTCACCCAAAGTGAATTCAATCCATTTTGTACAATAAAGTTACCCCTTTAATTAGTTCGAATCATAATAATCTATTATAACATTCTTGGCTTCACAAAAAATAAGATAAACTTGTTAGGTTAAGCACCTCAAGATCGTATAGAACGAATATTTAATTTAGTAATATACGAGGTATTTATATTACACGCCCACTAATATTTACAATGAACCATGAAATATGCATTCTCTAATCAAAGTATGTTTTATAACTCTTAATCTCAAAAAGTTTTTTTTTTTATATTTTTTTTATTTTTTTTTTTGAAAAGTGTCTATTCTCTCCATATAACTCTCATTTACCATTATTTTTCATTTTAAATTGTCTTAATTAGTTTTCATCATTTTTTTGGACGAAGGATCATTGTTTTTTTAAATCTTATTTATAAATGTTGTGATTAAGTGTGACTTGAGTGCACAAATTAAAAGGTGCATTAATGAGTGAAATCTTATGAGGAAATCTTATGAGGTTGTTAATTGGTGATTTAAGATGGTAACTTAATATATTGTTGAATGTGATGGTTAAAGCATGAATTAATGGGATTTAGTGAAGAAGTGTAAAGGTTTAATTTAAGAAACTGTCCAAGAGGGATCTGATGGTCGATTCGACCTTCGCATGACCCCCGCTTGACCCGAGCGAACTGTTCTGTTTGGTGAAGCAATAAGTCTCTGCTCGACCCAGCCGCTCGACCACCTGCTTCCTTCGACCTAGTCGAGCAGATCCTCTGACAGCATAGCATGCTGTTTTATAACGGTTTATGTGCATGGAGGTGTTACAACTCATTGAATACCAGCTGATTAATTCTCTTAATGTTGTTTATTATGCAATTTACTACCTATATTGAATTATGTATAACTCCTAGTGTACTTAGTATTATAAATAGTGTGCAAGAGTGATCATCCAAACACATCCACAAAATTAACCCTAAGCGAAACACTAGCCCATCTCTTCTCTAATTGTCATTCTCATTTGTGACAATATAAGAGTTACTACACACCAGAGGACGTAACCTAAGTTGGGTGAACCTTGTTAAACTTTTTTGTTGTTTATTATTGTATTTTCGATTTTGGTGATATTAGAGATTGAAACACGTTGTTTGATCTCTATTATAGCATCGTTTCCAATAAATTTTAACTCTCTTTTCATTTAATTTATCCATATATTTAATTTTCTCTTTGTATTTATAACCTAATATTTAAATTTATCTTAAAAAATATATTAATTTTTACTTTTCTACTATTTTAAATGGACAAATGAGTAATAAATAGACAACAAAATAATCAATTCTAATAAAAAAATTTTTATTAAAGAATAAAAGTAATGACAAAGAATAAAACATCAAAGAAAAGGAGCCGGTAAAAAGGTTACTCCCTTCATTACTATCAAAGCAAGTATTTGTATATGATTAAGAATGATGTAGAAAAGAGCAACGCTCTTTACCTAAAAAGTCTTTTTCCATACCAAGACAGCACGCGGGTTGATTTTTCTCGTAAAGGTTGACAAACACTTGAGTGCAAAATTTAGAGTGCTCTTTTTCCTATTTTCATTCCTTCACTTAGAATCCACTACACAATGAGATCAACCGGTGGGGCTTGGAATATGTTGTAGCATATTTTTCAGTTTATTTCAGATTTTATTAATACTGGTGTATTGTGAGATAATTATCTCAGTTTTAGCAATAATTTTAATGGAATTAGGAAGTATATAGGGTAATAAAAATATACCTTCTCGTTCCTTTTTTTTTCTGTCCACTTTACTTTATCACGTACTTCAAAGTAAATTTTGAGTCTCGATATCTCATAGTACGCATAATAAAAAATTGTAAAAATTATATATTAAAATTATTTGCTACAAGACGAATCTAACAAGATCCCACATAAATATATTTTGTCTTGAACATATACTTTAAAAATCAAATATAATTTTTTCTCTCATAAAGTGAAAAACTTAAAACTGATAAACAAAAAGGAACAAAGGGACTAATTTGTCCATTCTATACTGGAAATTACCTTTGTATTTTACACTTTATATTATCCGTTTAATATTTAAATGTTATATTACTTCACTTGTACTTGTGAGTAAGCGCTTTAAATCTTAATAACACCTTTTTGAAACATGATCTAAATGTAATGAGATAAACAAATTAGTATTGAAATGGAAAAATGATAAACTAAGTAAATCAGACAGTGTGTGAAAAGCATAAATAAGAATAAAAAAAGACTATGACACATAATTAAAAAATAGAAATAAAACAAATTTAATGGAAAAAATTTATAAGAAAATAAAGGGTCACAAAGTTGATAGGAAAAAGGTGTACATAATAACTTTTTTAAGTATCAAATAACATACTCTAAAAGCTTTGTATAATGGATTAACGCTATTACACTTGTTATAATAAATAATGATTAGGTAATACCTTTTTTCCGATAGATTATAAATTTTGCTAAAAATTACTATTCAAATTTGTTTCAAAAGATTTTATCATTAGAAATAGTTTAATGCGTCAATTTTTTATCTAAATAAAAATCTAAGGACAATAGCTTGATTTACAATTTCATCATTAAAAGCATATATAGAAAGACATACAAATTTCATAAAACATCTTTATAGAAAGTGTTAGAATATAACCATCATTGTCGCGTTCTCTTGGTATGAGTTGCCGGCGTCCTTTTCTTTTCAATTTTTTTTCATAACTTTTGAGTGGGATATACTGAATTGAGCGAAGATAATGATGATGTAATATTTTTGACTGAGTTGGTTTATTGACGCTACATAAACACTAGTTTACTGATGCGAGTCATATACACATTGATCTGAAAACAATGGCATTGGAAATCCACAACATAGTCTCATCAATACTCATAGTATTGATAATCTCCCTTTCATTGAATCATACCATAACACTAACACAAGCTCATTTTTCTGAAGAATCTGCACTAAAATCACCCACAAAACTAACCAAACTCCATTTTTACTTCCACGACATACCAAATGGAAAGCATCCAACAGCAGTGATAATAGCAAGGCCAGCAAATCAAACCACAATTGGGTTTGGTACCCTTGTTATGGTTGATGACCCTTTAACTGAAGGTCCTGAAATCAGCTCCAAACTGGTTGGTAGAGCTCAGGGGATGTATGGTGAATCCTCTCACACTGAATCAAGCTTGCTAATGACCATCACATTTACCTTCACAGACAAAAAATATAATGGGAGTAGTATTAGTATATTGGGCCGGTATCGGGTTTCTGAGAAGCAGAGGGAGATGCCAATTGTTGGTGGAAGTGGTGTTTTCCGTCTAGCTCGAGGTTATGCTTTGGCTAAGACTTACAAGTATGACACTAAAACTGGGGTGGCTGTTTCTGAGTACAATATGTTTGTTTTGCATCATCATACTTCATTAATTCATTGAGTTACACTTAAAAAACTAAGTTTGGCGACAATAAAAAGCTTATGCCTCTAAGTTTAAGTTTGACGACAAAATTAACGGCAGAGGGCTTTTTTTGTCGCCAAAATATAATTATATGGTGTTTGCTTAATTTAAACTAGCTTCTACTCCTATATATATATACAACTACATGTTGGAAAGCTTACCTTGTACTTGTAGGCTTGTACCTTTATTTTGTTATGTGGAAAATCAAATGCTTCGTATGCTTCTGGTGAATATAATTCATAACAGCTTGTGTATGAAATTAATGGAAAAAGGAAAAGTTTATTTATCTAAAAAAATATTTATCATCAAAAAGTAGCTCAACACAAATTAAAAGGAAAAGAAAAACAACACCAATAGTTGAAAGATTAACCATTATTTAATTAAGATAAATCCCCACCCAAAGCATTTATGGGAACCAACACAACACACATTCAAAAATAGTAAAACAAAAAAAAAAAAACAAAAATCAAAACCTAAGAAAATTAAAATTGGACAAACGCCTAGCCAAAGGTGAGAACAAGCTTCACTTTTTTATATGAATGCTAAAAACACAACTTGAAAGTCAAAACAACAAAAACAACATTTAACAAAAGCTTATGAATAATTCAGTAACGGACCTAGGATTTAAAACATAAGTTACAAGCTTAATAAAAGCGATTTAATTTTCATTAACAAGTAAAACATAATTTAAAAAACTATAACATAAATAAACTCAACTGACCCGTTATAATAACAAATTGAGCATTTCTTGATCACCTAGCCTCTAGTGCAAAAGAGTCCTTCAAACTTCATTTTTACCTTTAAATAAGGTCATTTTGACGAGATTTTATATTTTAAACTGTCAAAAAAAAAGTATATGGTATAGGTTTTGGTTCTTTAATTGTTGTGGGAATTGGGTAGAAGTTGGAATAGGTTCTTCATATGAATTTAGTGTTAAAGAAGGAGTTCACGTATATTCTTCACGCTCTCTCTTTGTAAAAATTTTGTAATAGTTGAATCTTTCAATGACTTTATCCTAAAATCATTATAAAAAAATTATATCATAAACTTTTTTTGGAAATCATATCATAAACTTGATACTTTATAAGTTAATTAAAGTTATAATTAAAATAATGACTTTTAATTTTATTCATAAATAACAATCAATAAATCATACACAAACAAAATACAAATTCTAATTTCAAAATAGATGAAAATAGGCAAGATTCAAACTAGTATACACTATATATACTAAAGCATGTTGTATTATATTGCTTGAATCAGGGAAAAAGAGTACAAAAGAAACCCTATATATACTAATGCATACTAGCTACATTTTACAAGAATAGAAAAGTAAATGTGTTGTCATTATTGTTACAACATAGCACATGCATTTACAGCAAATGGGACGAGCTAATAACAAACTATCAAACTAGGGTAAAACACTAACCACCTTGGTTAATACACACAAGGTAATATATTTATCATCCCCCCTCAAACTTGGGAGGACTGTGCATACCAAGTTTGGATAGAAAGAACTGGAACTGAGATGAAGGCATGATCTTAGTAAACACGTCGGCCAATTGAGATTGAGTAGGAAGAAAGGTCAGTTGCAAGAGACCCTCCATGACTTTTTCGCGGGTGAAATGACAATCCACCTTTATGTGTTTAGTATGCTCATGATAAACTGGATTTTGAGCAATATGAAGTGCAGACATATTATCACAATTAAGAGTAACATGTTGATGTTTTTCGAACCCAAGTTCCTCCAATAACCGTATAACCCATACAACCTCAGCTGAAGTAGTAGCCATAGAGCGATATTTCGCCTCGGAAGAAGAGCGATAGATTGTTAGTTGTTTCTTGGACTTCCAACTTATGGGAGACTGACCAAGTAAAGCACCAAATCGGAGATTGACCTGCGGGTATGCAGCCCAATCAGAATCAGAATAAGCTTTGAGTGTGATATTATCAATGGCTTTGAGAAGGATGCCTTGGCCAAGAGTGTGAGACAGATAGCCGAGAGTGTGTTTAAGGGCTTGAAGATGAAATTCTATGGGCTTTTGCATATGTTGGCTTAGTTTTTGGACAGAATAAGAAAGGTCGGGACGGGTGTGGGTGAGAAAGTTTAGTTGCCAATGATACTACGATAAACAGTGGGATTGGACAAAGGAGGAGAATTAAGGGAAGATATTTTGAAATTTAAAGGGAGGGGTGTGACATGAGGTTTGATATCATAAAAAGGAGAATCACGAAGTAAATTGTGATCAAAATTACATTGGGTAAGGACAATACCATTATCAGAATAAGAAGCCTCCAGGCCTAGAAAATAAGTGAGGCGGCCAAGGTCTTTAATGCTAAATGTGGTGTGTGAATGCTATTTGGGCTGAGAGATAAGGTAAGGATTATTGCCGGTTATGAGGATATCATCGACATAAACGACTACAATGGTAATGAATGATGAATGTTTGTGGGTGAAGAGGGAGTAGTCAAGCTTGGATTAAACAAAACCTTGAGATAAAAGAGAATGAGTTAGTTTAGAGAACCACTGACGAGAGGCCTGTTTAAGACCGTATAAAGACTTCTTGAGTTTATAAACCATATGAGAAGGTTGATTTAAACCTTCGGGGATTTGCATGTACACATCTTCATTGATATCACCGTGTAAAAGGGCATTGTTGATGTCTAATTGATGGATAACCTAATGCTTAGAAACAGCAATTGCGATGATGCAGCGGATAATAGTCATTAGAAACAGCCATCATGAGTTACATGCTTGTAAGGTCCCCATACATCTATGTGCACTAATTGGAAACTATGAGTTGTCTTGATGGTATTAGAAGAAAAGGGCTTCCTAGTTTGCCTAGCAGCAGGGCAAATGGTACACATAGTAATATCATGTACTTTATTTACATTAAGATCAGGAAACAAGAATTTCATATGGGAAAAAGGTAAGTAACCTCGCCTAAGGTGCCACAATTTATCTAGATCAACATTTTTTGTATTCTGTTTGGAAGGGTGTGTAGCAACACAAGTTAAGTTGTTAGGAGTAGTTGATGATGTGGAAGAGGAAATAACAGCATAATAGAGGCCATTTGACAATCTACCAATAACTCTTGTCTTTGAATGGTCCTGAAGTAAGCACTCAACATTAGTGAAAATCACACTACTACACATATTAGTGCATAATTTATGAATAGATATAAGATTGAACTGGAAGGCTAGAACATAGAGAACATTTTTAAGGATTATGCCATCCATCAAAAGAACATCACCATAAAGATCAACCATAACTTTTCTCCCATCAGGAATCGTAATACTGCGTTTAGAATGCATGATTTTATGAGTAAACAAGAATGAATCTAAGCAATTACACATGTGGTCAGTAGCACCACTATCAATTATCCATTTGAAGGTAATAGTTTTAGAGAGAAAGTAGAAATTACCTGCAAGATTAGCTGAAATAGAGGAAGTATCAAGGTCTACAGATCTAGAATCAATGGTACGGTCTTTATGTTTGTTTAGGTAATTCAAAAGATTTTGAAGTTGTATAGTGGTGAGTCCAAATTCCTCTTTATCCAGTTTAGAGTCATCATCCTGAACACATGCAACATATTTTTTATGTTTAAAACCAGGAGGATAGCCATGTACCTTAAAACACCTCTCAATACTATGACCAACAATTTTACAATGCTCACAAAAATACATGTTGTTTCATTTTGAATCAGATTTGAATGGCTTGGTGTAGGAACCAGGAGAATTCAGCTTAAAATGTTTGTTCTGATGTTGATTTCTGTCATGGAAACTTCTATTGTTGGCACTAAAGGCCATATAGTCAGTAGTAGAGATATTTATCTTAGACAACTCCTTATGCTTTTGTTCTTGCTGCAACATTCAATAAGCAACAGACACGTTCGGTAATTCAGGCAACATTAATATATTTGTTTTGATTGGAGCATACTGTTCATCAACTTTCATCAAGAAACTCATTAGCCTTTGATCTTGCTGCAACTTTAATACCTTTTTAGTGAGTCCACAAGAACAGCCTTGACATTCACAAACTGGTAAAGGAGTAAGACTATCAAGTTCATCCCAAATAGATTTCACTTTGGTAAAGTAATCAGCTATGCTCATATTGCTTTCATGTGACAATTTAAAGATCTTCATGGGGAGAATAAATTTGTGTAGAAGTGGAGGTACCAAATAGATCTTCAAGATCACTCCAAATCTCATGTGCATATGAGTAATACATCACACTTTTAGCCACCACATGATCTAAGGACGCAATTAACTATCCAATGACGATATTGTTACACCTCTCCCATGCCTTCTTGTTAGCATCATTTGCAGATGCTTTAGTAAGTGTTCCATCTACAAAACATAGCTTATTTTTAGCAATGAGGCCTATCATCATAGATCGTTTCCAGTCTCCAAAGCCTACACCATCAAACACCGTATTCACAAGTTTTAGGTTGGCATGGTCTGAAGGATGAAAGTAGTAAACTAAGACTGGATTTTGTGTGGAATCAGTAAGACTTTCTGTTTCAACCATGATTAAAGATAGTAAAGAACGAAAAAATTAGAGTAATCACAGGAAGCAAGAAAATAATGGCGATTAAAAAATGAAGAAGAATTACGGACACAAAGAAAATAGCAAGATGAGGTCATGATCTATTGCCGCTCTGATACCATGAAAACAGATGAAAATAGGCAAGATTCAAACCAGTATACAAGAACAAGAAAGAAGAATTGCTACGCCATTAATGAATGGTTGTGCAAGCATGTTGTATCATATTGCTTGAATTAGGGAAAAAGAGTACAAAAGAAACCCTATATATACTAAAGCATACTAGCTACATTTTACAAGAATAGAAAAGTAAATGTGCTGTCATTATTGTTACAGCATAGCACATGCATTTACAACAAATGGGACTAGCTAATAACAAACTATCAAACTAGGGTAAAACACTAACCACCTTGGTTAATACACACAAGGTAATATAGTTATCATAATTCTAAATTGAAATTATCATAACTTAAAGTAAAAAGAAATTAAATTATTATAATCTAAAGTAAATAAATTTGGAATTATCATAATTTTAGGCAAATTAAATTTCTAATTCATAAAGAATTAAAACAAAGAATACCAAATCATACACAATTAAAATTGATTTTATCATAATTTAAAGCAAATTAAAGTATACCCAAATCAAACATACTTATATTCACAATACAGTACTTAATTAATTTCTAAATTCTAACTCAATTTCAATAATTTTACCTAATATAACTATGGGCTGTGGGCTTTTGGAATTCGAAAATAATGGTGACTGGTGCAAACGTGAAAAGACAGCTCACTGGCTGCAGAATGTTGACAAGCGGCAACAACAAAGTCGAAATGATAGAACCCACTCCCTTTATACCTCTGATCCAGTAAGGCAGTAACCTTGTGGTGCTCAACTGGCATCAAACCCAAGTGATTTTGTAGTATTTGTTTTGGTATTTGTGTTTAATAAGTATAAGTTTTGTGTTGGTTAATAAGTATAACTTAGAAACTTAAGTTAAGTGATTTAAATTTCTTGTGAAGGGAAATAATTATTTGTGTTGATTAATATCTTAACCAATGTGCTTTATAGTACATGAATCCACCGCATTTATGGTTTTGGGTTTAGTGTTTGTGCTGTGTGTCAGCCGTATTTGATTATATTGGAGTGTCTGCTTCTGTCCATTGAGTTACAGATGGATGACTTATTACTGCTCAACTGTGCCCTAAGGTGCTAAGCTATGCTCTTGTGGACTGCTGAAGCAGTTAAATCTGTGTTTACTTTGATTTGCATTCTTGATTTTGATTCCTTGGTGGAAGAAGATTATTTTTTTGGATTGGTTTTTGGATCGTGTTGGCATACGATTTGGCTGCCATCACTTATGCATTTGTTGTGTTGCTTGTGTTGTTGATATTGTTGTCGTGTTACGCCTGGTTGTCAACTGATCTACCTACTGCCCCCTATTGAATGTGTTGTTTTTTTACAATGATTGAGTGTTGAGCTCCTGTGGTCTACAGATGCTGCTGCGTGTAACTCAACTGCCAACCAACTTTGTTGCTGCTATGTTGATGGTTGTTGCTTTGGTCGGGGCTACTGCTCCATGGTTGATGTTGGCTTCTCGACATCTAGGGATGTTGATGATATGACTAAGTTGCGCTATAATGGAGCAAGACCTAATGATGGTGAACTTTTCCTATGCTTTAATGTGCGACGTAGTTGTTTTGAGGATCAATTGGGCAAATACATAATAAGCCTCTGATTCTGTATTTAGGCTTTGTTTACTTTCTTGTTTTAGTACATTGTATAGGCTACTTCCTTTTGCGTTATGCTGTTTGTTCATGTTTTTGTATCCGGGGCTTTGCTCGAAGTTCATACTGTGTAATTTTTTTTCTACATAAATAAAATTTTGTATGCCAAAAATAATAATAGTAGTAGTGATAATAATAATAATAATAATAATAATAATAATAATAATAATAATAATAATAATAATAATAATAATAATATACCGCTATAATTAGTTAAAATGTCAGTTAGTTTCATTAGCCACGCTTATATGAGCGGCAAACTAGAAGAAAAACAATTGTGTATGAAATTATGCAGCCACGCTTATCGAGTGAGGAAAGTTTTCAACACCTATAAGTGTGGCTGAAGGTACTACCAGCCACGCTTATTAGCACCTTTAGCCACGCTTATTAAGCTTGCCTTAAAATTTACCAACACAAGCAGAGACTACGCTTAATTAAGCTTCGCTACATCTATCAGCGTCACAAATAAGCGTGCCTAATTGCTTTTTTAAGCGTAGCTAGGTGCAACTTTTTTGTAGTGCCGGTAATTAGTAGGGAAAAATCAAAATCTTTCTATAAAAACCCTCCACCAACGTAACAATTTTTCCACATTTCAAATCTCACTCTTTTTTTCTCCTAAATAATTTAATCTCTTTCATACCATATTTTAAATTTACATTATCTCTTCAAATTAACAAGGATTATTTACAATATCAAGGTATGTTTTTAGTTATATTTTAGTTATTTTTTCATTAATTTAATTTTACACTAATAGAATGAATTAAATTTGCTACTATCTATTTGCTGCTTAAATTTCAACATAGCAAAAAAATTAATTAATGCTACTGTTTTAACAAATTCACAGCAAATTAATTTCTTTTTGTTGTTTTTTTAAGTAACCACATCAAAAAATCTAATCCCTCACAAAATAAATTAATTATAGCCCTCACTCTTTTACACCTCACGGCTAAAGCAAAAACAAATATGGTATAGTTTTTCTAATTTAATATTAAAGCAAAATCAGAGAATTCTCAAAGAATATAAATCGCAACTGCTGTCGATCACCGGCTGTTTGCTTGACTGTTTGGTTGACCACCGGCTGTCCACCACCTGCTGCACGCCGTTTGACCACTGCTTCTGGCGGCCCTCAACTGCTACTGCACCACTGTCTAAATCGCAACCCTAAAATCTAAATCGCAAGTTCGCAACTCGCAGCCTGCCTGTCCACTGCTGCTGCACCGGCCACCTGTTGTTGTCAAGACTGCAGACAACCTTCCGGCTGCGGGCTGTCGTGTTTCGGAAGGAGTTCTGAGGTACTTTTATTTCTTTTTTAATCTAATTTTTTTTTGTCTTAAATTGCTTCCAGATTCTAACCCTAGTTCATCATATAGTGCAATCTAGCTAAATTTAATCGAACAGTTCATTTTAATTTTAATTTATTATGTTTTTGATTTTAATTTAGGCCAACTATGTGGTGATTAGAACCTAGGGAGAGAGGCGTGTTGTTAATTTTAAAATTATGATCTGATTTCGCTTTTTTTAAAAATTTTCTTTTCTTCGAATTCTATTGGTCTGTATTCGAATTCTGCTGGACGCTGGTCTTCACTATCTTTTTGCATTCGAATGGTGTTGGTTTTATTTTCTTGTTATTAAATTTCTGATTAATCGAATTCGAATTGTAATTCTACTGTTATTTTTATTTCGAATTTGCTGGTTTTATTTGGTGTTGACATCATCATTATTTAAAAACTATGTTTTATTAACTTTGATCACTGTGCACTTTGACATCCATTTGATAAAATACTATGTTTTATTGACTTTTATATATTATAGATGGATCGAAGTTGGATGTATGGCAAACGTGATTCTATTGCATTCGTGAATGGAGTTAAGGAGTTTTGCCATTGTGCTTTACAACATCAACAAGAATCCAAAAATGATGATTTTTATTGTCCCTGTAGAGATTGTCAAAATATCGACATCGTGAATAATATTAAGACTTTAAGAGACCATATAATGACCCGGGGCTTTAGGAAACAATATTATGTATGGGTATGGCATGGGGAAAGTCCTGAATTGTGTCGTTATGATGTTGGACAACCTGTGAAGGTGGAAAGTTCTTTCTTATGAAGGGTACGATATCAATGGCTACACATTTTACACTGAGTGTCAAGATAGGAAGTCTAGGACAACCCAAAATAGTGGAGTTGCACTTGTTGCTTCATCTAGAGAGTATGCTAGGAAAGCGACATATATTAGGCATTGGTGATGTTATTGATGAGGAAGAGTACAATGAATTTGAGGACATCCCTCCTTTCTCTATTCCAGAAAACTCATCAATTGATGGAACTGACATAGATACACATTATATGTGCTCTGATCACCAAGAAGGAATAACTGTGCTTGAATCTTAGTTATTTAATAAGGTAATTTACACTCTTAGTTACTTTATATGTTGCCTTAATTTCTATAGCTTTGCTCATACTCTCCTTAAACTTTTACATGTTATGAACACTGTTTTGGGTTAGCTTATGGTTTGTGTTGTCTTAATTTTGTATTGGAAATGGTCTTTACTTGCATTGTACTTGCATGTTTTGATAGTTGTCCCATAGTAGCTTACAAAATTGATCTTTATTTCTTATTCTTCAATTTCTTATCAAAATATTGTCCTTCTCCTTTTCGTTAGCTGCTCCTTGTTTCCTGGGCAGCTAGCTCCTTTAAGATGTTGGTTCACATACAATTTATTCCTTCTAAGCTATTATTCAATGGTATTGTTGATTTCGTTCATAATTTGCAAGGTTTAGCTATTTATGATATACAAAGTGACCATTAACTTGTGCTGTTGTGGCCTGTAACTTAAAGAAGCCAAGGTATTTGTAGTGAGAATTAGCTAATATATATGATGTTGTTACATGTTCAATTACTGATCTGATGTTGGTGCTTGGCTTGTTCTGTACTAATTGTTGTATGCCGCTGTACATGTTCAATGTTTTGTGTTTGATGCTAGTGCTGTGCATGTTGAAGTTCATGCAAAATCAGTGAAAATCAGTATGCTGCTTGATTGATGTTCTGTACTAGTTCATGCAAAACTAATGTTGGTGTTGTGTACATGTTGGTGTTGTTGTGTATGTTGGTGCTGTGTACTAGTTCATGCAAATCAGTGTATGTTGGTGCTGCTGTACATGTTCAGTGTTGTACATGTTCAAAGGTGTAGATTTACACAGCAAATCAAGTATGTTCTGATTTCCACCAAACAGCAAACACCAAACAGCAGATTAGCCATCTGATTTCCATACACAGCAAGTAGCAAACAGCTAACATATGTTCTGATTTCCATACACAGCAAGTAGCAAACAACTAACATATGTTCTAATTTACATATACCAAACAGCAAACATCAAATTAACCATTGGATTTCTATTGAAATCAGTGTATGTACAATACCAAACAACATTAATACAATCTGATCAGTACAAAATTCAGTTTAATCTGTTTAGAATGGAATTTCTTGATTCTGCTACTGTTTTTATCTATTGACATTTCCATAAAGCTCTCTTAGGTGATTCCGTTGACACATAATATAATTCTATTGACATAATAGTTCTATTCCTTTTGCTTTTAACTTAACATATTATTTTATATGCTAATTTTTTTAATATTCCAGAATATGTTTCATATTCAAGACGATCATCTTTTAAAAAAGAATTTTTTATCATCTGTTGGAATGAGATTTCGAGATTTCAAGGGAAAACTTGTTAGTGGTTGGATTTCCTGTACAAGAAAGAGGACTAAATTCGAAGACAAAAAAGAGCCATGGGAAATATATAAGCATATTAAGTTTGAAGATTGGGAGCTTTTCAAGCAAAGGAAAACCACTAAGGAAGCTTTGGTACATACTTTTACCTTCTCCTTATGCGTCCTTGTTTATAATAGTAATTATTTTTGAAGGATTGTTAATAATTAAAGCATATTAATATATTATATTCCATATTTATATTGTCGTAGACTATCCGTGAGAGGGCTATGAAATGTGCAAAGATGAACGATCATTTTCATCGAATGGGCCAAATGAACTATGAGGATAGTAGAAGAATTTGGGTAGCTGAAGGATTCTATCCATCCGCTATAACATCTACATCGGAATCTTCCTCTGCAGTTTCCTCTACAATTGAGATTAATCGAGGTGATGATTGGTATTGTTCCATGCACAAAAAAGACAAAAGAACAGGTGTAAGATCAATACCTAGTGAAAAAACAAAGTCTGTTGCCACTAAATATGTGAGTATTATAAAATTTCTTGTGTCTAATGTAGGCAGGAACATAGATGACAAAAATTTCTTTCCATTGTTTATTGTCTAGCTTGAATTTAAAGTGTAACACCCCTGAATTTCCGACCCTCTAAACGGAACCAAAACCGAAGGAGGACGGAGGAAATTCGGGTGTTACATTTAAAATAAAATAAAATAAATGAAGAGGATAAAGTTTAAGTTTGATTAAAGAGGTTTTAGAAAAACTTTCAAACAAAATTCTATGAAAATTTCGGCAGCATCTGCCTTGAATTTTAACGCACCAAAAGAATCAAACAAACAATAAACCATCATGAGAAGAGGCATTAATAGCCTTGTAATAGAATCACGGCGGAATGATCATCGCCAAAACCTCTGTCGACATGCTAAGCATGGATCGTGGTTCCCATGTAAACACTTAGGTTTTCCAAAACATAACCAGCTAAACAAGCCATTCAAGATACTATAACGAAATATAAAGCGACATAAAACTTTGCAGCGGAACTAATTACATCAACAGGAGGACACTCGCCTCAAACCAAAAATATACGCAGTTACAATTCAAAAACTACATGTGTTGTCAAAAACAGTTAGGACATGGCACGCGTCAAGGTTCTCACTCAGATCCCCCGTATGCAATGCAAAGAAAACTCCAAAAAAAACCTGCAAGTGCTATCTACGAGACCCCCACTGCTCAACGTAAGGTCATAGACCAACGTGTCATAGCAGGGCCATCAAAGATAAGCCATCCACAAGGAAACAAACAGTACACGTCAGTAACTAACCATAAATTATGTAAATGTAACCATCGATTAAATTCAACTAAACAAGGTGGGGAAGATACTCCAATGTGTAAGCACCTACTCCATCTATTTCTCAATTCTATATACTTCTCGATATCTTCACCGTATTCCATCTCTTCATAAGTTTCATATATCTTCTTATGTGACTAGAGGCCACCATATTGGGGTTTGCAAGACCCACATGGTAACACCTCAGCCAAGGACGGTGACGGCCATGCCGGCGCCCAATGGCAAAGTATGATCATACCCTCGTAAAGCGACCATATATAGACGGTCCATGCCTCCGGGAACTAATCCAGCTGGGGTACCAATCCAGTGGAGTCACAGTAAATATCCAACTTAATATCTCTTCAAATAAGGGGACTTATTCCCATTTCAATCTCATACAATCCAACATTCTAATCTTGCGATATCAGAACTCATTCTCTACTATGCCTACGACTGATTCTCACTTGTAGCACTAACTTAATAATATTTAATAGCAGATCATATCTAACATAGCTCATATAATATTGCTACGTAGAGAAAACATATTCAAGATACAAGAATTAGCTACTGCGTGTACTTACCTGCAACTGCAAGATAATAAGTCGCAAAAGTCACTTTGAAGGAGGTTCTTAAGCCCCTCTTATGAACCGGGCACCTATACACGTTGAAAGTAAGACTAATAAGCCTACTTCACATCATTTAAGAAGCACTGACTTCATACAACTACACTATTAGTCAAACAAATTTCGATTCAAGCGAATACGCGTTCTAAACGCACTCATGCAATAAATTCAACTCATGTTCACACATGAACCACGTCATCAATTCCAATCAAACCATAACATTAGAGTCCAATGAATTCTACACAAAGATGTGTTCAAGTGAACTAACGCGACTCTATGCTTGTGCTTTAATCAAACTACTAATGGGAAAGTTTAGGGACACATAATATATGATATTACACCAAATCATCAATCATATTACTTATGGTAGTGATGATTTATTACTTTTCCAAGGTTTTAGAATAAAACGATTAAGAATAAATTAAATTTGTAGCTTGACGAATTAATAACGATTCGTATAACTTGGGTCAAAGTCGTATAATTTAGCATCACAATTGAACATCTCAATAGAACGACCAAGCTCAAAACTAACCACCTCATCAAACGACTATATCCATGACAATACTTTCATTAATGACAATCACGACCTTAATTTTTCTTAGTAATTATTATTATCATTTACTCTACAACAATGGTTATCAACAATACTAGTCATACCACAATGAGTAAAGTCATATAAACAACAACTAGCCACCATTCATCAACCATGTCACATAAACAAGGCTTACGCAAGATTTTAAATCATTAAAACACCATCCAAACCACAAAAGTAGTACATACTACTTTTAAATTCATCCAACCCTAACTAATTCAAGTTCAAATTACACTTTCTAATACTTACCCACTTTAAATTATATCAAGATATAACTTAATTTAAGCTACAATTCATGAATTTACCCAAAATACTACTTTTAGATTCATCTTAATATAAAACCTAACTCATCCATTTCAAACTCAAACTCCTAATTCTTTACCCAAATCACTTTTGAGCATAAAACAACAATTAAATTTAATAACAACATCAACATTCATTAACTACTTGAAATTAGATAAAATTCATATAGCTACTAGAAATTAGATACAAAAATAACATTAGGGAGAATGAGTTTAAATAGCTCACAAAAAGGAGAAGAGAATATGGCTTATAATGGGGGACTAAGGGAAGAGAAGAAAGAAGGTGGTTAGAGTGGTGGAGGAGGCGGCCATAGCTGCTGATAGGGCCTCAAAAACGCAGCTGTAGCTGCTGTTTGAGGCGATGCAGGCTGCTGCCAGGAGGAGGGAAGTGGCGGCGCTGCTGCTGCTGGTGGTCACGGGGTTGCTGGTTGCCGTCAAGACCACGGTGGTGCGCCGGCAGCCGGAGGGGAAGGGTGTGCGTGAGGGAGAGAAGGAAAGGAGGAAGAAGGAGGAGGAAAGGAAGAAGAAAAGAGTGACGGCTCACTCTTACAAAAAAAAAGGGTTTTAATTTCAAAATCTAAAACCCTAACCCACAAATTCTTTGGGCTATACTACTCACGAGGCCCATAAATTTTAACCCGAAAGTTGGAAGTGCAACTTCATTTGACTCGAGTTTAAGAACAAAACTATTAAGACTATTATTAATTTTACTCGGTTTTATTTAACTAATGTTTCCCCATATAATTAAATGTACTCATCGCTTTGTTAATACATATTTGTAGGTCAAAATATTAAATTTCCGATGCTTAATAATAATCTATAAAGAAAATTATTATTATTATTATTTTATCACGATTTAAATTATAAATAAATAATATTAAAATTTACGGGGTGTTACATATAAGGAGATCCAAGGTACATTCAAACCTAATAAAAACAAAGATGCATTATATATGGCTTTCGGGGAGAAGTTAGATCGTCCTGGTCGTGCATTCGGGTATGGAGGTGTTAATATAGGAATAAGAAAGGCTTTTGGATATAATCCCAAAATCGTATCCGAATCTGGACTCCATGGAAGGAACACTACATTTGAAGATCAAGAGGCCTAGAAAGCGCAAATTCGAGATGAGTTAAGAGAAGAGTTTAATGCTACTCTAAAGGAAAAATTGACATCTATACTACACGATATGGGCATAACTAATTTGAGGATGCTCAATGATCCATCGTCTCCTCCTCAAATTGTTAACTCTAATCACTCAAATTCTTCAAGTGCCCAATTCATGGTAAGTGCATGTCTATACCATTGATCTTATAAATCTGATCCGAGCTAACTATCAATTCTCATTATAATAATATTTGAATGTATTATGTTTAGGTGAACAATGAAGTTAACAAAGAAAATGATGAAATGTCACGCATTGAGCCTTCCACAAAAGACTCCACCTCTCAAAAAAGTCCCATGTGTGTTGAGTCTCTAGTGTCCTTCCTAAGTTTTGAATGTCAATGGCTTCTCACTAATGTCAAGGAACTTCCCACTGGCCAAACAGTAGATGTCCTCTTTGAAGCTAGTATATTTCGGTACACCGAGGATAGAACTATTCGGGTTAACAAGAAAGACATCAAGCAATTCTTAGAGTCAAAAAAATTGAACATATCCATAATTATGGTCTTTGTGAGGTAGGTCTTGAGTCTTTATACAAATTTTATTCTTGTTGGTAAATGAGTAGATTGTCAAAATATTCTTGTGATCTTATTACTACAATGATTGAAATCACATAACTTAAATTCTTATGCGTTTACAATATCCAGGTCACTTGTTGATGACATCTTATCATTCAATTTTATTTCAAAGATTGGTTGGCTATGTCCAGAGTGCACTTCAGATACTAGAATCAATATCAGTCTCAATGAAGTGAAGGACTATGTCTTTCGTGTGTTTGAAGAATCGGTGAAGGCTGGAGAAAACTTTATATTGGCTCCAGTTATCGAAAAGTAGGTAAAATATTTCTTTATCTTCTCGAATGTTATAATGTATCAAATCATTTATAAACTTTTTTTTTCTGCAATATCAGTGACCACTGGATACTTCTAGCTATAAGCGTTACAAAAGGCATTGTCTACCACTTTGATTCCATCTCTTAACTGGTCGAATGTTGAAGATGAAATTAATAATAAATAGGTAACATGTCTAACTATTGTTATCTTATTCCTTTGATATCATTAAATAGTTGAATTCTTCCTTTTATGTGTTAAGTCAGCTAAGAAGGTATAAAATAAGTGGTGGTGAAATGCATAGAGACAAGCCAATGTGGAAAGACATGAAGGTTTGTTAGTTTTTATGAACTTTTTCTTATTAAGTATATGTGCTTGTTTTTTATTAATTTCATTTAACATGTAGTGTGCTCAACAACCCGGGAGCGTAGAGTGTGGTTTCTATATCATGAAATACATGCAGTATATTATTTCCAACTGCATTTCTATAGTCGACATAGACAAGGTAGTGCCTCACTGATTATTACATGTAGTTTGACATTGCTATACTCAATATAGTACAATTAATTCTTATTTGTTATACTAGATCAATAATGCGCCAAGACTGGAAGCATATACAAACTATGAGATTGATGAAGCGCGGAACAAGTGGGCTAAGTACCTCACTGATTATTACATGTGAGATGGTGTGGAAGCTGATAGATGATGATTTTTGTAATCACGGTGAAAGTATAATGAATTATCGAAGACGAATTGTGTTTTTGTACATGAACACGTTGTCAATTATATATAAATGAGTTTGTTCGTAGATTTTTGTATACTTATTTTAACATTTAGTGTGGTTGTTGCTTAATTAAATATTTGAAGCTAGTCTTTCAGTTATTCAACCACGGGATTAGGACTATTATTGCTTTTTGCTGTGGTAGTATATGGAAAAAAGATCATTATTTGCTGTTGTTTATAAGTTATAAAAAACACATCTATTAGTTTATAAGTATTTGCTGTGATTTTTTTAAAAAGTAGCAACTAAGCAATTTTTATTTGCCGTGTTTCTTCAAATAACAGCAAATGTTTTTGGTTATTTGTTGCCCTTTCATTTGCCACAATTCCAAAATAAGCAGCAAATAAGCTTATTTCTACAGCAGCAAATAACATTAATTGTACTAGTGTTAGTTATATTTTAGTTGTATGCATTATTTACAATATATGTTATGATATATGTTGTATGTATTTTGTTAAAAATAAGTTTTTCGGTGCGGCCATTTTTGTCTAATAATAAGAACTCATTGAGATTGTAGTATTTTTTAATTATATTCTTGTATACACCATAAAAATGTTTTAGAAATGATGAAAATATGTTCCTCAAATCTAAACAACTCAGCATCGTATTATTTACTTATATTAAGTTGGCACAATAAAATCTTAAGATGCTGAGTTTACTTAGATTTGAGAAACATATATTTAACATTTCCACTTTCTGATCTTACATACGAGGAAACAGTTAAGAAAACTACCATTTCTATTTAGTACTTTTAATTTTTATGAGAACATGGCCGTCCGAAAAGCTTATTAAAATTTTATTTTTTATATTATGATATATGTTATATTTATTTTTAAAAAAATTTAATGAGCTTTTAGGAGCGGTCATTTTTTTTAATAATTATGAGTACTTACCCGAAATAGTAGTTTTTCTTAATTATTTTCTTGTATGTAGTATATAAATGTGTTAGAAATGATTATAATATGTTCCTCAAATTTAATGAAATTAAGCATCGTATTATTTACTTATATTACGTTGCAACAATTCAATCTTACTAAAATTAGTAAAGGAATAATTTGTGATTTGGAGCAAAATTTTAAAGCTCTAATTCGTACAAGCTTCTATGTTTATTTTTTAAGGTTATAATTCGTACAAGAGCAAAATTTTAAAGCTCTGATTCGTCAATTATTCTTAGTAAAATTTGATGTTGCAAGAAAAGCAATAAGTAAAGTTTACAATGCATAATTTCGTTAAATGTGAGAAACATATATTTAACGTTTCCACTTTATTATAGTACTTACGAGGAAATATTTAAGAATAACTACTATTTCAATTTAGTACTTATAATTTTCACGAAAAAATGGTCGTCCTAAAAGCTCCTTAAAACTTTTTTTTAATAATTATACCAACAAAATAGTATACTATTTTACGGCTTTGTGATCTAAAAAGAGATAAGTAATCTAGATTTTAAATAGTATATACAGTGATGAGATCGTATGCCTACCAAGAATAATTAAAAATATGAGTAACAAGATTCACATCGAATATCAATCAACCAAACATTAACAATCTTAAACCCTTACCCAACACATGAAGAAGAAGACTCATGCTAGGGTTTTACGAAACCAAACCCTTAAGAGAACTACTCACACATGGTGATAACTACTAGGGAAAAAGAAATGAAAAAAGACATCATTGAAAGCATTAAAGACTTGAATGAAAATGAGCCAGAGAACGATGTTGAAAGCAATAACTGATAATAATAGTAATATTGAAGAAGAAGGGAAACAATAAATGTAACCAAGCAATAACTACTCTACCTAGTGCGATGAAAGCAAGTAAAGCATAACGTGAAGATATTGAAAGACATAAAAGCAATAAAGAGGAATAAAACTTACATAAACCAAAGACTTAAATGAAAGAACAACTTGAATCCACAATACGATGTTAGAATGCAAAGGAAAGCAATAGAGAAAGCTTAAAATCTACACTAGAGCATAAATGAAATGAAAACAATAAAGAGATTTGGTGTCTTAAGTTGAGGTAAGAGCTTTCAAAGTAGGCATAGAGTTCTGCACAGAAATTAGGGATTCAAAGAGGCTAAGAACCAAGTTCCTTCAAAGCCCTAAAATAGCCTTAGGTTTTAACTTGCGAAGAAAATCTAATACGCGCAACATGAGCTCCATTTGCCCGAATGGTATAGGCTATTTGCCTGAATGTATAAGCATTCGCTCGAATGAGCTTGATTCGGGGTAAATAGTTAGTGTGAGCATCAATAATCTTGGTGTTCAATGGTTCATTCGCCCGAATCTTTAAAGTATTAGCCAATTCGCCATTTGTAAAAGCTTTCCAAGCCAAGCAACCAAGCAAAGCCCTCCCATTCGCCTGAATCGGGGCTCATTCGCCCGAGTTGGGCATCATTTGCCGAATGAGAGCTAAGTTCGATCGAATACCTTTAATCCTTTGCCAAAATTGTGTCTTTTGAGTATCAGAAGGCCTTTGAACTTTGCGAGGCCCTTGGGGGTGACTTGTAATGCGTGCCAAATCTCCAATATGCGCGTCTTATCCTCGATAATAGTGTCTAAGCCTCAAACTCACGACATTTCACCTAAAAATCTCCCAAAACACTTAAAAATGACCTTAAAATACCTCGAACACAAGAATGAGGTAAAATCATACATAATGTGTATAAAACCAATGTAAAACCACGAGACTTGACACTATAATGGGGTTGGAAATGTGCTCTAAAACGAGCACATCTTGTACATATATATAACCATATTTCACATATATCAAATTAATTTCAAGCAAAAAAAGTGAAGATAAAGTCACACTTTCAAAAGATCCTTGTTTAAAGGGGTAACTTATAATTGTTCATTTACCATCTTAAGGTGATGAGTTAGAGCGTTTTCAATTTTTACATATAAGGGCCCACTTTACTGATTTCGAAGTAAATGCTTAAAACCTTAAAAGTGATCATATACCGTCTTACACACATCACAAATTTCGTAAAAGTACATAGTTAAAAGGTTAAAAGGGTAACTTATAATCTTAAATTTGTAACTTTACAATGTATAGTTGTATACTAACCTTAAATTGATCACATAAATCCTTAAAGTGATCAATTATTATAGTTTTTTTTGTTTCAAGCATTATAGACAAGTTGCCTCCCTCATGGAGGGATGTTAGACATGCTTTAAAGCATAAAAGAGAAGAGATTACACTCTCCGATCTTGGACAACATATTGTTGTTGAGTGTAGCATAAGGATTCATGAGAATCGGAAGGATGAAAATCCTAATGTTGGAACCATTAACATGGTTGCGGAAGGGAGACCATACCATTCCGCAGAGAAAAGGAAAAAAATTGATTCTTCAAAGGGGAAGGTCGTTGTCTCAAATACCGAAAATGTATGTTGGGAATGTGGCAAGCCCGGACACCGAAAGAAAAATTGTTTTGTTTTCAAGAACAAGTAAAAGAAGGCAAAGGGGAGTGGTCAAGCTTCTACAAGCAAAGACCCTTCAACTCAAGGTAATCTTGCAATTTTGAATGAAAATTCTTCTTTGAATCTTTCTTCAATGAATACTAATTTAAGTGTTGTGCAGGATGATACTTTGTCTTGGTGGATCGATTCGGGGGCATCGAGACATGTGTGCAATTCTACAAAATGGTTCAAAACCTTTCACAAGGTGGTTGATGGGGAGCATCTCTTTATGGGAAACAACGCACCTATTATGGTCCAAGGCAAAGGACAAATTGAGCTATTGTTCACTTCAGGGAATCTCTTAGTTTTAAGGGATGTTTATTATGCACCCGAAATTAGTAGAAATCTTGTCTCGGGTCCGATTTTGAATCGATTGGGCTACAAATTAGTATTTGAAGCCGATAGGTGTATTATCTCTAAAAATAACTTGTTTGTAGGACGTGCTTTCTTATGTAATAGTTTGTTTAAATTGTCTTTAGATTTAAATAAGAACTTTATTTGTAATATTTCAAGCATGAATGATAAAGATGACTTGCATTACTTGTGGCATGTTAGACTAGGACATGTAAATTTTAATAAAGTTTCTTTTATGTCTAAAAATTGTCTAAAAAGACATGTTTTGTTAGACTAGGACATGTTAGACTAGGATATGATTTAATTCCTATGTGTGTTAAATTGTCTAAAAATTACAAAACGTGCATGTTAAATAAGATCACAAGAACTCCTTTTAAAAGTGTTGAACGGAAATCCGAAATTTGGAATTAGTCCATAGTGATCTTTGTGACTTTCATAGTACACCATCATTGGGAAATAAGAAATATGTCATAACTTTTATTGATGATATTTTCAAGTTTTGTTATGTATATCTTTTACATACAAAAGATGAGGCTCTTGATCACTTTAAGATTTACAAAAATGAAGTAGAAATACAAATTGGAAGTAAACTTAAAAGGTTAAGAACCAATAAAGGAGGTGAATATTATGATCCAAATTATTTTAACTCAATGGGCATTATACATGAAACAACCGCCGGATACGCACCACAATCAAATGGTGTGGCGAAGAGGAAAAACCGTACTCTACAAGAGATGGTTAAGTCCATGTTATCCTATTCAGGTTTAAGTGATGGATTTTGGGGTGAAGCAATATTGACGGCTTGTCACATTCTTAACCGAGTTCCAATGAGAACAAATAAGGAGACTCCTTATGAATTTTGGTACAAAAAGAAACCAAACTTAAGCTATATTAAGGTTTGGGGTTGTAGGGCCATTGTAAGATTGCCCGGAAACAAAAGAAAGAAACTCGGTGAACGAGGAATTGAATGCATTTTAATAGGTTATGCTATTCAAAGCAAAATTTATAGGTTCTGTGTTATAGAACAAAATGACTATATGTCGATTCACTCGATCATAGAGTCAAGAGATGTTTCATCATTGAGTAGACAAAGGAATCTACAAGTTTGTACCAATGATAATGTTGATGAAAATCAACAAGGTTCACCTCTAGGTGTTGATGAAAATCCACAACTAGATGAACAAGAATTAGTTGATCCTATTCCCAAAAGGAGTAAGAGACAACGGAAAGCTAAAAGCTTTGGACCGGACTTCAAAGTATACTTGGTTGAAGGTACTAGAAATGAAGTATCTTCTAGTGTTCCATATTTATTTAACGTGGAAGGTGACCCATTGACTTATAGTGATGCTATGGCATCACATGATAGCGCCTTTTGGAAGGTGACCCGTCCTGTAACAACCCGTCATTTTAATTTAAACAAGAAAGGTTTGCGAAAAAAGCCTTTAGACGGTTGTCACTTACTCTTAAATAAATAAGAACAATATTAACTTTATAAACCTAAAGGGAAACCATGTGGCAAAGAAGTCCTAGAGTCCACTCTCACACTTCCAGCCCACACGTTAGTGACCATGTAATCATTCACCATCTGTATGAAAATATAAAACCACAATCAATAAGGAGTAACTAGATATCTTTTCCAATCATAAAACACATAACAATATCATTTTCAATTACACAGAAGTTTAAACAATTATCAATTAGTTATATGAATAATAAATCCAATTTAGAACCAATTTTCGAGTGAAAAACAAATCTAAAATAATTAAAGCTTTCAAACAACATAAATTTCATAAATTAATTTAAATAACTTAGTAAATCAACTAAGTATATATGTTCCACAAATTCCAAAACATAAATAACAAGTGGAGAAGGAATGAACGCCGGTGTTAGATGCCCACAAGATGGCCTTACACTAACACCTCTTAAGGTTTGTCGGGCGAACCCCAGTCTATAAAATAGACCTGCCTAAGGATGGCCAATTCCCTCCTAGCAGTGGATGCCTCCTTTGCCTTACACCACTGGGTACCGGGATGACAGCAATTAACCCAGGTATATATATGTATTAGCATATTCTAACAATAAGAGATGCTAAAACAGGCCTTAGACTATTTATATGGCTCCTTACTCTCACAAAATATATAAATCTTAAAACTTTAGATGTAAAATCACCATCGCAAACGTTCATGAGATGCCAAAATAGGCCTTACACTCAAATTCAATATCAAAAATGCTTAACACAAATATACTTTATCAAATATTTCTTTTTTTTTTGTTTAAAACATAAAAATCCAAGTAATAAATTCCAATTTTTATATAAATACCAAAATAACTAATGTTATGAGGAATGTCTGAGTTTGTGAATAAAGTCAACTTATATTTATAAAAGTCAACCCTATTACTAACTCTTGGCAAAGAAGTACTTATGAAAGTGTTATTCTACTCAAAAGTACAGCTATGTCAACAACACTCGTAACATCGTAAAAGAAACAATTAAATCTCAAAATAAAAAACAATACTAATTTTGTTTGAACCAAAATATCAATTTAAATTTAACATTGATATCAATAAATTAGATTTTAAATTACTAACAACAAAAGAAATACCCTACGACATCTAATTAGGTGAGAAGACAATGCAAATAAAACTAAATTACTATTACCTGCATCAGCCTAGGACATGACTAATACCAAACATAAAATAATCTAATTAATAATTTAATCAATTATATGATACTAAGTTCACATACAACCATTCCAACATTAATATATCATTTGGTGGGATATTTCATTTACCACCACAATTCATTAGCTTTAATACTTTCGATTAAAATAGTAATAAAGATTATGATATGCAAAACAAACAAATAAATAACTTACGGAAACTTTATTTAGTCTAATTGATGAATATTGATAATTTATTAAACACCAAAATAATAAATAAAAAAATGACAACAATTATAAATTTGGACTAATATAAAATAAATTACTTCCACCCCTAAATTAGCTTATTATTTACTTATATATTTCCAGATATCCCATATAACTAAAAATATGCAAATATATGTGAATTAAGAAAAAAGAGGTCAAACTAGTTACCTTTGTATGAACTCCAATAAGAAAAGAAAAAAAAATAAAGAATTTAGTTAATAGCCTTAAAAAAATAATAACCCTCCAAAGCCTTGTATAAAATAATTTCTTCAACCCAAATGTAAAACTCCAAATAGTATTCTCCAATCTTGATTAACACTTGCTTAATATAAGTTTAATGGATGAAGAACAATTTCTTTTATTATTATAATGTAATGAAAATAAATTTAAAAAAAAAGTAATCTGTGAATTCCCTTGAATGAAAACCGTGAAAGTCTTACTTGCAAATTCAATCTAACATGCACCCTTAAGCTACTAAAGTTAGTTGAAAGGTTTTAATATTTTTTTATTATTAACTAATGATAATTTAATTTAGATTTTATCATAGTATTTATTTACAAGTATTAAATGAGAATATGAAATGAAAGGTTTTATTCTATATTTAAATAAATTATCATAATCTTAGTTATTATGCCGAATAATTTATATGCTCTTTTCAATTTATGTACTAGATACCACACTCACTATTTATAAATTAATTTAGTTAATTAGTTATTTGTTGTCTAATAACAATAAATTTAGTTAGCCCCTTAACTAAATTGGAGTATGGGACATATATATTCATTTTACCTACTTTGCAAATAATATTTATAGTTAAAAGTAACTTATATTTATTTTAAAACACCATCTTAAGGTAAACTAAATCATAAAGCTAAGGTTACACCAAAATTTTGGGGTGTTACGGTCTTAAAGTGACCACTCTGCATAAAGTTACAATTGATTACTTTAACTTCAGAGTCATCATGTTAATAGTGTTTACAACAAGAATGAGCACTCAAACATTATGCATGCTAGACCCTTTGCCTTACATTATTAAAAAATCAATATAAAGACAAACCATTTAAAGAGATTAGATTGAGCCTTAAAATGATCACTTATAACACTAAAGTGTTCACTTATAACCTTAAAGTGATCACTTGCATTGTAACCTTAAAGTGATTACGTATCAACTCAACTTTATATTAAAAATGCTATATGTGATAACTTCATGAATTTAAGTGGCTCTTTAAATCTATAAGTAATCCAATTAATCACATAAATGCTCACTTATAATCTTAACGTGGTCACTAACTTACTTGGCTTATTAATTTATAACCTTAATATAATCACTTGTAACTGAAAGTGATAACTTATAATCTCAGCATTACAATTTCTCTAAGTGTTCACTTTAATTTTTTTATTGAACAATTTAAGAATGTACGTGATCACTTTAATGTCATATGATCACTTATATGTCAAAGTGGTCAATGAAATCTAAAAGACTAAGACTTAAACTATCAGCTTTATAACCATAATTAAAGTTATTCATAAACTTAAAGTGATCACTTATAATCTTAAAGTCATCAATTAGAACCATGAAGTGGTCGGTCACTTGAAAGATTAAAGTGATCGCTTATAATCTCAAGTTTCAACATTAAAAGTTCTCTAAGTGATCATTTTAAGATTGGAAATAAAACACTTCAAGACTATGGTGATCACTTTAATGTTCTAAATGGTTACTGATAACCTTCAAGTGATCACTAGCTTGTATGCTCATATGTTGATAAATTGTATTAATTGGATTAATTAACCTTTATATATATATAGCGTGTCTCACGATGAGACTGTCTCACACAAATTTGTATTTTGATTTTGATTATTTGATCAAATCCGTTTAAACTTTTAATCCTACTTTTTTTGAGGAAAAATTACCGTACATAATACAACTTTTGTTAATTTTCCTATAATAATAGCTACTATTAATTAACCATAATACCAACTTAAAGAGGTGTTTTCCTAGAAAATCCCTAGCATGTTAAAAATAAAATTATAGGTGATTATAAGACAAAAAAAATTGGTAAATTAGTTAATAAATTAAAGTAGGTATTATTCAAGCAAAATATCTCTTAAGTTGGTATTATTCATGGTTAATCAATAATTGGTATTATGGTAGGAAAATTAACAAAAGATTATACTCCCTCCATTCCTTAAAGAAGTTCCCACAATCCATTTTGGGGTGTTTCAATTGTTGTTCCTATAAGAAATCTTTCCATTTATATCACAAATTTTGGACAAAAATAACCTCACTCATCCTCATTTTAATATTTTAATAATGATTATAGTCCCCACATATCTTCCACTAACTCCATTTTAACATTTTTATATTTCTTATGGTCCCCACAAGTTTCTCACTAACTTTATAAAAACATTTTTTTATTAGTTGTGGTCCCCATATTTTTTCCACTAACTTTCATTAAATACATTTTTAATATTTGTAGTCTCCACTTTTCCTCCATCAAAGTTATTATTTAACAAAATAATATCTCCACTATCTAAAAGATTCCACTTTTCTTAATTCCCGTGAATATTCCCAAGGGAAACATTAATAGGAAACGGATGGAGTAATATTTTTGGTAATTTTTTTTTAAAAGAAACTTTTAAACCACCCTATGTATGGCAAGAAAAAATAAAGAGAATAAAAGGAAAGCAAAAATAGAAAGTAAAAGGCGATATGTGAACGTGGAGCGTCGACAATGGAAAGCGGTGAGTGACACAAATATAGCCACAAAGTACACAAATCACAAATATCAAATAGGATTCTACAACTATAAATAAAACTAACAAATCCATATATACATTATCTTATCTTACCAATATAATTAATTTACAATTACCAAATTTTAATTTGAAGACATTTTTAGAACGAGTAGACCATGTCTCTTCTTACATTTTTTTTGTTAATCGTCATTCCCTTTTTCCTTGTTTCAGCATGTATAAGTTCACATGAAAATCAATCTTCATTAAATACAAGCAATAATAAAGAGCATGAAATATCCCATTTTCGAACACTTAATCGAAGGAAATTGATTGATTGTCCGTTCCAGAAACTTTATCGTAACATTAAAATTACAGTTGATGCTGTTTCGCCTCTTGCGGATGACCAGAACATTGTTGTAACTGTTTCTGGCATCTTCTTCCCTTCAGACAGGCTCTGGGTTGCAATGATCACTCCTGCTGATTCTAAGTATGTTCATTATCTTTTAATTCATCGATTAATTACTTTAATTAATAGTTTTTTACGGCCTCTTTGGTTGTCAAGTACAAAATGATAATAACTTAATGTGGTGTTTGGGAACATAAAATTCATTTGAAAATAGGGAATTTAAATTTGTTATTCAAATTCAAGAATTGTAAATGACACCTATATACATGAAATTTGCAAATTTTGATGTTTGACAAAATTTTACATGATTATTGAAAGTCTATGGAATTAAGCCAATTCCAAATTTTAAATGCAAAATTTGCCAAACATTGTATTTGGCCCAATTCAACATTGAAAATGAATTCTAAGTTGCCAAACATATCATATACGATTTTAAATGCTAATTTTTGTTATATTTGTTATGTTATTCTCTTGATTGTAATAAATTAGTACAATTATTTCCATATTTTTTGTGAAGAAAAGAAATTACTAGAGTAAAAAATCTTCCACGTACATTTTGCCAAATAACTTTTAATTTTGCATAAATTTTGTTTGCGTACTGCTTTCAAAAAATAATTATTTTACATACATTTGATTTGTCAATATCTTACTAAATATATTTTAGGTAAATTTGATGTATAATTTTGTTTTTCATTCCTATCTAATTTTATTAAAAATTTGAAAAAAATTAAAGTATTTTTACTGATTTTCCATAATGTTGATGATTATATTAGCGTCCGTGATTGCCCTTTAAACGGATTTTTTTATGTCGAAACTGGAGATTTGAGCAAGCTTCCTCTTCTCTGCCATTACCCTGTTAAGGTACTTCTACTATCTTTCTCCTTTTTTAATTATCAGTAATTTTTATTTTAAATCTAGTGAATATTGAAATGATTGGATTTTAGGGTGGCAAAGTGTATACTTAAGTTAAAAGTTACTCCCTTCGTTATCTAATGTTCTTTTCATCTGAAATATTCCATTTCAAACAGAGAAATTTAATTATTATTTTTGGCACATATTTAGAAGATAAAATATGTCCATGTAATATCTCGTTAGATTCGTCTTAATATATACCTTTTATTCGTCTTAGTGGATTTTAGGGTCCGAAAGTGTATACTTAAGTCATAAGAAACATAACTTCAGAGTTTTCACGCTATATTCTCTATCATGAAATGAAAAAGATCATGCAATAATATAAAAATGATTCATTGATATTTTTATAAGTGATCCAAATTGATTCTTTAAACAAAAAATCTTCTAACATCTAAATAAGTCCAACTATATATACTTAGACGATTTTGCTTTAAATAAAAGTTGGAATTTTTTTTGCTTTACTAAATCTAGTTTAAAGAATTCGAATATTTTTTTTTGTTTTCCTACATTGCTTGGACTCGAATTGTTTAGGTCTATGACAAAATTGAAGGAATTTTGTTTTTTGAAAAGCTAAATTTTTTTATTTCTTTGTAAAATTAATGAAAATGTTTTTTCTCGGACTACACTATATGATTATCCCATATTATTCAACTAAGTAAACACTACAACAAATTTAGCTTTTTGCGATATTGGATTTAGTGGCATTATTAAAATGTCACTATTAATTTATATTTCTAGTATAATAATTATTAGTTTTTATTTTAAGTTCCATCATAAAGTGTTTTAGCGATATTTAATTTGGTCTTTAACATATGTAATTGTCACTATAGTCTATAGTGACATTTCTGAGAAATGTTACTGGATTCTTTTAATATACTGTTAAAGGGTATAATAAATGTCACTAAATCCTCTATATACACTATAAGAAATTTGAAATAGTAACATTTAAATTAAATGTCGCTAAATATATCTCATTAAAAGCAAATTATATTCTAGTGAAATAAAATAAAATATAATCATTATTGTTTGAACTAAATAACTCAAATATCTCATGATTTTGCATAATTAGAAAAGCAAATTCATAACATTGTTAGTTTAATTAGTATTTTTATTAATGATCCAAACTGATATAATTTCAAATTTTTAAACAACAAATTATCCAATGATTATCATACACTTATTCAAAAGTTTACACTCAGTTTTTGAGAAAATCAAATCCTAACTATTTTTAGCTTTTGAGAAAGTTAAATATATCCTAACTATTTTAAATATTTAAAGGGTAATTTTATATTGGATAAGATCTTTCAAAACTAACAACAATCATTTTGCAACCCTAAATGTTGATTGTTTATTTATATAAAATCTTAACCTCCTTTTTAATGTATTACTATAAAACATTAAAATACAAATCAAATATTTAAAAATACATGTTTTAAAAAATTTAATTAAAAAAAATAAATGACAATTTTTTATGAATTATCATTAACTTGAACTAGAATATTAATGTTTCATAAATTAAAATACTAGCATAAAAAATACTTTGGGTATGCCTTGAACGAGACATGATGGTGAAGAAAGGTGCCTTAAACGGGGCACAAAACTGCAATAGACAGAAAACGCTTATGAATTGTAATCGTTCGAACACGTAGTGTTCGTTCAAGCAACCTAGTTAAGGGTTAACCAACATAAAGAGGTTAAACTAGGAACTTCAACAAGTTAAAAATCAACTTCTATAGGTTAAAATACGTCCAACTTCAATACGTTTATAACTAAAGAGGTAAAAACTCCATCCAAATAAGTTAAAATACCATCTTTTATAGATAAAATCACGAACTCGAATAGGTTAAAATATCAATTTCAGTAGGTTAAAATACCAACTTCAATCTGATAAAACACCAACTTAAATAAATTAACATACTAACTTAAGAGCATAAAACACAAAGTTAAACCGGTTAAAGTACCTTATTTCAATAGGTTAACATACCAACCTCAATACACTATAAAATACCAACTTTAATAGATTAATAACTTAACAGGTTAAAAACAACAACTGCAAGGAGATTAACATACCCACTTCAATAAGTCAAAACACCAACTTCAAATAGGTTAACACAAGTTATAAGACGCAAATTTTTAAAGTTTTTTAAAGTTTTTTTAATAATAAATTGGTCCATCCCAAATGCACGCGACTCTCAAAAAGACCACCTCTTACGACATTAGAAAATTTTGATGAGATATATAATTGATGAGGGAACATCCTATGAGTGGTGCAAATATAGGATGTAATAATGATAACCATGGAGATTGCGGCTTCATGACTAATGAGCTGCTTCTACTACGTAGTCTAAGTTGAAATGTGTAAGAAACTACAATTGACTTTAATGACGAAAATTCCCAATTATTCTTTTTCTTTTACAATTAGAATAGAATTATATCAATCGCCGAGAATGGCGGAAAGGAACAATTTATCCCTGTGTTTTCTTTTTCATGTTTAGGTACCTTACAACAAGGGTTGGATTAGGTCGAAATCGTTTCTAAGATCTTAACAAAACAAAGTTCAACTCCAAGTTGAACAAGATTCTATTAATTATATTTTACAACATATTTTGATGTTTATTCATGATAGAATTTAGAAAATGGGTTTGACAATCCAAACAAGGAGGAGAAGAAGTAGTCCACTCATAAACTATGGTAATAGTAGGAGTTACTCCTTGAGTATATAAAGTGATGCATACTCTTCTCTTTGTCCGATGTGGGACAACTCACATGTGGGTAACATATGGGCATTTCAACACTCCCCCTCACATGTGAGTGTCCTTAGAATTTTAGCCCACCAGAAGGGTTACAAACCTATTGAAAATGAACATCCAATTAGAGGCCCCTTAACCAGTGGTAAGATTAAATGCCTAGTATAAAGGCCCAACAACAACAATTAATAAAATATAAACAAGGAAATATGCAACATAATTTAATCAACGACAACGTTTTTAGCATGTTGAAACAATTAAGTTGCTAAGCTCAAAAAAAAAAAAAAAATTTGCTCCATCAATTTGAAACAACAATTTAAAAAATAATAACTAAAAAATTGATAACCATTTAAAAACATAAATAAATTTAATCTCATTGCCTTAAAAAGGCAATGTTATAAAATTAAAAATGATGAAAGACATTCCAAATTCAAGATAAATTTAGGTAAGTTCCTAAATAAAAAGTGTACCATTTACATTCCACAAATTCGCATATGAGACTGTCTCACAGTGAAGTCATTTTAATTTAGTTGGCCCAATAAACATTTATTTTTAAAGTGATTACTTTTTATAGTCTTAAAGTTATTAGTGATGACCTTAAAGTAATCACTTATAATTTCAAAGTGATCACTTAAAAATGAGTACTGTATAGTTATATGGACTGGTCTTATGGTGAGAAGGTCGACACAAATTGCTTTTTATTTTGGTGAATAATAGCATAAAAAGGAATCAAAAGATGTGGATTATTTATCAATGATTTACATTGCAAAGCAAAGTTGGAAGAGGGGACATTATTGTTTGCTTGCTTAAATAGGGGATATTATTGTTATTCAATATAATTGAATTGCTTTTTTGTTAAATGATCATCTTAAAGCGAAAAAGAATGATATCCACCCATTTCTTGTTTGAAGTTGCGTTTATCCTTCCCATGTTAACGTACATTGTTTTCTGCCGACTACTTAAATTAGCATATTAAATAACAACATAGTTTGGTGGTCGTTAAGAATTACATTAGCCTCTCTGTGTTTGATATTGATTGCGTTTAAATCTTGTACGATAATGAATAGAAGTTATACAAAGAAACGGTCTCATTATGAGACTGTCATTATCGACCGGCTTGTGTTTTTTTATTTTTTTAGTTGAATAATTTTTATGTCGTAGTTGTATTTATGTCTATTTTAATCAATTACTTTGATGATTAAATCTAATTCCTTAACTTAATTATATATAACATGTAAGAAAAAACGCAAAAGAAAAAAACAAAAAAAATATTTACCTCAGTTCTGTTCGCAGTTAGTAACAACGAATAGAACAAAAACATAAAAAGGTCTGTTTGCAGTTACTAACTGCGAACAGGACTGAAACACCCGACCTTCCCAAAACTCAGCCTTCAGCCCATTAAGGTGTCTGTTAGCAGTTAGTAACTGTAAACATGCCAAACTTATTTTTCCAAATAGTTTGGGGAGCTCTTATAATTCCAAATATTTTACGAATAAAGCTTAAAAAAAAGTTCGTTATACTGACCTTTCACATTTAGTATTTTCTCTTTCCTGAATCCTACCATTATCTCGTTCCTTTGTTGTTCTCCAAAGCACAATTTTATTTAACAATTTGAATTCCACCATTATCCTAACTGCTTTCGGTCATACCCTCTAATGATGTCCTGATGTCAAACTCTTTTTATTCTCACAAAAAATCCAATTGCAAGATTTCTAATTCATATCCTCCTACATCTTAAATTATAAAATCACTAATGCTATATTTGAGAATTTATAAAATCACTAATACTATATTTGAGAATGATAATTTCATTTACAAATAGGAAAAATTACCTAGAATAATCCAAACTATTTATGATTTTCCTACAATAATCCCACATATTGATTAACCATGAATAATTTTGATGTAGAAAAATAGGAAAAATTACCTAGAATATTCATGGTTAATCAATAGATGGAATTATTGTAGAAAAATCATGAATAGTTAGAATTATTCTAGGTACTTTTTCCTTACAAATATAGATTTGACTCAAATTTAGTATTAGACAAATCAACAAATATTCAAATTTGAGGTTGAGTCAAATCCATTGTTATAAAATGGTTTAAGATGAGCATTTGAAAATGATATTCTAAACCTTGTCGATTTCAAATTCTTCATTATAATTTCATAATTGAAATTTACAATTTCAAATAAAATGCTTGTTGCCAATAGCATCATAAAAGAATTGAACAATTTAAGATACAAATTGAACAGTATAATTCCATAGTTGAAAATTTTTATGTTAGAAAAAATATATGAATTCTAAGTGCATAAAGTTTTTGTATAGAAATTAGTTTAAATTGAATATGTTGATAGTGAAATTATAGTATATTATTTGAGAATTTATGTTTTATGATCTAAATCAATTTTGAACCTATAATATTCAATTATCCATTTAAATATTTCAATGTATAACTAATACTCTATATTGTATGCTTTAATATTCAACATATATACAACATATTACGATAATTGAACAATGTATGTTGGAATAAAGATAAGCATTTAAATCGTAGAGATGATGCATATTGTTTGCATCTCATCAAAAATGTTGTAAATTCATTTTCAATTTTGATGTCGATGAAAATAAAATATAATGATTATGAAGTTCAAAGATGAAATTTCGATGTTCTTGATAATTTTCTTTGAGAATTCTAGAGCTTTCTAGAGAATTGATTGAGCAAATCTTTTTTGATTTATTCCACAATTGTTGATATTCAATTTTTGTCGTAGTAATGGAAGTTTCTTGTTTATTTTATTTTTTAAAACAATTGTAATGGGATAACTGTTTGGATTAAAAAGGGGCCCTCTCATATTGAGAACGTCTCTCGCAAGAGAGACAGTAAAAATTAGTATAAGGTGTTTTACTTATTTTATTAATGGAATAGGAAATCTAAAACTTATTTTTTAATGAGTAAATAATTTTTGAATTTGTTATATGGGTAAGCAATAAACAAGGAGTTCTAACATGTAGACAATCTTTCGTTTTACATAGCATAACTGATGCCATAGGTTGACAAGCGACACAATATGTTAAAAGTTAATAACCTCAATAGTTTATTTTTTTCAAATATTTTTAAGTTATCATCCATAATCTCTAACCTCA
>CM033462.1:21041669-21186669 GCA_019425755.1 Amaranthus cruentus
TCGCACTCATCTACCTTCACTATTGCACTAATCATACCATGTCCCTAAAAGTAGTAAAATCCTCCCTTCCGTTCACCGGCTGCAATCAGGCTCCTCGAACGATGATCCTGTATAGCACAAAATTTATCAGTAAAATACACATGACAATGAGTGTCATCAATAAGCTAAGAGACAGACAATAAACTACAACATAGTTCAGATACAAAATAAACATTGTCAAGAATAAGGCGCTCAACGAGTTTCACTTTCCCTTTCTTTGTTGCAACCACCTGTTGTCCATTAAATAATCTAATAGGGCACATAGCATCACTGATATCATTCAAACAAGTCTTATTACCAGTTACATGATTAGTAGCTCTAGTATCCAAAATCCAAGACAAAGAGCATATTTACGATCCAAAATAATTTGTTAGAGGATCGACCAGTTACATGATTTGAGCGTATAATTTGTTCCGCACATATATATACATTTATACATACATACATACATACATACATACATAGATACATACATATATACATAATTTATATGTATGTATGTATGTATGGTAATCTCAACCTATTTCAATCAAGGGAGATAAAATATTTTGTTTGCAGTTGATAGTAACAATGTCATGAATTCAAATACGCAATGATAACATTTTGCATTACTTTCCATATCAAACAATTAGTGATGGCCATGGAGTAGGTTACCCTGAATAGAACCGGACCCGAACCTCCACAGAACCCTCTCGGAATTGTTTTTAACCGGACTGAACCGCGAACTATTAACATTCAAAAGATAATGATGACCCTTGGAATCATTGGCAGAAACTTGCCCGCATAACGGCAAAATGTTAAGGTTCAACGGCATTTTCTCTCTCTTTTTTTATTAATCATATTTATTATTAATATATTATTTTTATAAACTTTATTTTTTCATTCTTTTTATTAAATTTTTTAATAACGATTGGCAAAAAAAAATTCTTTAACAATCAACAATGGTATGTTCATATTATTCTAGTACTTTATACTCCCTCCAAGTCTATTTAGTTGTCACATTTCCTTATTTGGAAAATTCATATCAATTGTCAAATTTTCTTTTTTATCAATCTTTTTTTTACCTAATACCACATGTTCACACAAATAATGTCTAAAATAACCCACTCTAATTACTTACAATACCTCCTTTACAATTAATATAATCATTTAAAATACCCCAACTATTCACTTTTTAATGGACCTCACACCACCCTTGATAACCGTGCCCAAGAAGATGATTTGCCCCGTCCAACCCGAGATTTGAACCGAGATTACCCGACACAACTAAATAGACTTGGAGGGAGTATGATTTTTTTTTTATATTTAAATTTAAAGTAAAAAAAAAATAGAATATAACCAATGCTCTGCCTCGCCTAACCCGAGAGTTGAACCGCTAGTTACTACATCCTAAACCTAAGAAATTGTCTTGACGGCTTGGAACCAAAACTGGAACCGAAACCCAATCGTCCAAATTAGGTTCTAGCTTTTGGGAACTGGAATCGAAACCGACCCATCCCGGACCGTGGTCATCACTACTAACAGCGGCAGATCGAGGGTTTAGAGTTCTCTGGGGTACCAACATATGGATGAGATTAGCTAATGTGAGCAGCATATAGTATATTTGTGAAACAATCTCTTAAACCAGGAAAAGGGTTTAATAGTAAGCAATTCCCCAACAAAATAGAAAAGAGAGAGCTTGGGAGGGTAGTCAACCAATCACTTGAGATTCATATTGATCAATTGAAACAGTCAACCATGGTGTTTTGTTATTCAGTCAACCTGAATCTTGATTTCACCTAAAACATAGCACTCGTAAAATGAATTAACCAAGACTCGCGACTTTAGATTTGCATTCTAGCTTCACAGTAATTCACGTGAGAGTCTAACCAAATACCTAAAACCATAATCTGCAACTCCCACTTCTAATTTCTAAAGAATCATTCTCTTTGTGAATCTGTGTTACTTAATGTGCTATTTAGTTCATATAGCCGAAATGAACATTAGGTCCTGAGACACAGTGGTTTCGCAATTCTAGCTTCAATCAAATTTAGACGACATTGTTATCAGATATCAAAAAACACTTATATGCAATAAGAATCAAGATTAAGAATAAAGATTAAAACAAGATTAAGAATTTAAGATTATGATTAAAGATTATAGCATAAAAATTAAGGTTAAGAGTGAAAACACCTAAAAAATCAAAATTTTAAACATAGAGGTTAAGATTAAGATTAAAACAAAAAAATGTCAAATAATTTTCTCCCGAGGTGCATAGATCCGCCCATGACTACTAACAAACAAGTGAAAATGGCATTTGTCATTTGTCTCTGTTTCTTAGTTGATATTTCAGCAAACCAAACTACCCCTTAGTTTGAGCAGCATTTGTGTTGTGCCTATATTTACGATACGTTGTCAACATATCTTGATCTTTAATAATCAATTAAGAGATTCCGAATTTCAGCATACTTTTTGTTGTATTTGAAGTGCAGGATATGAGAGTAAGATGGGTAAGTGCAAGTAAGGAACCTCAACAAGTCCAGCTTGGTGATGGCAAATTGGTGAGTTCAGATGTTGCTACTTTCACTCAAAAGGATATGTGCGGTAAGTCGATAACAATATTACTTGTTCAACTGAAATTAAAAGTATTTTTGATACTCCCTCTTATTTAGGATATACACCTTTTTTTTATTATTTATTGATTATTCTTTTATTTTCTTTTTTTCAAATCATAATTATTTGGATTTTACGTAACTAATTTCAAGTCAGGTGCGATTTTATCATAAATTTATTAATTTTTAATTATGTATAATTAGAGATCATTAGAGAAGAATCAATAAGGGGATGAAAATATTATGAGGGGCCAAGGTTGAATAAAGTATGAAAAACTTGTTCGAAACTAATCAGGGTCTTAACTCTAACATTCAAGGCTTTGAAGCTTAAAGTATAATCAACATGCAAAACGATGTTAAACAAACGCTCTAACAAAACTCAAAATGACCTATATCTCCACCCTTGAGTTCTTATAATTGGTTGGTGTCAAGGAACCAACTCGACCAAAAGCTTAAGCTGATGGTTGAGGCCCCAAGATATGTTATATACTCTAACAGTTGGCTTTTGGTAAAGTTTCTCTATTCACTTTCTCTTAGAGTTCTAGAGTACAAGCTTTGAAAAATGTCACAATCATCTTCCAAACACTCCCTATAGGCTTTTGTTACAAATTACACTCTCAATTCTTACTAAACTAAAGAAACATACTTTATCCGCTAAATGTCCCATTTTTCTTTCTCTTATAGCAAAGATTAATATGAGACTTTGTGTATAGCTCATTGATAAAACAAAGGAAGTTATACTATGAAAACAAAATTACTCTTAAAAATACAAGAAGACTTAAGAAATCCAACGATAAAGGTCTTCTTTAAAGTAACCACAAGGAGAAATTATATGACAAGAATTCTGTGAATGCTTGAATGCTATTGAATATGACAATTGTGGTGTATTGGTTTATCACTTCAAGCTTCAAACTTCTTTATTTGTATACGCTTTAGGCACAAGTTCTATCTATCGACTACATTCTAAATTTATTCTAATTAGGGCCTCAAATTTAGTATTTTTAATTCTCACGTTCACAAATGTTTCCAACTGTTGTGAATGGGCTAAAGAAAAGATGAAGAAACAAGAACAAATATGATGCAAAGAGCAACCCAAAAACAGAGCACAACAATGGCAAATCCACAACACAAGATTTATGAGGTATCTAATGATACCTCCCACTCAAATAAAGTTTCTTATCATTAATATATCACCATACACTAATGATTCAACTCACAATGCTTTGAGAACACACTCACAAAGCAAAAATTGAAGCTTTACTTCAATCTCTCACAAAATGCATAAAATAAGAAGGAAGAACTCTTTTGGTTTCTAACCCTAGCTCTCAATCTTATGTATGCCTCCCACACTCTCTAACAATGTATTAAGACTCCTTAAACTTTTGTAAGATGGAGGTAGAGAACATAAAAGGTAAATTGCCAAGTCTTCATCATCAATGTTTTGCGAATCCATAACAATGGAATAAAACTCATTTAAGTGAGGTTTCAAAGGTTTACCTTCCTCCAAGCGTAAGTCGTAGAGTCTACTCTTCAAGAGTAGCCTATTGGTGACACTCTTGGCCATATAGAGTGACTCCAATTTCTCCCATATCCCCTTGGTTGTGGTTTCCTTAACAACCTCTCTTAGCACTTCGTAGGAAAGGCATAATTGTATTGCCGATAGTGCCTTTGAATCAATCTCTTCCCATCTCGCCGCGGTCATACCTTCCGGCATCTTTTCTACACCATCAATGGCCTTTTGCACACCATTTTGAATCAAAATGGCCTTTATTTTGACTTGCCATAAGCCAAAATTCACACTCCGATCAAACTTGTCTATGTCAAGCTTTATTGAGGACATGTTTCACCAACTACGAGTTTATAATAACACCGAATAATCAACCTTGGCTCTGATACCAATTGAAATAAACTAAGATCGATTCGATGCGATATAGCTTGATGAACGATAACGGATTTCAATGACTTAGCAAAATGTATGAACGAAAAATAAATTGCAAAAAGGAACACAAAGATTTAAGGGGTTGTGTTTGATGTGTTTAGGATGGCTAATGAGATCACTATTTATAGAGCTTAGTACATAAATGATAATTACATACTTTAATATACTCTTAAAGCTGAGATTAATGAGCTATGAAACTGATTTGATGCACTTCATAAAACTGATCCAAGAGCAATGAAACGTCATAGAAGAATCCAAGACTGCAGGGGAGAAACTGCTCGTTCGAGCTCTTGGTATGCTTGTTCGAGCAGTCACACAGGAGGGACTACTGATGCTTCTGTACCAGACGCTCGTTCGAGCCACAAGCTGCTCATCCGAGCACACCACAGTAGCAACATTCTGTCTTGTACTGATCAGGGAGCTCGTTCGAGGCACATGAAGTCTTGTGGGCTGCCTTATTCGAGCACTTAAAGCAGGACCATAAAATTCATTCACCAAACATCTTAATACCCATAAATAAGTATTATCATAACTCATGCATTAACCATTATCAATCAACACACATTAAGTTAAACCTTAATCATCTTACATATGAAAAGTCTTCACATGAACGCACACATCAAATGTGCACTCCAGTCACATAATCACAACAATTTGCTTTCACATTTTGTTGATCTTATTATTAGATAAATAATCAATCAAAGCATTGATTATATGATATTAAAATCGACAAGAGATAAGCGATAAGAAGAATACAATCACTTCATAATTAATCAATTAAGCCTAATAATCTTAAAATACAGAGAAGATCAAACGTTCCATTTTAGGATACCCAAGAGATGAAGTTAGTTTTCTCCAATATATATATATAGAAACATTCTTATCCAATAATGCCCTAAATATTTAAGTTATAATATAAACAAAGTAAAGATCATAAAGGATTTCTTGAATATTTTTTTATCTTTGAGCATGACGAACTAGCTCATCATATAAGCATTGTAATGACTACATCGAGTAGTCTTCATAAAACTTTCAATAATTGATCACTTGATTGCCAAGCTACAAAAACTTGTTAGTCAAATTATATAGCAGACCCATCAGATGTTATTTTACTTAATATTTCGACAATAATAAACATTTAAGGATTTTGTTTTCATAAAATTAAGGGAAATTCCACGTGGTAACCCTGATGTTTTGGGTTTTTCACGTGGTAACCAAAACTTTTAAAAAATCCACATGGTAACCCTAAGGTTTACCAAATTGTTCCACCATGACCTTTTTGCCCATAAAACGTTAGCAAAACGTTAGGAAACATTAATGTCGAAGCTTTAAGGCTGTTTTACGCCTATATATGCGACTCACCATTTTGAATGCCATCAGTTTCAACCATTTTCCCCAAAATATAAACCCAAACTCTACCATCTTTGGATTTGAGAGAAAAAAAATGATTCGGATGAAAAATGGTAGATTTGATGTTTATATTTTGGGGAAAAAGGTTCAAACTGATGACATTTGAAATGATGAGTCGCATAAATATGTATACAACAACCATAAAGCTTCAAAATTAACGTTTGTTAACGTTTTTATGTGCAAAAAGGTCATGATGGAACATTTACGTTAACCTTAGGGTTACCGCGTGGATTTTTTAAAAGTTTTGGTTACGACGTGGAAAACCCAAAACCTCGGGGTTACCACATGGAATTTCCCTAAAATTAAACAATTTCAATTCAAGGGTGAAGCCATTGATTATGTAGGGTAATTGTGAAAAATGTTCGATTGTTAGCAATTTTTTCTTTATATTAAAGTTAAATGTTGCAATTATAATGAATAGGGGGAGCAGCTAAGGATTTTGGATGGCACGATCCAGGTTACATACACACAGCTATTATAACAAACCTACAACCTTTAGCAAATTATTCTTACAAATATGGGAGGTATGCCTTTTTATTTACTATATAACATTTTTAATAGTAAGAGGGTTTCATTTGGTTAAATTATTATTTTTATTTATGTAATATCTAATTTGGTTGGTCTAGTAATGCAAGCGGATGGAGTGATAACATCCAGTTTCGAACACCACCTGCCGGAGGATCAAGTGAAGTCAGGTTTCTAGCTTTCGGTGATATGGGTAAGGCTCCACGAGACTCCACTTTGGAGCATTATATTCAGGTAAGAATTCAACCACTATATTTTTTTTATAATTGTTCTAACAAGTTGAGTAATCTATGCCACAAAGCATAATATGAAAAAAAAAATTAAAGAAATGTTTTAGAAAAATTTAATTAAATGAGGTCATTAGTGCCTCATAACCATGCTCATACAACATTGTTAAATAAAACCTTATTCTAATCAATTATGCATCACTACTTGAGTGTGCATAAGTATGAAAGCCTTTGTGTGGACATAGTCAATGAAGGTATGAAAATGAGTGAAACTTTACAAGATAATGTTCTTTTTTAAAAGTTTCCACTGATTGCGGGGTTTTCATAATGGTTGTTACCAAACCCTAATCAAACAGTATTTATAAAATGTTAGACACTATATAAGTATAGTAGGAGTAGGGGATTAAACCATGAAGACAAGGATGCAAGACTCTAGCACTTGATGTAAGGAGATAATATAAAAGTTGGGTGTATTCTAAACTAATATCGAGAATAACTAAGTAAGAATGAAAATGATGTAAAGCCATGAAAGATTAGGAGTGTTCACCGGTTCAAACCCGGACTGGAACCGGTTGGACCGGAATCATGAATATGCTAAGACTGGAGACCGGACCGGTTCCATCCGGTCCGGTCCGGTCCGGGTTTGGACCGGTTAGACCGGAAACAATTTTTTATACCAAAAATAAATTAAAAAATGGAAGATTTAAAAATAATTTAATAAATTAATTATTATAAAATTAAAATATTTGAATTAAAAAATTATTTTGTGTTGAAAATAAAATATTTAAAGCCCTTTAAATAAGTATATACATAATGATCGTAAATATTTTTCACTTTCGAATTCACTTTTATGTGCATCCGGTCTCATCCGGTCAATCCGGATTTTTCCGGGTTTAGACCGGACCGAAAACCCGGGTTTAGACCGGACCGAAAACCCGGAATGTCGAATTTCTAAGACCGGGAGACCGGACCGGATGCAACCGGTCCGGTCCGGTCTCACCCGGTTCTGGTCCGAACCGCCAGTCCCGTCTCATTTTGCACACCCCTATGAAAGATAAATGAAGATATATTAGGTCCACTCAGGATGATCGGTTTAAACAAAAGGTGTGCTAGGTCAAGGGAGAATGAACTTATTCTAATCATGATATCAAGATAAAAAAGGAAAGTTGGTGACTCCGCAAGTCATACAAATGACCTATAATCGCCATATCTCTCCCAAGTAGTGGCAGGACAAGATTCGTATCAAATGTCAACAAATAAGATCATTCCTAGGGCTTCACTAACCAAAATAAAGCAATAAGGAAACAAATAACTATTCTAACAAAGCATAGATGAATAAGAACAATAATGAAAGCAATATATGATGAAATCAATAAAAACAATAAATGAAAGCAATAAATGACTTGAAAGCAATAAAGAAGTATAACTTACGATCAAAGGAAATGCTTGAATGAAAGGAAAGCTTGGAGCTATTACTAAACATAAAGTTAAGAACTTGAAATGTAGAGGAAAGCAATAAATGATGAAAGAATTCAAACTAATCTAGGGCATGAAAGAAAGGAAAGAAAAAAAGGTTTGAAATTCTAAGGTTGCGTAACAATACGCATGAGTAAAATCTACAACAAATATGGGTATTTATAGCCTAAGAACAAAGGAGTTTGATAAGAAAAATAGCCCTCGAGATTGGCTTACAAAGAAAGACATTTTTGCGAAAAATGTGTCCATACAATCGAATAGGAGTTGCATTTGGTCGAAGCTTAGATCAAGGTACTCTAAAGCTGCGAAGTAAAGGCTATTCGGCGGAATCTTGGGTTCATTCGATCGAATGAGTACTATTCGACCGAATGGGATTTTCATTTGGCTAAGAAAGCAAGTTGGCAACAAAATTTCCAAGTCGAGCATTCATTCGACCGAAGGTTGCCATCATTCGGCCTAATACACATTAATGGGACCAGATGCTTTTTTATTTGCCTTAGTTAAGATTCTACTTAGAATCGTTCAGATCTGTATAATCAAATCGGTAGAAGCAAATCGTAAGATCTTAAGATTCTACAATACACTTAAATTTTTCATCTAGTCATAATTATTTATCTGAAACGTTAAAGTTCATTAATTAGAGTTTCATTCACTTCATTTTAAAAAATAGAAAAATATTTAATAATTAGTTAAGTCTTTATACCAATGAAGAACTTTATTTTTTAAAAATTATGATTAAGAATTGTTAAATTGTGAAAAAACTAATGAGAGATATTATATAAGAAAAATTTTTAAAAATTAAAAATAAAATTGTATAATCGAATCGAAAACTCCTAGGATCGTAGAATTGTGTTATGAATTTTTCTGTACAAATTTTATTTTAATCAGAATCTTAAAATTCTATCTAAGTACGATTGTACCTACGATTCAAATCACTCACTTGTTTTTGGATCGTAAAATCGTAAAATCATAGATCAAATTCGTCATTTTAATTACAATGTTTGTATGTATTTGTGAAATAAATGTTACCTAATTTGCAAGGATTTTCAAATATATAAGACTAACTTTGTGCTTCGACCCAAAAAGACATGCAAAGGTTGTCATCGATTAGAGCGAATGTAATTTATGTTCGACTGAGTCAATGAAGTTCATGTATCAAAGCTTGCTTCTTAATATAAAGGTGCAAAGGAGCTTTCATCTTTAGCGAGGCCTTCGAGAAAGTCTCAAAATGTGTGCCGAAGTCTCAAACATATAGAATTTGATGTGAATGTCTTCGGAAACACCTGAATAACCACGAAACAACACAAAGACAAGAACAAGGTAAAACCATGCGTAATGTTCAAAAAACAATTACAAAAACGCGAGACTTGACACAAAAGGAGTCCTAAATGTGCTCAAAAACGAGAACATCAACTTCTCCCAACCAAACCTTTGCAATCCCTAGCAAATGAACTAGTATGAAGACATGAAAGCTCAAGGTAGAAGAAACTCAAAACAAGGGTAATCAAGGCGAGTAGAAAACAAGACAATGCAAACAGTGTACGGACAAATTCCTCCCTAGCCATAGGTGTGCAAGTAGATTGGGCTCAAGAAAGCATAATACCGAGGAGAACGACATTTTCCAAAGACTGGGGATCACCAGGCAACATACATCACTTGCCATTCCACCCACTACCTATGAGGTCGCTAGTCTACGCTCCTAAGGTTATTTTCCAAAAGATGTTTAGGAAAACAATAACTATTATAATTTCGCTGATGTGTTTGATTAGGTATATGTTTTGCTCAAAAGTCGTCCTACTAAGGATTAACTTAATCTAAAGTCCATTAATTTACAAGGTAAGCGATTTGGCTACGTAAATTTCACTACAAAGGTGATATCATCCTTGGCCTTATGAAAACCAAATTATGCTAGAGGAGAACATACACAATTGTTAGATTCCCTAACTAGCTCTCAAAAGAAAGGACTCGCAGTGGAGCTTACAAGGTTCAATCCTAACATGACTAGTGGAAATGCGCCTCATAAGGTAGTCATCCAAGCCACAAACGAAGCAAGCAGAAGTCCCCTAAGTCAAGCGGAAAATAGTAGCATTCAAAAGAAAAGACTCACAATGGATATCTAGAAGGTTCAATCCAAACCAAGCTAGTCAAAATGCGCCTCAAAAGGTAGTTAGCTAAGCCATACATCCAACAAGAATTGATCCCCCAAGTCAAGTGAAAAATGGTCAGTCATTTAGTCCCAAAACAAGCACAAGGCTAGGGAAACACGAGTATGCATATGACCACTAGAATGTACACAACAGAAACTTGCATATCTGTTTCATAACTCAAAACATCAACTAAAAACAAAACTAAACCTAGGATAAACATGTAAAATCTAAGATGATAGTAACAATATTGTGAATCTTTTCAAGCTTTAAAAACATAAGAACCCTTCCCCAAGCGAGCTCAAGAGAAGTCTTGGCACTTGCGAAAGTTGAACAAGAAAACCATAATGAAGAAAGATCCACGTTATTCATACTATAGCTAAAAAAACAAACAAAATCAAACAAGCATTGGGTTTACTCCCGCAAGTGCTTTTCTATACCGTTGATAAGCTTGACACAGCTAGCACACCAGTTCAAAAACATAAAAACTACATTCTGTAAAAGTGGACATACTACTTGCATTTTCATCATCACCTCCTTTTTTACAAATAACTCTCCACTATATTGCAGTAGCGGAGGTGAAGAAACTAGGTCAAGGGTCACTAGAAGGTGGACTAGAATGTAAGGCTTCCCCAAGCAAGGGTGGAGCCAACTTCTCGTTCGAGTCCTCTCGTTTTGGTAGTTTTTCTTTCAGGGACAGTTTCACAAACCATTGTTTTCATCAAGATCAATCACAACGCTAGGAGCAAGATTGGGTGGTACTAACAACACCCAATCGTTGGAATATGCAAGTTCTAAAGAATATGTAAACAACATTACAATCCAAGCGTGAGCACAAACTAGCAAAAATGCAATAAATAAGATTAAATTAAATTAAATTAAAACTAATGTTATGTTGTCTTCCAACACACTACAAACCAAACGTGAGCACTAAGTAGCAAAAGTGAGAGTTCTTAGCTAGACCGTTCTCACTAAATAGCAAGTCAAACTACAGAGGACTTTGTCAAACTCACTCCCTATAAAAGTAGAAACAAAAAAGAAGTAAAGAGAGAAGATAAATAATAATGTAGAAGGCACGAAAAATCAACTTATCTTTATGGGAAGAGAAGCCAAAGAAAAATCAAAGAAAAGGAAATGAGAAGAAAGAGTTAGTACATCACAAGAGATATAGAATGAGACTTAACAGAAGACACGCATGAAGCATGTACTTGAGACTCGTCAACAATAGACACATCAATCTCTAAGTCAATGTAAGGTACACAAGGCACCTCGACAAGAGTCTCATAGACGGGTGGTGTAATACGACAAGGCATAGGGGAGTCATGATGTAAAGATATGAAAATAAGAGATTTGTGCAAGCAAAGCACATCATCACAATGGTTTGATCATTAAGAGGTGGGGGAGATCAATCTTTAGGACAAGGGGGCACTAAGTTATGATATAAAGCCAAGGGCATAAGGGTTTCATGGGCACCTACGCTTCCCTTAAATTCCATATTACATTGTAATATTATCCTCATAGATTCTATTTCATCCCCAAGGTGAGTATCCCCATAAGTATTGTGGTGAAAAGGATAAGCAAGTGGGATGTTAAAGGAAGGGAAACCGGGCATCTCCTTCTTAAAGGTATCCTTAGCAACCCATCAAAAGAAATTTAAGCATATGATTGGGGTTTGGTCAGGGAATGCTTTAAAATAAAGGTGATTAAAAAAGTCCCTAGGGGATGGAATCTCCATAACCCATAAAGAACATCCAAAAAGACTCATGCTCATATTGATGCAACGAATTGCTTGTCATAAAGCAAAATAAAATTCCAAAAATAAAACTGTATACAAACCACATCAAAGACTTAAATAATATGGATAACGCATTTTCCCCGGCAAGAACGCCCATTTGATAGTCGGGTTTATGATGTCGTAGTTACTAAACCCTAATCAAGTAATATTAATAAAATACCCTGGACATTGAACAAGTACAGTGGGAATAGGAGATTGGAAAACAAAGTCAAGGGATGCAAGACTTTTGCACTTGATGTAGGAGTTTATATGAAATTTGGGTGTACTCTAAACTAATGACGAGAATAATTAAGCAAGAATGAAAACGATGTAAAGCACTGAAAGACAAACGAGAATAGATTAGATCAACCTAAGAAGATTGGTTTTGACGAAAGATGAGCTAGGTCAAGGGATATCAAACAAATATTCATCATGGCTCTTTAGATAAAGAGAGGAAAGTTGGTGACCCCACAAGTCACACGAACGATTTATAATCGCCACAAGATTCATATCGAGTGTCGATAAATAATCATTATTAAACTCAAATTCTAATTTTATAAAAGCCGGAACATAACAAGACCATTCCTAGATCTTCACTAAAAAAAAACCCCTTAATGAAACTACTCACTCATTCTACAAATAACTAGGGCAACAGTAGTAAACAAAGAATAGATGAAAGCATGAAGAACTTAAATGACATCAACAAGAAAACAATAAATAAAGGAATAAGGAAAGCATAACTATTCTAATAACGCATAACTATTCTAATAACGCATAAACTTCTTTTGCTTTTAATGTTGAGTCTTTAGATATTTGGCATCATAGATCGGGTCATATTAATTTTGAGTATATGAAAAGTTTAAGAGCTTTAAAGTTAGTATCTTTAAAAGAAAATGAATTTGAAAAATAACCTATTTGTGTAGAGGCCAAATATACAAAGAATCATGTACTACTTTATTTAAGCTCGTTATAAGGACTTGGTGGACTTTAGAAATGGCACTAGTAAGGGAAGTAAAAATTTTTGGCACCGTAAATTTTAGAAAATGCCATAAAATGCCAAATCAATACATCTAATATCTAAGACTTAGAAACCATAGCACAACTGAAGCTCCGAAGGGATAAACAAGCCCTTCTTCATACACTTAGAAGGATGCGACATCTCAAAAGAGTGGTTAATTCTCACTTGGCTATTGTTTGATTATTCCAATCCTACTTTAATTAATTCCTATTAGAGTTGGATGGTGTGTTAACCTTTGGGGATGTGGTGGTCATTTTTTCACATTAAAGATAAACACCAAATACGTTCTTAAAGGCAAAGACTTATTCTCGTCACACAAACTTCCTACTTTCAACATTTTTATTTTTCTTTCATTTAAATTGTTCAACTTATAACTTTACATTATTTTGTATTTTATTTCTTTGTCATTGTTGTCAATTTGAAGTACAAGATAACAATGGTGTGAGTTAAGTCACCATTTGCTTTCTCTCACTAATCGCTTTTTGCTTTTTTTTTACCTCGCACTAGTTGTAATTACTTAGACAAGGTGCAATAATCTAAATATGACAGAAAATTGAATATGGCTTTACATTTAATTAACCTGATCCTCTTGTACCCTTATTGTATTTTATAAATAAATAAAGGGAAATTCTACATGGTAGCACTAGATATAGAGAAACGCCAGTGGTAGCAAATTTTTTTTTTTTTTTACATAATAGCACCTAACTTTTGCTAAACTAACTACCGTAACTATATTGCACAAAAAATGTTTAATAGTCGTCAAATATGAAAATTACAATTTTGCCCTTGTTTAATTCTAATAAAAGAAAGCTTTATCTTCCTCTTCATTGTCCGGAGCAGCCATTAAAGTGCCTCTTTCAACTTCATTAACAATTAGAGTTTGACTAACATCCTTTTACATTACATCAAATCATATCTCCTATTTGAGTCTTGTATTGGTATGTCTTTATCAACAAAGTTCATCAACAAATCTTTCTTCACTCTTCACTATTATTCTTTTCATCATAAACCACCCAAATTCTGGTCTCCATTTTTAACTGATATGCTACAACCTGAGCAGATCTCGACAGATCTTGTATAATTTCTTGTCTATGTGCCTGAGCAGAAACCAAGCTAGCGTACTTTGTCACTTTTGGCCAATCTTGAGATGCTACAACCTGAGAAATAGCAATAATATTCGATTGAACAGACGAAAATGTAATATTTCTCACCAATATAAACTTAGAAGCAAATATTACCAGATTTGTTGAACTAAGGGAAAGGGAAGACTTGTTAAACTAATAGAAGCATGGCAAAGCTTAGTTTGACGAGTCACTAGCATGGGAAAAGAGCTAACAAAGAGTGTAATTAGTAATCACTGCACTCACGCATACTCTTACTCTTAATGAAGTTGGAAGACTCTAGTGAAAAAAACGTCAATGGCTACGGGTTTTGTGCAATTAAAGGTTGCGGTTTTGAACCCAAGCACTTGGGGTGGCAGCTGATAGTTTGAAAGAGATAGCCCTAAACCGCAGCCTTTAGAGTATTACCTTTTTTGCAAATTTTGGGCAGCTGTGGTCATGCCCTAAACCGTAGCCTTTAAGCATATTTTTTTTGTTTTAATAATAATTATATATATTATCGCCATTATAAAATAATAAATAAGTAACAATAATGCAGTAGTTATAATCATCATTAATTATCACTGTCAGGATCACTTGATTTGATATTCAATAAAATAAAAAAGATACGATTTATAGCCAGGATCACTGTCAGTGGTGGATGCAATGGCTGAGGAAGTAAGGTCAGATGCAGTAGATACCATTTTTCACATTGGTGACATAAGCTACGCAACAGGGTTCTTAGTAGAATGGGACTACTTTCTTCACCTTATCACGCCATTAGCTTCTCAAGTATCCTACATGACAGCTATTGGAAACCATGAAAGGTTAATTTTCTTTTTATTTAATTGTGTTATTCTTCTTTTAATTGATTTTGTAGATATTGTTTAATAAAATATAATTAATAATTAATATAATTTATCGAATAGGGATCATCCAAACTCAGGGTCAGTGTATAACACTCCGGACTCTGGAGGTGAGTGTGGAATAGCTTATGAAACTTACTTTCCAATGCCAACACAAGCCAAAGATAAACCTTGGTATTCCATTGAACATGGTCCTATTCATTTCACTGTCATCTCCACAGAGCATCAATTTCACCCCCTTTCCGAACAGGTACTTAAATAACATTTTATATCTTATGTCATCGTTATATATTATGTCAAAAAAATAGATATTCATGTATGAGAAGTAAAATAATTAAAACAGTGTGCCAAATGAAAAAAAAATTACATGTGATTTTTATATATTTAAAGAAAGAGCTGACATATGAGAGAAAATCCTAAAGCACCATGCTCGATTATTCTACAATGATAAACAACCATATAGTTCTTTACTCGATAAGGTTAAGAGACCATTCTCTATATTGGGATATAAATTGTGAAGTCAAAGCCTCTTGGTCTTAGAAAGTGAATTTTCTCCTTTATACTTCATCCGTTTCATTTTACTTGCAACACTTACCGTTTTTGAAAGTTTCATATTACTTGCAACATTACTATTTTTGGCAAAAATTATCTACTTATTTTATTCTCACTTTATTCCTACCCCACTATTACCATCAATCATACATCACCCTATTAATTATTTAATATACCCACAACTCACAACCACTATCTACTTATAATAATTTTTTTTATTTCTACCCCACATGTCAACATCAATCATACATCATTCCTACTTTTACCATATTAATTTGACAGCCCTTAAGAAATGTGCCAAACTCAATGGTGCAACTAAAATGGAACGGAAGAAGTAGATGGGTACGACCTACACTTATTCTTAAACAAATATACATCATAAAGTCTTTTTATCTTAATTACTTTTTATAAATTTTCCTTTATATGCAGTATAATTGGATTAGAAGAGACATGGCTTCTGTTAACAGAACAAGGACTCCTTGGCTTATATTTACTGGGTACATCCTTATTCTGTTTCATTTAATTATTTTAGAAAAAAGTTATAAACGTTAATATATATTGAGCTAAAAGTTTAACGTAATTTCAGGCATAGACCAATGTACACCTCTGCAAATCCGTCATTCATACCCAATGTTGATCAAAATTTTGTTGTATCTATTGAACCTTTGTTACTCCAAAATCAGGTTATATTTACATACACTAATATTACTCATATAGTGTTCATTTCATAGTTTTATGCACACACACCATTTAATTTTCATTATGATGATCATGATGTTGTAGGTTGATCTTGTATTATTTGGGCATGTTCATAACTATGAGAGAACCTGCGCTATTTATCAGGGTAAATGCATGGCTAAACCTTTTAGAGATGAAAATGGAATTGATACTTTCGATAACTCCAATTATAGAGCACCTATTCACGTAATTATTGGGATGGCAGGCTTCACTTTAGATGGTTTCTCAAATATAGTAAGCTCTTACTTACTTTTAATTTTTTACAATTTATAATTCATGATGAACATACCTAATATACCGCTCAAAGGTAGGGTCTGACTGAGGCAAGGAAACAAACAATCCATACCCGTATTCCCTCTAAGGAAGGACTTTTACAATTTATATCATTATTTCTACAATTATATATTAGCAGTTAATACGAATCAAATAAATTATGTTTTTCCTAATAAATACTACATATAGGAAAGCAATTCACTTACACCATGAGAAGAAATATTTTCAACAGTACCCTTAATGTAGGATGATACCCATAAAATTTTATATCACATTCATCCTCTATTCAAAGCAAGTGAGTTTTGTGGATATTTTTCTAAATGAAGTTTAAATTTATTTAAGTACAGAAAAAGATTCTTGATGGGCTTATTTAGATCTTCATTATCATTGATAAAAAAATCAGTAACTCTCCTGTGAGACAGCCTTACCCGTGCAACTAGCCCAGGCCCAATAACTTTTTAAAAAATATTCTGACATTCTAATTTCAAGTCTTAAAAGGACAATTTCAAAACTTAAAAATCCTATTTTAAGACTTAAAAGGTCAATTTCAATGTTTTTAATATCAACTTTTAATGTTTGAGAAATCATATTATAAAGCTGAAATGCGAATTTATATTCTATTTTTTACTATACCATATAACATACATTATTATGCATTATTTAGAGTTACAAGCAGAAATAATTTCTATCCTTATACTTATATACATGTAGCATAATTTATATTATAATGTTTTATATTTTAAGGTTTTTGTAATCAACAATTATCGTCCACACTAATATGATATTTGACGTGTCTTCTATAATCATATACAATTATTTACCATTTTTTAATTTTTTAATTTATCAAATGAACACATTTGTGTGGTACACACGTACTTTAATAAAAAATAGTGATTGATAATTGGAGTTTTTATTTGTGCTTTGGATTAGACATAAAAGCTCAAATTATTCAAAACTTATGGTATAAGCATTCTAGGAGAAAGGAATTATAGACAACAATACAATTCTTAAATACAATTGTTTAGTTCATGTTCATAAATAGTTATGTGGTTACTAGGGATGACAATTCAGTCAGAATCCGATCCTAGTTCGACTCAATTTGAGAAAAATAATTTGATTCGAGTTCGAGGAAAAAGTCATCTCACTCCGACTCCGACTTTACGATCCGAGTCCGAGTTAGAGACGGACCTTGGACTTTATTCAAAATCCGAGACTCCGATCCGACTCCGACTTTACGATTCGACTCCGAGTGGAGATGGACTAAAAACAAAAGTTCGACTATTATCCGGAGCAAAGTTGAAATATGTATAATCCGAGCCGAGTCTGACCCATTGTCATCCTTAGTGGTTCCTTTTTTAAAAAATATATATATATATATATATATATATATATATATATATATATATATATATATATATATATATATATATATATATATATATATATATATATATATATATATATATATATATATATATATTGCACAAGCACATATACTAATTAGACAACAATCCTAATAAAATTATAAACCTTTTAATCACATAATGCGATATTGTTTTATGTTTTATTGCTAAAGAAGTTGAGTCATCATAGCATTATCGTTTTAAAAAATTATGTTTTGATCTAAAACCAGTGATTGTTTTGCAACGAAATATCCTTATTAATGCCCCCACACACTTGATTGATCCATAAAAAAATATATTTCATGTGATTACTTTTTCATCTATTATATAGATAATAAATATTAATTTATGTATTTTTTTCATATAACATATAACACCAGTTAACCTAAATATTAAGTATGTGTAAATTCTAGGAGAGCTATAAATCCCAAAAAGAGAAAAAAAAAAGCCACGGGATATTAGCCACTGAGAACATGCCACTTAAAAAAGAAATATGCATATTGTATCCAACTCAAAGTTTTTCGCATGTATAAGTTTCACTACTTCGATAATTAATCTTGCAACCATTCTCCATTTATAAAAGTATTGAACGAAATATTTATGTCCACAACATCTAAAAAATTAATTGATTTTATTATTGCAGATAAACGAATGGAGTTTGAAAAGGATATCAACGTTTGGATATTCAAAAATCTTTGCAACACGAGAAGCACTAAAACTGCAGGTTAGATAACAGTATCCCTATCTTATAAGGTATAATAATCGTATTACAAATGTTTACTTGCAAAGTATTAAACAAATATAAGTTTATAATTGATAGCATAAATTATGGCTTAATTAGTAACATAATTAAGCATTGTTTTATTATATTAAAAAATAAAATTAGTTAGAGTTTTAGAAAAGTGGACATATATGAAAAATCAAAAGGCCCATAAAAACAAAATTTACTAAGCATTCAACAAGGTTTTCGATTTTACATTAGGTGATGAGGATTGATTGTTTTATGCAATATCACTGAAATAAACTAAGATCGATACGATGTGATATAGCTTGATGAACGATGACAATTTCAATGACTTAACAAAACGTATGAACGGAAAAATAAATTGCAAAATGAACACAAAGATTTTAGGAGGTTCACCCAAAATTGGTTACGTCCCCCGTGGTGTGTAGTTGCTTGCTTGTATTATATTACTCCCTCCAATTCACTTGTGTTGTCCCATTTAGGTTTGGCACAAATATTAAGAGTGGGTGGTAGTTGGATATTTTAATTGATTAAATTAATTATAAAGGTGGTAGTTGGGTATTGGGAATTGGAAAAGTGGGGTTTTAATTTGATTAAATTAATTCTAAAGGTGGTAGTGGGGTATTAAGAATTGGAAAAGTGGGGGTATTTAGGTAAAAAAAGATAGACAAAAAAGGAAATGAGACAATTAAAGTGAATTGTCCCAATAAGGAAATGTGACAACACAATTGAATTGGAGGGAGTATATGAGAATACACTCTTACAATAGAGAATTACAATGATGTAAGAGATAAAACAATAGGCTATGTGTTTGGCTTAGGGGTTGTGTTTGATGTCTTTTGGTTTGCTAAAGAGTTCTCTATTTATAGTACTAAGTTAATAAATACAATTACATACTTAATACACTCTTGATTTCAGAGAATAATTAGCCTTGAAACTGACTTTTACTTGAAGAGCCTCACTTAAGCAATGCTGAAACGTTTTGGAAGTTCAAAGGACACTGATCAGCAGCTGCACACGAGCTTGCTCGTTCGAGCACACCAACAGGTCACACACTGTCTCTCCACACAGAACGTGCTCATTCTGAGCACCCTAGCCGCTCGTTCGAGCACTTGTTGCTGCAGCTTTTGTCTGGTTCTGATCTTATTGCTCGTTCGAGGCAAAGGGACCCCTTTGAGTGCCTCGTTCGAGCACCTCGAGCAGTGGCTGTCAAACTCCTCATCAACTCAACCAAGTTTAAGTTACATCTTAATTTTTTCATAACTCCATGAAATTAAGACACACTTTAAACACCACATTTACACATTTAGAATCCATCCCAAAAGTCTCTTCATGAATGCACACATCAAATGTGCACTCAAGTCACGTAATCATAACAATCACAATAGTTGCTCCTCTCATATGACATTTAACCAATTTTTTGTGAAATTTATTAATACCCTCATTGAAAACAAAAAATTAAACCATATTAATTAACATCTGAGTATTAAAATGTATAATAAAATAAATAGATTGATTTTCTTTTGTTATAAATTTGCATTAATTTTTATTAATAATATTTCAACTTTACATGTTGTTATTGCATTGTTTATACTTTATAATACTTTGTTCTTTAGTACGACCATGAATGACTTTATTCTTTTTTTATAATCTTCAGTTTATTAACTCAATCACAAGACAAGCTGAGGATGCATTTCAAATAATAAAAAAGTAGACACTATCATGCAGGAAAATATTTTGATTCGATATGTATGTGTTGAGATTTGATTCCTTGTGAGCATATTATAATATATGATGGACCAACAGTGTAGATTTGTTTTAGACTTTATGCATAGAATCCTGTGTAATGTATATGTAAGTTAGTTATAACTAACTTCTAAGGATGTTATAACAAAATGCTTTGTAGCTTCTGTTTTCTTGATTCAACTTATATGTAGGCGGATTGTATTCATTGTAGTGTAAGCTTTTCATTCTTATAAAATTTCTCTTTTCAGTCTTTTATGTTGTTCATCCTGAGCAGTGACCACCATCAGCGCAGAATTTGATTTGACCCATACATGCCCATCATAGCCTCATTGGAACACAACCTTTGTCTGCATACATCAGTGCCTATGATTTTCTGATTTCTTGGTTTGTTCTTCCGCCCATCCTTCCCTTCTCTTCCATATCCTGCATTATGTTGAATAATACTGATTAACCCCAACATGTTAACATGTTGACTCAACAATGAATCCCTCTAGCCCATATTACCTTCATCCCACTAATATGGGACTGATGATTGTCACAACCATTTTTCCTGGTTTGGGATATATGGGGTGGAAGAGGGTTGTTACAATTGTACTTTCAGGAAGGAATAAACTAGGATTTTTGCATGGGAGAATAAAGAGAGAAGTTCACAATCAAGAACTTGCAAAGGTATGAGATAGAGTGAATGATTTGATCATTGCCTGGTTGCTTAATATAGTTGATGAAATGAGTTCAATGACTATACTGTTAGCTTAACACGGTCTAACAGATTTTGGAGGAACTTGTGAACAAAGATTGGGAAATTTTCTATCGCCCAACTCTTTACTATTCAAGAAGCTCATAGCAAAACGATTCAAACTCATGATATGAGTAATTTGTTTACCAAAATTAAGGGGTTATAGGATGAAATGGATTCCCTTGACCTTATTACTACTTGTACTTGTTCTGGATGTGAGTGTCAATTGTCATAAAGACACTCAAAAGCCCTCAAAGGAGTAGGACTATGCAATTTCTCATGAAACTGTATCTTAAGTTTAAACAAACTAGGAGTAGGCTTATTATGATGAAGGATATTCCTAACCTTTCTGAAGTTTATTGTATCTTAATCCAAGAGCAAGTCTATCTGGACATTGGATCAAATGACGAGGATCTCTTGCAAGAAAACACTATAGCCCATAGGGTAGAGAAAAGGAGATTCAATGAATCAAGAAACATAGGTTGAAACAAGAAACAAGCCTTGTACTGTTATCGTTTTAAGATGCACCTAAGAATAAATATGAATTTTATCAAAATATTGGGGATATGACCTATTATGCAGACTCAAACTTAAATTTTCCGCTAAAAGTGATCTGTAATACGATGACATCAAAGCAGAACGGAGAAACAGAAAGGGAGAAAGAATGGGAAAGGCGGCGTCTAAGAGACCGACAAAGAAGAAAGGACATGAATGAAGAACAAAGGGAAAGACATCTTGCTAGACGCCGGAAAAATTATCGACTCCGGAGACTTAGAGCTCAAAATGCAGCCAATTCTACACAGGATACAAATACAAACACTCGTGAAAATAACCTTAATAATGCAAGTGATCATGTTATAATTCCTGATCATCATGATCTTCCTACACTTGATCCAAGAGCAATTTCGAAGCTTTAAGGTTGTTGTACACCTAATTATGCGACTCATCATTTGAAATGCCATCAGTTTCAATCTTTTTCCCCAAAACATAAGCCCCAATTCTACCATCTTTCATCTAAATCATATTTTTTTCCCCAAATCCAAAAATGTTAGAGTTAGGGTTTATATTGTGGAACAATTTGGTAAACTTTAGGGTTACCGTGTGAATTTTTAAAAGTTTTGGTTACCACGTGAAAAATCCAAAAGCTGAGATGAAATTTCCAATGAAAAATAAGACTAATTATTTTAAACAATGGAGTAATAGAGTGTACATAAATGCAATAATGTAGATGCATTGACAATTTGTACATTTTATATAGTTGACTTGTGAGTTATTCCTATTTGGTAAGTCTACAAACATAACACCATATCATGCTTACTACTTGTTTCATTTAGTACAGTTCATTAAGCATTCACAAGTCATTAAAAAAATGCACTAAATATCAAAAGTCTACTATAGAACGTGCATGATTGATGCTGTACAAGCTTGAGAAAACTCTTCAAGACAGTAACGTTTTAGCCACCTTCTGCAAAAAACAGGTCTAGAAACTAGAATTACATTTACAGGTACTTCCTGTTCCTCCAAGACTAATCAACTTATACAACAATTATGAAGGTAATTAATAAGTTCATCATGATGTATTATATGTTTATTTTTCAGTGTAAATAGGTTTGATTGAAGGGATCGAATTTGTTTATGTTTACAGCAAAAGATTGTGGTTAAAGCACAAATACACTGCGGAAAATGCAGGAAAAAGGCCTTGAAGATAGCTGCCAGTGCAGATGGTAAACTAAATTATTATTAACATCTTATTTTCATTCAATTTTTATTGTAACAGTATAGCATTGACAATTTTCATTACCAAATATTTACCAACAAGCATTTTTTGAATATTCAAAAAAATACCAACTAGCATTTAACACATTAAACCCTATTTGTATTTTTTTTTTATTTTTAAAAAGTACTTTTATTGTTTATTTTCCATCATAAAATAAATGGTTCAAATTAGGGGAGAGTAGAGGTGTTCATTCGGGTGATCGGGTCGATTTCGAAACCCGTGTCATTCGTTCAGTTTAATTTTGGATCGGTTATTTTTGGGGTGTGTGCTACGACGTGTCACACTCGGATCGGATCGGTTAGCCACGTTTCGGTTGAAGATCAGTCATTCAAGCTATCGGGTTTTCATCGGTCCAATGTCGGTTGAAGTTCGAGTCTATTGTCATTCGGTCTCGGGGTGTCATCGGTTAGCAATGGGTTCGATTTTATCAGTTACAGATCGAGTGCTGATATTTTTTTCAAGTAGAATTTGGCTATGAGTAACTAATTAATATAGATCGAGTCAATGTCACATTAAGTTGCTAGTCGTTTTTTAACTGATGACAAGATTTTCTTTACTGAAGCGAAATGGTTAAAATACAAATCAAATAGTGACTATTATTTTGTTACTTTTATTTGTTAAACTGTAAATTAACATTAGAGTTTTTCATTTTTCATCTAATTTGATTAGAAATAGTTTAACAAACATTGATTATTGATTATTAACTGTAAATATATAGAATCATGTATTTTTGAAATTTAATTTATGAAAGTATCTATCCCTTAACTAGATTAAGTAATAAGATGATTGAATATGAGTTTATCATACTTCTATGTTGAAAATTGATTTAGGTTTACAACAACTCGATTAAAAATTGGTTCGGGTTAAGTTGGTTTGAGCTAGGTCGAGTTCGATTTTGAGCATTATATGAGTCGAATATAACTTGTTTCAATCACAATTAGGTAATTCGAGTAATCCCCGATAATGGTTATATGTCGTTTATAAAAAACGGTCGCAGTTCAGGTTCAGTGTTCCCATTTTCAATTTTCAATCAGTTCGGGTGCAATTTTGGTTCGGGTATGGCCGGTTCGATAGGCCTCAAAAAGAAGCGCATATTTGAGTCGAATAAGTTTTGGTTTCAAGTCGGGTCACATTTGAACAGCTCTTGGGGAGAGAAAGAAAAAAGTGAAGGGAGTGGTTGAAAATATGTTATATATAATGACAGGTCGAAGATAAAATTCATATTCCAAAAAGAAATGTAGCTAAAATTATAGGACAATTCAATATGTAAAATGTAATTAATACTCCCTCATATTCACTCAAGTTGTTCCATTTGAGTTGGACACGAATATTAAGAGTGGGATGGGGTCTACCAAAAAGGTGGTAGTGGGGTATTTTAATTGATTAAATTAATTGTAAATGTGGTAATTGGGTATTGGGAATTGGAAAAGTTGGGGTATTTAGGTAAAAAAAGATAGACAAAAAATGAAATAGGACAACTTGAGTGAATTGCCCATACAAAAAAATGGGACAACTTGAGTGGATTGGAGGGAGTATTTTCATAAACTATTTGTATTGTTATCTTTGAAATTATAGGATAGAGCAAGTAGATATTTTCATCAACTATTTGTATTGTTATCTTTATTATTTTAATTTGGGTGGATTGTTAAAGTAAATTAATTTTAGTTAGATAAGTTGAAAATTAACTTAACTATTAATTATTTTTTAAGCAAATACTTTTTATTTCTGATTGCGTTATATATATACAATAGGTGAGTTCATTTTAACAGCTATAACTGCTAGGCGGATTTATTTAAAAATTAACAATACGTGTGTATTTATTAATGACTATTACCCCTTTTCATAATTAGTGTAATAAGGTAGTGAACTACAGAAAATGTGTAATGCAGGAGTGTTATCAGTGGCAATACAAGGCAAAGATAAAGATGAGATAATGATAACTGGGAATAGTGTTGATTCAGCTGGCTTATGCACTGCGTTAAGGAAGAAACTTGGTTATGCTAATTTGATTAGTGTACAAGAGGTTAAGGATCCAAAGCCTGAAGAAAAGAAACCTGAAGAAAAAAAGACAGAGAAATCTGAAGAGAAAAAGCCTGAAAAGGAAGAAAAGAAAGTAGAAGGAGATAAAAAGAAAGAGGAAGAAAAGAAACAAAAAGAAGATGGCGCGAAAAAGACAGAATCAAAAGCATCAACATCAGAAGCATCATCAATATATCATCATTATCATCCTAATTATCCTCCAACTAATTATTATTGTCCTAATTATCCTCCACCTCAATGTCACTTGTATGCTACTTATTATGATGATCCTAACCCTAATTGCACCATCATGTGATTTTTTCATCATATTATTCTAATCTTACACTAAATTTGTTTTTTTAACTCGTTGTTGAAAGTATTTTGGCAAGAACAAGGTATTGATGCAATAAATGAAACATATTGAAGCAATCTAATTATGTTGTAATAATAAACTTGATGTATACATAAGTTCATCAATTCTCCCTTCTATTTTATTAAAATATTTTTATTTTTTTCACATCATCCAAAGAACTTATTTAATTCTTAATATTTTTTTATATTTCCTACGTAGTAGTCGCTAGTGGTTAAACTTGAACAAAATTGTAGGGTGGCAAAGTTAACAAAAAAAAATTTGAGTTTAACTAAAATGTAGTCAATCAATACAATTAAAACGTAACGTAAACTTGAATGAAAGTAAAGATTAACACTCTTTTAGCACTTTCAAATCATCTATAATTTCATTGACAATGTTTGTCTTTGCCATTTGTCTTTCAATGTATATCACTACACTATCAACATGAAATTCGACGCCCATTTTGTAACGAAGTCTAATCGTTTCTATCTTCACTGCGAAAACGCTCTCTCCGTGGTAGCAGTGAATGCAATTAAAAGGGAGTCAATATGTATGGATAAGATTAAAACAAAGTAGTTCATTGTCCAAAAATAAAAAGTATGCAAAATAAGTGGAACAGACCAAAAATAAAAATAAATACTACTCCCTCCGTTCCCTATTGATGTTCCCATAGGGGATGTTTACGGGAATTAAGAAAAGTGGAATCTTTTAAATAATGAAGATATTATTTTATTGAATAATAAATTTGATGGAGGAAAAGTGAAGACCGCAAATATTAAAAAAATATTTAAAGAAAGTTAGTGGAAAAAAATATGGGGACCACAACTAATTAAAAAAAGTTTTTATGAACTTAGTGGGGAACATGTGGGGACATAACGAATAAAAAGTATGAAAATAAAGTTAGTGGAAGATATGTGGGCCGATAATGATTATTAAAATATTAAAATGAGGATGTGTGAGGTTATTTTTGTCCAAAATTTGTGATATAAATGGAAAGATTGCTTATGGGAACAACAATTGAAACACCTTAAAATGGAAAGTGGGAACGGAGGATTTTTGTCCAAAATTTGTGATATAAATGGAAAGATTCTTATGGGAACAACAAAATTATATATATATATATATATATATATATATATATATATATATATATATATATATATATATATATATATATATATATATATATATATATATATATATATAATATATATATATGTATATATATATATATATAGTATATATATATATATATATATGTATATATATATATATTATGTATATATATATATATATATATATATATATATATATATATATATATATATATATATGTATATATATGTATATATATATATATTATGTATATATATATATATATATATATATATATATATATTATATATATAATATATTATATATATATATATATATATATACTAAGTATATATACTATATTACATATCATATACTATATACATACTATACATATATATACATATATATATATATATATATATTATATATATATATATATATATAATATATATATATAATATATATATATATATATATATATATATATATAATACATAATATATACATATACATATATATATATATATACATATATATATATATATATATACTATATATATATATATATCATATATATATATATATATATATATATATATATATATATATATATATATATATATAATATCATCTTTTATCAACGTAACTACTTTTTAAACAAAAATATGAATATATGGTCGCATATAAAATACTACTTTTACAAAATACTAATATATACTTCATATTCTAGCATTCTAAATAAGAGGCAAAGGCAAGAGAAAGTTTCTAATAAAAAAATAATTAAAATGCAAACATCATCATCCAAATAAAAAATAAAAATCAAAGAGCAACCATCTTTGAGCCTTGTCGACTGGTATCTTATATCTTCTGCAATTTTTTCTGAAATTTTTAATTTTTCATAAAATCTCAACCTGGCAAACCCACATTTTCTCGGTAAGTTTGAATCTTTATTTAGTATGCAAGTTTTTGAATTTGTTTTATTGTAGTATTGCAATTGAAAGGTGAAGAAGATAAAGTAAGATGAATTATACCTTTACGTTTACTGTTGAGACCCCTACTGTTGCAAACTAGTTTTATTCCTTACATTTGTTAGTTAATTGTTGAGGTGGTTTGTGGTCTTGACACCTCATCCTACTTCTTTGTATTTTCCTATATACATTCTGCTCCTTGTCTCTCAAAAATAATAAGAGACTCAATTCATTTAATTAAGATTAGTTTATTCTTCAAGTTGTTTTGTAGTCCATATGCTATAGTTGTTTTGTAGTCCATTAAATGGATTAAACCCATCACTTGCTAGACCTAAGTTAACATTCCGAGAATCTAAGGCAAAGGAATGATGATTCTCATCAAAATGTTTCCATGCTTTGCCATCTGCTGGATGCGTAAAGACTCCTTCCTCCTTAACTCTAGTTTCAGCATGCCATCTCATGTCACTTGCAATTTTAGATGACATAAACAACCTTTGCAATATTCAAAAAAAAAATAGCCTTTGAAACCTTGGTTTTAGTGGAAAATAGCGAAGCACTTTTGGAGAATTGGTATTACGCTTGGTATCACAAATACTACACTTTTCAAGTTTAGCATTTTCTTTCAAGAAAAGCATACAGTCATTTTCACATGCCTCAAATTTCCCATAGTCAAAGCCTAAATCAGTAATCATTTTTCTTGCTTCATAATAATTTTGTGGGACATCTGCACCCTCCGGTAAAACATACTTATACATTTCTAGATTACTGGTAAAAGCTTTATTAGTCATTCCATCCATACATTTGATTTGAAATAATTTCAAAACAAAGGATAATTTTGAGTATTTATCACACCCTAGGTACAATGGTTTTTCAACATTTTTCATCAAATTGTTAAATAATTTTACCTCATTTGTGTCCTTTACATATTCATGAACAATTGGATTGTCTTCACCAAATTGTCCCTCATCATCAAGTTCCACATTTGAATTTTCACCAAAGAAGGCCAGCCCACTTTTGTCGTAGATCATTTTAAGTATATCATCATTGTCATCATCTCCTAATTGATTTCTATTTCTTTTCTTTGATGGTTCAAATCCTTCATGATAAATCCAACGCACATATCCTCGAACAATTCCATTAAGTAACAAATCACTAAATATTTCATCTTTGCTCTTATGTTTACTATTATTGCATCGATTACAAGGGCAAGGTAATTTAACACCCTCTTCATCAGTGTACTTCAATTCACCAAAAGCAAAATTAAGAAACTCCTTAACTCCGTTTAAAAATAAATCACTTGTCCTATCATCACATTTCATCCATTGTAACCTCTTCTTTAAAATATCTGAGTTCTCCATGCATTAATATGTAGACTGATAACTAAATAAGACAAATACAAAACATTCAGTTTCAGAAATAAAGAAATATTTTTCATACATCATAAATTAGTGTTATTCATGTTCATAAAATTAAAACATATTGTTCTAAAGTCTTCACCCCACATAACATACAACATAAAATCAACATGTATAAATAAGAAGCGCAATCATTTTAATAACCATTTTACTACCATCAATAATAACATGAAACTATGGAACCATTTTTATATGAAGCTAAACAAAGAGAGGGGAATAGAGATGAACTAACCTTGAGGTTTATGGCTCTGGAGTGGCGATGGGTGAAAATGTGTAAGATAGAGTCCAAAGGAATGATTTGATGAAGGAACAAAGATACACCTAGACAACTATAAGAAATTTAATCTCTGCACGTCAAGGAATATAGTAGCTTTATGTATGAGTAGGACGACATTAACATGCACGACATGAAGGATTATACTAGCCATTCTAGTATCTAACATCTACATTTATGTATCGAAACTTAATCTCTACAACATTTATATGAGTAGGATGACATTAACATGCACGTCATGAAAGATTGTATTAGAAATTCTAATATCTAACATGGATTTATAAACCAAACTTAATCTTTGCAACGATGTTAGACTTAAAACTCGAATCCAAGAGTTTATGTAATAATTTGTCTTCATTCAATATTGACAGCAATAAACCCTAGCTTTAAGAGAAAGAACACACAAAAAAGAAACGACGGTCAAATAAGAAACTATTGCAAACCAAAGCTACACACAAGCACAACCACGATAAAGAAAGCAACTATTGGTAGCCAAGCAACTACTAGTGCTCATGTGTGAAATTAATTCTTGACTACTAGAACAATCAAAGTTGGTGAATAAGTTACTTTACACCGCAAATTACAAAATTTTGAGCTGTTAAACATTACGTTGATTGATATTCTGACATGCCAGGTTCATCATTTGCTTGCTTGTGCTATTTATTCTTTGTTTTGATCATCTTTTTAATTTCTTGATGGCCTTTAACTAATTGCAAATGTACTCCTCCAACCAATTTCCTTAAAATTCAGCAAACCCAACGCCTCATGCACTTTCTTATGAAGTTAGATCCTCAATACAGTCATGTTCGTACCAATATTTTAATGCTCCAAGATCTACCATGTATACAGGATGTATACCGCATGCTTTTGCAAGAGGAATGTCATAGAGAAATTAGCAATAACCACCAAAATATTGAACCCATGGTTTTTGGTGTTGATAGGCGTCGGTCTCCTACTAATCTAACTCATTACAAGCATCAACACCAAGACAAGAATCATACGAATACTCCTTCCAGGAAACCACCTTACTTTTGTGATCATTGCAAAATTGGTCATTCTATTGATCGGTGTTTCAAGATACACGGCTACCCCAATAAATTTAAGAATGGTCCCGCTAAGAAGTATGTTGTTGCTGCCCATGTTGATGACTCCAACTCTTCTTCACCAACTGGTAATTCCTTTGGCCTTTCTGAAGAACAATTTACTAACCTCTTGTCCTATCTTGGCAAGAAAGACTATCCTCCTGACTGGACTATTGATGTTCCTTCATCCGCAAATTTAGCAGGTACTTGTCTCTTTTCTCACGCCTCTAAAAATATATAGATAGTGGACTAACCACATGTCCAACAATCTTTTTTTTTCTTTAATCTCAAAGATGTGTCTCATCTTCATCATCAAATAACAATCCCTGATGGTAGTAAATATACTATAACCAAAATTGGTGATATTCAGCTGACTAGTTCTTTGTTACTTAAAGATGTTTTGTATGTTCCCTAATTCCATTTTAATTTGATATCCGTACATCAACTATGCAAAATGATGTTGCATCTGTTATTTTTCTAAGCGATCTTGTTTTATCCAGGACCACTTAACGAGACACTTTTTGCCTCTTGGTAAATTGCAACATGGTCTCTATTATGTTTTGGATAATAATAAGCCATCTTTGGACACTATCACATGCTCATCTGTTCCAATTGCTGGTGCTGTCACCTCCAAGTCTAGTATTGATCTTGCAAAAACATGGCATCTTCGATTTGGACATGCCCCTATATCCAAGATTGCTTTGCTTTACCCACAAGTTAATCCCAGTATTGTTAATGTAACGGTCCGGTTCGCGTGAGCCGGGTAATCACAAGAAAATATGAACCCGGTTCACAACTGGACACTTAGAGGGATAAGTCCCATCCAAGATCGTTAACGTTCCAACGATAAGGGAATATAACAAGGCATAAAATAAGACATATAGTAGTGACAGGTTTATAAAGTTCACGATACAACTTGAGAACCCAACGGCCTCTACTAACGAAACGTCAAAACGAACTAATCTTAAATCCATTACACAAAAGTAAATTATTTCTATTATGTTTATTATTACATAGAATGCGGTCTTGGGTGACGTGATCCTAACTTCAACCTCACTCCAATCCCCACCTGCAATCAACCTGCTAGTCGTCGATTGACAACGGAAGCAAGTTCAAAGAACAATCCAATACACGTCAGAGACAACATACAAAATATCAACAAGTGGAAAGCAAACAATGTATTCATCCTAGCATGCAAAGGCTCTAAAATATATTTATTCCAAGTCCCAACTTGAAACGTTGCCCGTCCTTTTCGGGTCGTCCAAGTAATAATCCAATTCATTTGGAGGAATACACTTGGGAGAGCTAATCCCAAGGCAACCACCGACCTAAGACGTTGCCCGTCCTGTTCGGGTCGTCAAAGGTTAAAGTATGCATACCCCCATGGTGACCGTAATGATCCAAAACTGCCATGGGAACAAAATTATATAATCCATTCCAATTTATTAACCCTTTGAAATAACCAAAACATCCATCCTCAAATTCCAAGTTAAACTTCTTTCAAATTATTTGAGGTGTCTAATCCTTATGTGAGTCACAATGCAATATTCAAGAATGAAACAACACTACTTGCATAACCACATATAATGTATGGTCTAAGCGTGTACCTTTAAGCAACAGCAAAAAGCGATAATTCAAACGCAACAGGAATTTCACCCTCTTATGAATCGAGGTCCTAACAACAAACACACAAAACGAACACGCATTAGAACGTGTTTACACCTCTAACTCATTCCATACTACTATTATATCAATAAGACTTAATAACTTTAATTGATTTCATTAAGTTCCAAATAAATCAAAAGTCCACTTTAAACCAGAAACTTAAATGGCTTTTTCGGACAGATTAGAAAATTCAAATGAAAAATCCGACTTCGCCATTATTGATTTCATAATTTCTAACATCCATTTACTATTTTTATTTAATTTTAGCATTTAACGAGTTTTGCACACGGCGGATAAATGAAACAACAACGAAACACAAATGACCTCGAATCGAGGCACCACTGCCGAGACAGCAGGTACTGTCTAAAATATAATATATATATATATATTTTTTTTTATTACTATTATTATTATTTTTATATACATATTTCAATTAATCAATCTTTTTAATCTCATGACAAAAGTAAATCCTTTTTAATAGTGATCCAACCAAAACTCCCAACACATAAACAACATGATAATTATACACATCTACTAATACACACAACTTCCTCATTAACTCATCCACAATCAAAATATAAACATCATCAAATTAAATCATTCCCATAAACATGACTTTCCAAGAAAAACTTGAAATTCATAAATCGTACTAATTAAATTAAATACTTAATTCTCCTAACAAATTAAAATTTTGCTAGAGATTTTTATTTGTTAAAGAATGTAAATAAAATGAGAAAATTTAACACAATTTGTATTAACCCTTTTAACAAATTAATTTTGTTAAAGAATTATATAAATAAAATTACATAAAAATACTCAATCCTCCTAAAAAGTCATAGGATATCACCATATTTTATAAAGAATACATAATTTCTTCAAAGGAAAATAAAAATCAAATATTATCAATTGAATTTTCACCTACCCTTTGAATTACAAAGATTGAATGAAGACAAAATACTCCTTTTCTTTCTAATGGCTGCCGAAAATTGTAGGAAGGAAGGAGGAAATTTTTTTTTTTTTTTTTTTATTTGCTTGATTTCTTTGTGAGCAAATGGCAAATGAAGAGATCACAACTTAATAAGAATAATTCAAAGACCCTTAATCTTACCTTAACTCCTACCATCAATAGCAATAATCCTCACTTAAGAAGGGAGTTACAAAACTCCCCAAAAACTCTTAACATGGCCGGTCACAATAATGGCCTTTTACTATTTTTATTTTTATTTTTTTTTTTTTAAATAATTAATTACTCCAAATAAAATTAATTTCTTAATTTTAATTTTAATACTCATGAAAATATTAAATCAGATAACGATAACTCGTTACGCGACAATATCAATTCACTCGAACTTGATTATTATTTGACTTAATTTCGAATATTAATTTATTAAAATTCACGGGGTGTTACAGTTAAACAACATTTTTTTTGTACTATTTGCCCAGCTGCCAGACAACATAGGCATTCTTTTCCAATTAGTACTAGTACCACATCTTGTCCGTTTGAATTATTTCACGTAGACACTTGGGGTCCTTATTCCCACAATACTTATTATGGATGTAATTGTTTTCTTACTATTGTACATGATTATACAAAATTGACATGGGTTTACTCGATGAAAACTAAAAATCTATGTGTTAGCATTTTAGACATATTTTTCAAATATGTCACCACTCAATTTAATTCAAATGTTAAAATTGTCCGCACCGATAATGCAAAAGAATTGTCTAAATGTTTACAATGCCAAAGGAATAATACACCAGCGCAGTTGTGATGAGACAACACAACAAAATGGTGTTGTGGAACATAAACATCGCCATTTACTTGAAACTGCACGTGCTCTATCCTTTCAATCAAATTTGCCTAGTGAGTTTTGTGGTGATGTTGTGCTATGTACTGCTTATTTAATTAATAGATTACCATTAAGTGTGCTTTGTAATATTTCACCTTATGAGAAATTATTTGGTTCTGCTCCTGATAACAGTCATCTAAAGACTTATGGTTATACTCATGCACAAAAAGGGTATAAAGTTTTTCATATGCACTCTAAAAGAATATTTGTATCTAGAGATGACACTTTCCAAAAGAGATACTTCCCATACCACAATATTGCCAACATAATTCCCCTTTTTCCCAATTCTATCTACCCCCTTCCTCTACTCCTAGTTATAATCCTATATATCCAACGTTACCCACTGCAAGCACATCTCCTATTCCTACTTTTCCTTATTACCCTTCACATGTGACACCTACTACTTATACCTCCTTATTTTCTACCATGTGTCCTCATGCTCCTTCACATGTTCCTACACCTCATATACCCAATTCTTCACACACATTACCCTTTGACAACACAACACCTACACCTTCACATCTTTCCACACCTTCTGACCCTAGTATTTGCCCTCCTTCCACACGCAAATCAACACAACCCCATAAGCCTCCTTCATACCTTTCAGATTTTATTTGCAACTCAACAAAATGGTGCAACATAGTTACTTACAATGAACTACCTCTTCCATCTCAATTACATATGGCTACTACTTCACAATGGCATGAACCTAGTTCATATAAGGAGGCTGCACAGGACCCTAATTGGCAGCTTGCTATGCAACATGAAATCCAAGCCCTTGAACAAAACAACACCTGGGAGCTTATCCCTCTTCCTCAAGGTAAGAAACTCATTGGCTCAAAATGGGTATACAAAGTTAAACTTTAAGTCCGATGGTAGTCTAGAGTGATACAAAGCACGTCTTGTCGCCAAAGGCTTTACACAAAAATATGGGATTGATTACCTAGAGACTTTCTCACCCGTTGTCAAAATGACAACTATTAGGTGTTTACTTCCCCTTGCAGCACTTAGGAAATGGGCATTACATCAATTAGACATTAACAACGCTTTTCTTCACGGGGATTTATTTGAAGAAGTTTATATGAGTATTCTCGATGGTTTACAAGCACCACCCCACCATGTTTGTGGACTCAAAAAATCTCTCTACGGCTTGAAACAAGCCTCACGTCAATGGTTTGTTCATCTAACTAATGAATTATTTCATAAAGGGTTTATTCAATCTAATCATGACTCTTCTTTATTTCTTAAAAAGACTGCTTGTAATTTTACTATTGCTGCAGTGTATGTGGATGATATCATCCTTACAGGTAATAACACATGTGAAATTCAATCTCTCAAATCACATCTTCACAAAACGCTCAGCATTAAAGATTTAGGGAAGTTACACTATTTTCTTGGCCTTGAAGTTAATTATCTTCCTAATGGCATTGCACTTACACAAAAGAAGTTCACTTCTGAGCTTCTTAAAGAATCTAGTATAACAGAATTTAAAACGTTTGCCAACCCCCTCCCCTTCATTTAAAATTAAAAACTGATACTTGTCCTTTATAATCTGATCCTGCTCAATACAGATGCTTAGTTGGGAAGTTAAACTTCCTTACTCACGCACGGCTAGATTTCGCATTCACTATTCAGGCCTTGAGTCAGTATATGCAAAATTCCACCCTCATTCACTTCCAGGATCTACAACATACTCTTCACTATGTTGCTAGCACAGTAGGACAAGGTATTCAGCTTACTCAGATTGGGGTTCCTGTCTTGATACATACAAATCAGTAACGGGCTACATCATTCTCCTTGGAACTTCACCTCTCAGCTGGAAATCAAAAAAGCAAGCTACCGTAACCAAGTCATCCACTGAGGCAAAATATAGAGCTATGGCAACTGTGGCTTCTGAGATCACATGGTTGGTTAGACTCCTAGAACAACTGGGTGTGCAAGATTTAAGACATGTGACATTAGCTTGTGACAATCAGTCTGCCATGCAAATTGCCCATAATCCTTGATAAGTGGAATTATTTGCACTTATCCGTGTTATCTTTACACTCCTTACATGAAGTTTTAGAGGTGTTTAGGGATTATAGTAGTGAATTGTTGTAATTTTGTCTCATGTGTTTAATTTTGTAGTCCTATGATGCACGAGGCGGAATTAAAGCTTTTTACTAGTACACGGAGTTATAAGAGGGTGAAAGCTTGGAGAAACAGCCTAAGACCCCTTAAATAAGTGAAAAGATCGTTGCTCACTTGAAGATGTTTTACAATGAATATGGGCAAAACAGAAACGAGTAGAAAAGTGCTTAAAAGACAAAAGTTTTGAGAAGAAATTTGATACATGCTCACTCTTTTGGCCATAACTTTTGATAGAAAGACCACATTGATGCAAGGTTTGCAGCATTGGAAAGTAGACTTCAAGTTCTTTCCAAAGATATATCATATGTCCATATCCGACAACCGAGAAGAAAATGGTGGCCATTCAAAGTTCGCCAGTCAAACCTAGAGCGACAACTCGTCGCTCCAAAGTGACGACTCGCTGCTTCTTTGCAACGACTCGTCGCTCCTTTTGAAACGACTCGTCGCTTCTTCTCTGAAGTCGCTTTTTCAGGCCAGTACATATGTAACAAGTTGTCACAACCGATGTGGCGAGTCGTCGCTTTTCGTCTGATGGAATTTAAACGGTCTTTTCTCCTAATTTTTGGAACCACTGTTTAAGTGGAGGATACCCTAATTTAGAGAATTCAGTTTTCTTTTCTTAAAAACTCTAGAATTCCTTTGTATTCCTTAGTATTATCTTTTAGCTTTCCTTTAAGAATTTCAAGATTGTAATTTTGGATTTCATTTTACAATTTACATTTCCTTCTTCAATTCTCCATTGTCAAGATATTTCCTTTAAATTCAAGTTTTTAAATTATGTCTTATATCTTGTTTCATGATAGTTTAGTATGCATAGAAATCTCTATAGCCATGATTAGTGAGTAGTTTTGTATACTAGGACATTGGATTTGAACCCTAATATGTATGTAATTGCTAGATGAGCATTGGTTAATTGTGATGTTGAATTGATTTGATTAAATATATATATATATATTTTTTTTAATCGATAATTTAATAGGGTATTACAATCATTCAAGTTAAAGTCTTTTAATTTCTCTTAATACCAAAATCACGAAAGTTGAGGGATGAGAATATTATTAGTCTTGGATGATAAAACAAGTTAATATGCCTTCTTAGTCAAAATCACGAAAGTTGAGATTGAGTAGTATGTTTTCTTGTGATGTTAATCGATCAAAATACGAAAGTTGAGATTGAGAGAACCCATTTAATTTGATTTAATTCGGTTACCATCCCGAAAAGGAGTGATAAAATTAGATTGGTGAATCAATTCAACGGAATCAATTGTAATCCTTATCGAAATAATCGCGTGCTATTAGTGGGGAATTCCTATGTCCTAGTCCTTTTTATTATCTTGATATCATCATATTTCTTTAAGTGTTATCACATAGTTTATAGAATCAACCAAAATCTTCTCTTCTTAAAAGTGATTGATTGAACGACTCTCATATTGATCCTGCCTCCCTGTGATCCGACCCGTAATTGTGCTGCAACACCCGTACACTTGCGACATTAAAATAAAATCCTAACAAGCTTTTGGCGTATATTTGGTTTACGCTTGGTCTACTTTGTTTGTTGATGCACAGGCGATCTCACTCGACAGGTGAACTACTGTACGATCCCGAGATCGAGGCCACTGCGCGTAGAGCCAACGCTTTGAGAAGGAGAAAAGAATCTGAAACTTCTGGGGTACCATCTCCTGATCCAACCCCCCCCAGGCACCCCTTTTGGAACTACACCACCAGGCTCACCCGAAATGGCTAATCCACCGCCGACATTCGGCCAAATGGGTAGGCCCAGTCCTACTCATTCATCTGCCTAATGCATTGTGAAGCCAACCATAGAGGCATATAATTTTGAGCTTCGCACTCACTTGATCCAATTGATCGAGCGAAATCAATTCGGTGGGCACCCTTCTGAAAACCCACATGATCATCTGTCCGAATTCATTAAGAAATGTGACACCATCAACATCAATAATGTCACAGAAGATACTAATCGTTTAAGGCTCTTTCCCTTTAGTCTAAGAGACAAAGCCAAATCTTGGTTCAAGTCAGATTCGCCAAATAAATACTCAACATGGGAGGAGTTTGCAACTGGGTTCCTCACAAAGTTCTTTCCTCCAAGAAAAACATCCCAACTGAGATCCGAGATTCAGACGTTCAAGCAGCGTCCTTTTGAAAGCTACTATGAGGCTTGGGAACGGTTTAAAGATCTTCAAAGGCAGTGCCCCCATCATGAAATTCCTAAGTGGTTACTCATCCAATCCTTCTACTTTGTTCTACATGACGAGCACAGGTCCACCATAAATGCTGCATGTGGTGGTGATATGAGCTCTAAAACCGAAGATCATTTGTTGACTCTTTTCGAAACAATTGCGCAAAATTCTTCTTCGTGGAATAACGAAAGAGAGCCGGCAGCACAGTCGTCAACCAAGCCAGATGGGAAAATGACGAAAGCTATAAGCGCGCTAACTGCAAGGGTCGAGAAGTTGAGCACTGATTTTCAAAAGGTAGCAACTCCTGCCCCTACGCAAGTGATGTGTGTGACTTGTGGTTCTAGTGCACATAACTCTGATGCTTGTCCTACTACTGCACCTGCACCGGAAGAGATTAATGTGTTGTACAACAATAATTCATACATACCCAACAAGAACCAATATCTCTCCTACTCATCTACGAATGTGCAGAATCCACATCAGATAATGCCAAGGCCTCAATTCAATCCACCAGGCTTCCAGAATAAACTTCCACAACCAGTTTTCGTCCTCCTTTGCAACAAGCTCCACCTCAAAAGGAAGAATGGAAAGTAGCTTTTGAAGCCATGATGGGCGCTCAGAACCAATTCATAGCATCTCAAAGCCAATTCATGACAGCTCAAAATCAGTTCAACACAGATTTGAGTAAAGATATGAGTAAACTTGAGGCATCAATGACTCAATTGCAGACCCAAAGTAATATGATGGAGTCACAAATAGCTCAAATGGGGCAACACATTTCTAGGCTGCAGGGTGCTCCCAATCAATTCCCTAGTTAACCCGAATCAAGAAATCCATCGAAACAAGTGAATGTGGTTGTTACTAGGAGTGCTAAAGTTCTTGAGAATACTCCCCCAACCATGGTCCGAGTTCCACAAGAATTTGATGATAGGGAGACTCCACCCCGATCTACTATTGAACCAACTCTACATACCCCGCTACCTTACGTTCAACCCGCACCATTTCCCCAAAGGTTAGCTAAGGCAAGGTTAGAGAAGAGGTATGGGAAGTTCCTACAATTGGTGAAAGATATATAGTTGAAGTTCCCCTTTCTTCAAGCAGTGACAGAAATTCCATCATTTGCTCAATTCTTGAAGGATCTCACCACCAACCGCAACAAAACTGAAGGAGTTATAAATTTATCTGAACAATGTAGTGCGGTGATCTTAAAGCAACTTCCCCCTAAGCTTGATGATCCAGGTAGCTTTTCTATCCCTATCTCTATTAGCAGTTTAGCTGTTGATAATGCTTTGTGTGACTTAGGGGCTAGTGTTATCCTTATGCCGCTTTCTGTGTATCAAAGGCTACCAAATGTGGGAAGCCTACTCCAGACTAGCATGACTCTACAGCTAGCCGATCGAAGTATTAGGCATCCCAAGGGAATTGTGAAGGATATCCCAGTATTTTTGGGGAATCTAGTATTCCCATGTGTTTTTGTTGTCATGGACATGCCTGAAGATACCCGCGCTCCTATCATATTGGATAGACCTTGTCTTGCCACTACTGGGGCTATCATTGATGTGAAGAGAGGTAAACTAACGATGGAGGTGGGTGAGGAGAAGATGGTTTTTGAGCTCCAAAAACCCAAGGAAGGTGCTTCATTTGAAAAATGTAAGTTGATTAATGAGCTCACAGTGTGGCCTTTTGCAGTAGAAAATCATGTTGTTTGTGATAAGGGGAACCAAAACGATAATGATCTAGGTTCGAAGGTAAGAGGAAACAATGTAAATGTGTTCGGAAGGGCCTACAAGGGCTCCGTTGGTGTTTCTTGATGTTAACTAGGTTGAGCTGCGTCGAGCTACAGACGTTAAACAAGCGCTTTCAGGAGGTAACCCGTACTTTTAGCTAGATTTTATTTTTGTTTTAGTTCTTTTTACATTAGACTTCCCTTATCTGTATGCTTCTGAAATCTGATGGTTTTTGTTCCTTGCTACGTAGTTAAGCATTAGGGACAATGCTCAAGATAAGCATGGGGGTAGTCTACGCTTGTTAGTCTAGTTTTATTGCTTTTCTTAGCGTAGCTTTTATTGCTTTCTTAGATTAGTTTTTATACTTAGTTTTCTTTTCTTTATGTCTTTTTTATTTTTGTCTCTCTATTTATACCACCCCCCAATTTTGAAAAACAAAAAGAAAAATTGAAAAAAAAAAGAAAAAAAAAGAGAGAATGCTAGCCATAAACCTGTGAAGAAGGCTAGGCAAAAGGAGAGTGAGCGTTCATGAAGCTGATATCATCGTTCCTCCTTCGCCGCGTCATCTACAAGTACAGTTCTATCCCTATCTCTACTCTTGTCTTTCCATATATTCTAGCTCCACTAGATTATCGTACCCTAACCTACCGAGCTATCCTCACATAGATTCTCACACATATCCCTGGTCAACCATTGCATGTAATTGAGCTTAAAAGTTCTGATCCAAAAATAAGCCCCCACCCTCTTTGATCCAATGTAAGTTCTTGGATTGTGAGATCCAAGAGCTCCATTGCATGAGCCTTACAGTTTTGGAATTTGGGTTTTTATTTTTGTACATTATATTGTGGTTGTGATGATGGATTTTTGTGTTGGGATGAGTTTAAGGTCGATAAGGGGTTTTCGATTTTTATGGGCTTTCATGTGAGATCATTGATGAGGAACATGAGGTTGAGATAGGAAGCCTCTTATTTTTGGGGAGACATAAGAAGAGCCGTTGTTCATGTTTTAAGAGGTAATGCTACAACCGATGGTGCTATCCCGGTTTAGTATTGGAGTTTATTAGGTAGGCTACATTCTCATATTTTTGTGCTATATTGTCTTATCCAGGGTTACTAAAGACCCTACGTCTTTAGGGTTACTGAACACCCTATCGCTACCCACCGTGAAAAGCAAGCATGGGGGAACCTGTTGCTTGTTTATTCACGCTTTCTACCCTATGTTTGTATAGATTTAGCTTGATTGTGCATCATAATTTTCATTTTATAGTTGAACCTGTACTTGTTGTTTATTGAAAAAGGGAAAGAAAAACATGCTTGAAAGAGAAAGGCCCAGCTAGGTTGAAAACCCTAAAGGGCGACCTAGGCAAAAGAGCGGCATGAGTAGGTAAGCAAATGAGATTTGAAAAATGAATGAGTGGCTAGGGGGAAAACCCAAAAATAAGCCCCTAGGTAAAATGAGAGAAAAAGAGAGATTCACAGTTAATCTATTTTTCATTTTATTTTGGTGTGGCGTAATAAGAAGAGGGAGTCATAAGGAAGGTATTTGGGTAGGCCACCATTGGAGGGATAAGTTGTAGTTTTTCTTTTTCATTTCTCATATTCTTTGAGGAGTTATAAGGAGGTTGAAGTGTTAAGGTTTTTGGGTTATATGTTCTTATTTTTGTGTTTGTGTTGTGTGTGTGGGTGTTGGCCAAGTGAAGGGGATAAGTGGTATAGTTGTTTGGATTCTTGGCAAGCACCGGGGATTAGGGGAGTTTAGCAAAGAGAGGTATAAGAAGTAGTTTAGAAGTTGGAGACCATGTCTTGACCTTATTTTCTTTGTGTTTTCACCTCGATTTGCTCGAAGACGAGCAAAGGTTAAGCATGGGGGAGTTTGATAAGTGGAATTATTTGCACTTATCCGTGTTATATTTACACTCCTTACATGAAGTTTTAGAGGTGTTTAGGGATTAGAGTAGTGAATTGTTGTAATTTTGTCTCATGTGTTTAATTTTGTAGTCCTATGATTACGAGGCGGAATTGAAGCTTTTTACTAGTATACGGAGTTATAAGAGGGTGAAAGCTTGGAGAAATAGCCTAAGACCCCTTAAATAAGTGAAGAGATCGTTGCTCACTTGAAGATGTTTTACAATGAATATGGGCAAAAGAGAAAAGAATAGAAAAGTGCTTAAAAGACAAAAGTTTTGAGAAGAAATTTGATACATGCTCACTCTTTTGGCCATAACTTTTGATAGAAAGACCACATTGATGCAAGGTTTGCAGCATTGGAAAGTAGACTTCAAGTTCTTTCCAAAGATATATCATATGTCCATATCCGACAACCGAGCAAGAAAATATTGGCCATTCAAAGTTCGCCAGTCAGACCCAGAGCGACGACTCGTCGCTCCAAAGTGACGACTCGCTGCTTCTTTGCGACGTCTCATCGCTCCTTTTGAAACAACTCATCGCTTCTTCTCTGAAATTTCTTTTCCAGGCCAGTACATATGTAACGACTCGTCGCACCCGATGTGGCGAGTCGTCGCTTTTCGTCTGATGGAATTTAAACGGTCTTTTCTCCTAATTTTTGGAACCACTATTTAAGTGGAGGTTACCCTAATTTAGAGAATTCAGTTTTCTTTTCTTAAAAACTCTAGAATTCCTTTGTATTCCTTAGTATTATCTTTAAGCTTTCCTTTAAGAATTTCAAGATTGTAATTTTGGATTTCATTTTGTAATTTACATTTCCTTCTTCAATCCTCCATTGTCAAGGTATTTCTTTCAAATTCAAGTTTTTAAATTATGTCTTATATCTTGTTTCATGATAGTTTAGTATGCATAGAAATCTCTATAGCCATGATTAGTGAGTAGTTTTGTATGCTAGGACATTGGATTTGAACCCTAATATGTATGTGATTGCTAGATGAGGATTGGTGAATTGTAATGTTGAATTGATTTGATTAAATTATTTTGTATGATCATTAAAGTTAAAGTCTTTTAATTTCTCTTAATACCAAAATCACAAAAGTTGAGGGATGAGAATATTATTAGTCTTGGATGATAAAACAAGTTAATATGCCTTCTTAGTCAAAATCACGAAAGTTGAGATTGAGTAGTATGTTTTCTTGTGATGTTAATCGATCAAAATACGAAAGTTGAGATTGAGAGAACCCATTTAATTTGATTTAATTTGGTTACCATCCCGAAAAGGAGTGATAAAATTAGATTGGTGAATCAATTCAACGGAATCAACTGTAATCCTTATCGAAATAATCGCGTGCTATTAGTGAGGAATTCCTATGTCCTAGTCCTTTTTATTATCTTGATATCATTATATTTCTTTACGTGTTATCACATAGTTTATAGAATTAACCAAAATCTTCTATTCTGAAAAGTGATTGATTGAACGACTCTCATATTGATCCTGCCTCCTTGTGATCCGACCCATAATTGTGCTACAACACCCGTACCCTTGCGGCATTAAAATAAAATCCTAACAATCATGTACTCCATCAACGGACAAAGCACATTGAAATCGATTGTCACTTCACCCAGGGAAATGTCATCGAGGGTCTCATTCAGCTTCTTTACATACCCACTTATGCTCAGCCTGCGGATGCTCTTACAAAAGTCTTACCTTCAACAAAGCTCCAACCTCTCATGTCCAAGCTTGGCATGCTTCACACCACTCCAAGCTTGAGGGGGGATGTTGAGACCCCTACTGCTGCACACTAGTTTTATTCCTTACATTTGTTAGTTAATTGTTGAGGTTATTTGTGGTCTTGACACCTCATCCTACTTCTTTATATTTTCCTATATATACATTCTGCTCCTTGTCTCTCTATAATAATAAGAGACTCAATTCATTTAATTGTGATCAGTTTATTCTTCAAGATTTGTAACATTTACGATTCACTTCTAATGGCAAAAATATAGAAAAAAAAAATCTTCCAAAATTATTTATTGAGTTTTTTACAATTTCAAAACTGAATGTAAAAAAAGTTGAGGAGTTTAGGGAAAATTGTTTCAACATCTTTATTCCTTACCAATTTAAAGTCTAGAAAAATAGGAATCTTGAAGTAATTTGGAAAAGTGAGATTCTTATAGAAATTTAATAAAAACAATGAAACGTCACTTATTACTTTACACCTTTGAATTCCTAAATCAGCCGATAGTTATTACCTAAAATATCATTAATTACTCACATTATGTAAAAAAAATTTGATAAACTGGGCCCTTAAAATACCGGGACCCTGAGCCAAAGCTCATGGAGCTCCTGGTGACAGCTGGCTTGCTTCTATGTCCTTTCATAGCCATTTGCTGGGATCTACTATTACTCCTATTACTCTCTTCTTTTTAAACACTTTCTATTTTAGCCTATCCTTTCGAGTATGTATTCATTCAATTCGAGATTAGTATTTTGTTTAATCGTTGATAAAATGATAGTTGTATACTAAAAATATTTTGCCGAAAATGTTAGGGGAAAGGCTCCCACCCGCCCCTTAAAAGCTCCGCCAGTAGTAGTCGTGTATGTTACATTTAGTGTTTAATAATCCTAAGTTTATAATCACCAAGTACTACTAATGTAGTAGGACAATATGTAATAAAATATTAGGTCCAAATGGGGTTCAAAGAAAAGGACAAAACAAAAAATTGAAAACCAAGTCAGCACAAAAATCCGACTCGGCTTTAAGTTCTGGAACCAAAAACTATCTAGCAGGAAAAGCCGACTCGGCTTTCCTGAGTATGGGGCAAAAAGCTGACTCGGCTTTTTCCTCTGGTTTGACCATTGAATTTCTTCGGTTTTCCTTGAGTGAATGCATAGGATTCCTATACTTATTCCATTTGATTTCTGGAGTTACAATGGAATATAATGGAGTATAATGCACTTGAATGCCATAAATTTATGGTATTGATTGATGACCATCAATTAGATCATCAATTGTGATTATTGTGCCATGACCCTTAAGATATACTCTTATTGTATAAATAGGGGCTTGGTGATGAGGGAAAGATACACCTTTTCCTGAATTCGTCATCTCTTATTCTCATTTGCTTGTGTTCTTTTCAAGAAAGTAATTAACTCTTGTTTAGAGTTTCCATGTCTTGTAGTCTTTCTAAACATATTGTTATTAAGTGACTCACCCTAAGTACTAAGGGTGGGTTGTGTTGTTTGTATCTCATTGTGAATTTCCAAATTCAACCCAAGTACCTTTGTGGGGGAAATATCAAAAAAGGAAAGTGATCACACGCCTACAACAAGTATCAAGCTTCCGGGTAACGGTTGTTGTTACAAAACATTTTTCAAGTCTTTTAGTGTTGTTTGTTTGTAATTTCATTTTGTCATCAAAAAGCGATAAATGCAAACTCGCATCTTGTAATTTGTATTTGCATTATTACGTTTAATACGTAATAGAATACTCAAGTTCAGATCAGATCTAGTTTGATGTCACTAAGGTCATGACAGGCCTTGAGATCATAACGGCCTTATGTGAGATAAATTTTAGGTCCCTTATTTTTTATTTCAAAAATAATTTAAAGAATTCGTTATTTATATTGCAGGAAAAGAAAAATTGCAAAACTATTCGAATGATTTTTGTTAAATTGATTATATTAAGTAGCTTTAGTGACTTCATTTTCAAAAAATCGCTCATGAAAAATACACAATATTAACAAATTAATTATAAGATTTACGTATTTTCAAAAATTGGAACAAAAGTACTTATTTGCCCTCACTGTATGTTTAGGTTTGTTAAAACACTTTTTCAAAATACCGGCAATAACACATCACCTCGGCATTGAGTATGTTGGGAAAATGCATAAAATAGGTGTGAATATTAAAATATAATCAAAAATTTGAATTTATTTTTAGGGAACTGTAGAAATTTGGATTATTAATATCAACTTTTCAAAAACAAAATCCTTACAAAATAATATTATGTTAACGTGAATTTAACCCCCCACAAAATTCATTCTTAAAAATCAATAAATTTTACGGCAAATTTTAAATTCTTAAAGTATTAAAGATTTTGAAAAGATAAAACATAATTTAATTGACAGAATAAAAAAATTAAAAACTTAAATGAAAAATATAAAGGGAGTTCATTGCTTATTAATTAATTGCATTACCTTTAAAAGGAGAGATTTTAACTTTTTATTTTTTATTCTAAATTAGGTGTCAAAATCCTAATATGAGCAATAGAGAAAAATAATGGAGAGGATCCTAATACACTAGATGAGGTAGCATAGTGGTGAAAGCATTCATTAATTTGCTCATATTTCTCAAATTAAATTCCTAGCAACTACAATAGACATATATTCTAATTTTTGTGAATGAGCCCTTGGCATAGGCCCAGCTCACCGTTGTTCAGAATCGGTCTTGATTAAGGTTAGTTGACAAAATTTAAATTCAAAATAAAATTTAATAATTATGTATAAATTATTGTGAGAGACGGTCTCTCCGAAGGACGCATTAGATATATAGGCTCATCATCATCATTTTACTTAGTGTATCCTGCCCATAAAATATGAACAGGGTCTGAGGAGGTAAATACGACAACTCATACCAATAAAAAAGAGTGCAATCAATGAAGATATTAAGATAAATAGTCCAATTAATACGAATTAAAAAAAATAAAAATAAAAGCTTATTTTAAAGTCGTTTCATTGAAACACGGTGTCTTACAGAAGTAGCTGATAATTATATAGGCCCTGTAGCCAAAATGTTAGATCCGCAATTGGTTATCACAAAGTCTCGTGAGAGAGATGGGTTGGGTTGGTGGATTGGTAATTAGAATTAAATCATAAAACGTTGATTTGGTAAATTTTAGTAATTCGTAAGGGACACCATTACATAACGCAAGTCAATGCTAGTAAACGGAACTAGCGTGCCATATACGTCCCCGGTCCACTTCAAGGTTTGATTCTTCTATGAAATTGGTCCTTTATTCATATTGTAAAACAACTTTTATTTATTCAAAAGAAGAAAAAAACAACATTGAACTTCATACGTTGCTTCCAAACTCCAAAACAATCTGCTTCTATTTATACCAAATCAACTATTTCTTTTATCAAATCAAGTGAAACATTTAATGATCTGAAACAAAAACAGAAATCGGAAGCTTTAATTTAAATGGCAGCATATTCATTGATGGCAATTGGTATTGTTGTAATGGGCTGTGTTATGGGGTTTAGTAGCAGCAAATATATGGTAATGGGGCAGTCGTGCGCAGGCGATATCCCGAACTTAGTAAGCCAATGCGCAAAGTATGTACGAACAGTTGGGCCTAAAACTCCACCGTCTGCGCGATGTTGTTCGCTGGCTAGGAATGCTGATAATCAATGCTTATGCAAATATGTTTCCAAAGGTATTGAGATGTTTGTGAGTGTTGATAAAGCTGTCTATATTGCTCAATATTGTGGTATTCCCTTTCAACATGGAGCTAAATGTGGAAGTAAGTTTCTAGCTCCTTTTTTCTATTTTAGATACATTATATAATTTATTTAACTGTGGTTCAATAATTGATTGTATTTTTAAGTTTTATGTGTGCTCAATTATTCAGCTACCGTCTTTGTTATTTTCATTAAAAAAAATCTTATTTGAAAAATAAATGGAAATAACAAAAAAAAAAAAAAGGATCATGAGAAGGCATGTAAGGACAATAGAATTGGTTTTCTAAAATTCCATCACCTACCACGCTTGAGCTGCCTTGAACTTTGCTAGGTACCAAGGGATCATTTTCGCCACAACACAATTTTATCTTTCCTATATACTTGTTAGAGTATATAAGATATCTTGGGCCTCAATCATCAGCTTTACTTTTTCTTTAATTAGTCGGTTCCTTGACATGGTATCAGAAAACAACGTGACCAGAGGTCACGGGTTCAAATTTCAACCACCCCTCATTTAAAATGGAATATTTAGTGCCAGGTGTGAGGAGGGTCTGTGCTGCATCCACAATTCTATCCCAAAGAGTTCTTGTGTGAGAAGGCGTGTTAGAGTATATAACATATTCTGGGACCTCAACCATCAATTTAACCTTTTGGTTGAGTTGATTCCTTGACAATACTAAAATGTTAACCTTATGAAAGTACTAGGAGCATTGGTCAAACCAAATAACATGACAAGCCATTGAAAAAAATCAAACTATATCTTGAATGCGTTTATCCATTTACTTCCCGCATACATCCGGATATAGTACTAACGACTCCTAAGGTCCACTTTGGAGTAGATCTTTGATCCGATCGACTCATCCAACATATTAACAAGCTTAGGTGTAGGATACTTATATTTAATGGTAATGTTATTCACGGTCTTGTTGTCCATACACATTTCACAAAGACGAATCCTTCTTTGTGACTAAGAAAGTTGGAACTGTGTAACTCCTATAGGCACTTAGTATTAAGTTAATGAGGGAACCACCTACAATACACTACAAAAAAAACTAAGTTAAGCGACAAAAAATAAAGCTGATGCCTCTAAGTTTGGCGACAAAACTAGCGACAAAAGGCTTTTTTGTCGCCAAAATTGTTGTTCAAAATTTTTAAACGGTTCAATTTTTAGTAATTGGGCGGGAAACTTTTATGCGACAAAATAAGCGACAAATGTTTTTGTCGCCAAACTGTTATGTGACAAAACTCTTTGTAGCCTATTTTGTAGCTAAACTTTTATGCTACAAAATTGGTGACAAAACTTTTTTGTCACATAGAGTTATTCATATTATTTAAATCTTCCATATTCATCACTTGTATACGTCTCCCATTTTATTTCATTTTCTCTCATTCTCTCCATATTCTCCCATCTTCCTTCTCTAATACATTTCTTCTCCTTCCCTAAACCCCCATAAACTTATTTCTACAAGAAGCTTATCACTTCTTTAATGGGAGCTACAACAAGAAGCTTAATTAAACACTTATCTTCTCTCTCATCTCAAACTTTAAAAAAATCTTCCCAACATTGAGATTTGATTGCTACGATCTGGGTTATTGTTCTTCGAGTTTGGGTTGTTCTTTGTTTTTTTCTTCGATTTAGTGTTGTTGTTCTTCGATTTTGTTCTTCATTTTTTCACTTTTGTTCTTCGTTTTTTTTTTTTCAATTTTTCGCTTTTGTTTGTTTTGTTGTTCAATTTGGTTTTTCGTTCTTCATTTTTTTAAGTTTTTTGCTTCTTTTTTTTCAGTTTTTTTGTGTTGGATTATTTTTTTTGTTTATGTTCTTCATTTATTTTTCAATTCTGGGTTTTTTTTTGTTCTTTCATATTATTGGACCATTTATGATTTTTTATAAATTTATCAAATTTTCAGAATTTGGAAAGGATAATTATTTTTTTAGGGAATCATTAATATAATAAAGAACCATTAACAATTTACTAATTATTTTGTAGTTAAGATTTCATTTACTCATTAACTTTCATTTAATTCAGTTTTGTTGTGTAAATATTACTTTAATAATGTATATTTGTTAAAAAAATTAAATATTTGTTATTATTATTTTAATAATAATAGTAATATAATACTATTATTATTAAATAATAATAACAAATATTCATTTTGTTTAATTCGTCTTAAATAATTAGGCGACAAAATAGGCGACGTTCCTATTTTTGTCGCATAGAGTTAGGCGACAGATTAGGCGACAAAAAAAATCAAAGGCGAAAAACTTTTGGGCGACAAAGCGTTTTGTCGCCTATTTTGTCGTCAAATGGCTTATGCGATAGGTTAGGCGACTAAAATGCTTTGTCGCCTAACCCTTTTATTTTTGTAGTGATAGTAAATCTATGTGCAATATAAGGTATTTTTAATATTAAGAATATGAGATGACAACATAAAAATCTATGTCTTAAAATGAAAATGGGACAATAAAAGTAAACTGGCCCAAATAAGATAAGGGGACAACCAAAAAGAACCGGAGGGATCGAAATACTAAATTAAAAAAATTATAACATAGAAAGTAATTTTAAATGTATCATTTATTGTTCAAGGCAAATACATCTTTTTAATAAAAAAATATTACCAAATACCAAACAAATCATAACACTAAAGTTGGTTTTCTTAGTTACCTTATGATTTAATAAAATTAATTAAATAAAAACCTAAATTTTTTATATGGAATAAACCGAAGAACTTCTACAATCACGAGAAAGAGATAATTTAATCCTACTTATAGTTAATATCATCATCATCATCATCATACCTAGTGTATCCCGCTCAATAGAAAACTATGATCAGGGTCTAGGGAGGGAAGAGCAACGACAACTTATACCCATAGAGGAGAGTGCAATCAAAGAGTCCCCCGGCTCGAGAAAGGTCTTCAACGAGAGCGAAACCTGCAACTTACAAATAGCATTAGTAGAATACGTACAAATAACAAACAGGAGATAAAAGTAAGGAAGAAAAACAGCTATAAAAAGGCAGTAAACAGCAACAAACGCAAGGTAAAAGGGGCGGGTTTAGTTATCTAGGACATGGATAAGGCACCGCCGCATACCCCTATCCCTGGTCAGGTCTTTGGAGAGGTGGAGTTCCTGCATGTCACTTTTAATCTGTTCCTCCCACGTTCTCCTTGGTCTTCCTCGGTTACTCTTGCCCTCCACTATGATGCATTCGATCCTTCTTATTGGGCATCCCGTGTCTTTCTCTGCACATGCCCAAACCATCTCAGCCTGTTCTCCCGCATCTTTGCGGAGAGAGGTGCAACCCCTAACTTCTCCCTGAACTCCTGTTTTCTTACCCTATCCATCATAGTCTTACCACACATCCACCTTAGCATGCGCATCTCTGTTACTTCCATCCTTTGTTCAAAACCCTTCTTTACGGGCCAAAATTCTATCCCATATAACAATGTCGGCCTAATCGCAACGAGGTAGAATTTACCTTTTAATCTCCTCGGGAACTTTTTATCACAAAGCACCCCGGTTGCTGCTCGCCACTTAAGGCATCCCGCTTGTATACGATTAGTAACGTCTCCATCAATCTCCCCATTATTCTGAATCACCGACCCTAAATATTTGAACTTGGACGTACATGCAACCACTTCCCCCCTATGGTCACTTCAGGCTCCCCTATCGATTCTGTCCCGCTGAAATTGCATCGCAAATATTCTATTTTTGTATGACTAATGTGTAACCTGTTACTCTCCAAAGCTTCCCTCCACTCTTCCAATTTACTATTAGCTTCCTCCTTGGTTTCCGTGAGCAAAACTATATCATCGGCGAAAAGTATGCCTCATGGTACCGTAAAAATGAAAGGACTTAGTGCTGATCCCTGATGTAGTCCCTCTTTAATTGGGAAAGACTCAGTCATACCCACCGGTGTATGTATGTTAGTCATTACTCTGTCATACATGTCATGTATAACCTCAATGTACCTTATTCTTGAGGCTATCCCAAACAATGTTTCGTGGTATGCTATCGTACGCTTTCTCCGGGTCAATGAACACCAAGTGTAAATCCTTTTTTCGTCTCCTATACTTTTCCATCAATCTTCTCAAAACATGAATTGCCTCGATGGTTGATCTTCCCGGCATGAATCCGAATTGGTTCTCTCTAATCACCGTCTCTATTCTAAATTTTTTCTCGATCACTCTTTCCCACAGTTTCATAGTGTGGCTCAGAAGTTTGATCCGTCTATGGTTCCCTCTATAGTTAATATAAGAATCGAATTTATTTCATAATAATAATAATAAGAAAACATTCAACCACTACATTAACTTATAATTTTGATCCAACTTATTTATTAACATTACATCTTGGTGATACTGTGACACCTCAGATTTAGCTTGAAAAAAAGGGGATTGATAGACTACTCATATCAACAAGGTGTATCGTGTTTTCATGGGACTCCATTTGCTAAGAACTCCACAGTTAAGCGTGCTTGGTGGGGAGCAATCTTAGGATGGGTGACCGCCTGGAAAGTTGTCTCGGGTGCGCACGAGTGAGGCCAAAATGCGCTGGAAAGACTTGTATTGATCTGTGGGGCCAATCTATAATCTTCATGAGTAGTCACCGACGGTTCATGAGTAGTCACCGACGGTTCAAGAGGCGGGTGTTACAAGTACTCCATTTAATGGTCTAAATATTACAAGCTAAGACTCTAATGGAAAATTCCTGCCCATTTTGTGGTGGTTGAGTCCACTATTTGATTTAGTGGAAATTTTTAATGGTTCACTATATAGGACACTTAGCCAAACCCAATTTGATCTTTTGTAAAAATTGATGTTCATTAATTTATTCGGACCAAAAGTTAAGCTTACGTGTCTCTCAAAGTGAAAATATACTTGGTGCTCACTACTTGTTTCAATAGTAAGCCAAATCTATGATAAGAATTCTAATAAATAATAATAATAATAATAATAATAATAATAATAATAATAATAATAATAATAATAATAATAATAATAATAATAATAATAATAATAATACATTAACAACATTACATTACGCTATTATCAATAATTGACATTTATTTAGGATGGAGTTGAGAGTTGGAATTCTTGTAAATGATAACACTAACAACAAAATGTTATATTCAAATGACTCTTACCGTCAAATTAAACATCAAATGAAATTTAACATAAATTAGAAAATACATGATTTAATTAGCTATTTTACAATAGTCCTTTATTAATTTAAACAAAAAAATAAAATTTTTACCCTTCAAAACAAGGGACTCAATGATATTCAATAAAAATAGGGAAATTCCACGTAATAACCCTGAGGTATTGAATTTTCCACATGCTCTGAGGTATTGGATTTTCCACATGGTAAGCAAAGTTTCTAAAAACTCATGTGGTAACCCTGAGGTTTACCCAATTCATCCTCTGTGACCTTTTTACCCAAAAAAACGTTTTAAATGTTAGTTTAGTAAGGATAATGTTTTCTGTACGCCAATTTAACGCTTTTAGCAGATCTCATTGCATTATAAACTATATTTCCGCCAAAATACAAACCCTAAATTTCCAATCTTCCTCCAAATCATTTTTTTTCTCCAAAATTCAAACCCTAGAAATTACGAATTAATTCATTTCAAGCACAATGGGCAAGTTAGGGTTTATGTTTTGGTGGAAATATAAGTTTTTGATGCAATGAGATCTGGTAAAAGGCTTAAATAGGCGTATAGGAAATGTTATCCTTACTAAATTAACCTTTTCAAACATTTTTTGGGTAACAAGGTCACGGAGGATGAATTAGATAAACCTCAGGATTACCGCGTGGATTGTTGAAAATTTTGGTTACCACTTGGAAATCCCAATACCTCAGGTTCACCACGTCGAATTTCCCATAAAAATAATATGTTTAGCTCATCTTGTAAGAGACTGTATCACCGTTAGACAATAGATAGGTCATTACAAAAGGCATTTTAGTAAAAATACATTAAAAAAAACAATGAAAACTGAATTTTCACTTGCACGAAAGTGGCTTTTTTTCTAATAATTTGTGTTGATCCAATTAAAGCCGTCTAATGGTGAGACAGTATCAATAGAGATTAGTGTAATATGTTCATGCCGCATAATTATGTATTTGATTAATTTTTACTCTGTTAACATTATAAATATTGGATGATATATTTTATCAATAATTATAAGTTTCCTTAAAAAAATGATCATCCCTAAAAAGGCCATAAACTTCGTTCCACCTAAACAATAACATATTCATGTGCCACATTATCTTGTCAGGGTCCCATAACAATAATTCATTTTCATTCCCCTGTCTATTTAAACTTTCCCCTAGCATACTTCCTACCTCATCAAAAAACAAAAACAAAAACAAAAACTAAGATAGAGAAGCAAAGATAGAAAAAATCTACAAGAATGGCAATATTAGGAATGCGTTTCAGCGCAATAACAATGGTCTTAGCCATGGCTTGCGTATTCGCCTCGTTCGAAAACGAAAAGTTAATGGCATATGGGCAGTGTGAGGGAGATATCACAACCCTAATTAGCCAATGTGCTAGGTATGTTCGGAAGGCCGGACCTAAAATGAGGCCTTCTAAAGAATGTTGTGGTGTGGCTAGGAATGCTGATGTTCCATGCCTATGCAAGTACGTTAATAAGGACATTGAACAATATATTAGTGTTGAGAAGGCTGTTTATGTTGCTCAAACTTGTGGTGTTGCTTTCCAACATGGCTCTAAATGTGGAAGTGAGTTTTTCTCTAATCTTATAATTCACATATCATAAGTCTTATATATTACTTCAAAATTTTCAGTGTTTGAAGACATTTGTTTGTATTATTTTTTCACCTAATTCGCTATATTTTTTATGCAAATGGCTCTCGTTATGTTATACTCCCTCATATTCACCATATGTGTCCCATTTGACTTTTTATCAATTTTTAGGTAGTCAAATGGAACCACATGTGTAGGAGAGAGAGTTTAGTTTATGGTAAGGTTTAACACATGTGTAAGAGAGAGAGTGCAATTTATAGTCAAATGGAACCAAATGTGTAGGAGAGAGAGTCCAATTATGGTAAAAAGAAGGTACCCAAAATAGAAATGAGACATTTAAGATGAATTGACTTAATATGAAAATGGGACACATATGCTGAATAGGAGGGAGTATATTTTTCTCATTCATACATTTATCGATCTTAATTTTTTTATTTTATTCATAAAAGATAAACTAATCGTTAATATATTTTGTTTAACCTCTAATTAAGTACTTTTTTCGTTTCATAATACTTGCTACTGAATATAATATATTGATATTGTGTGGAAAAATGTCACAATAAGTAATAATAGCTAATAGCTAAGTATTATAGAAGAGTGGAAGTAACAAATTAGAAGATCACAGAGTATTAAAGACATGAGACATCCATGAGCATTATTGTCGGTGGCCTTGGAGTGCCACTTGTAGGAATGATTGTGGGAAACTATATAATAAATACTCATTCCATTTTATATGGTCTATTTGATCAATTAATAGACCTTAGTATTATAATCTTTTATTAGGAGTATTAACTGATAGCAACTGTCTCTACATGGAAACAAAAGTGGGCCAATAAAATTGATTTTTCACCTGTAAGGATATATATACTTCCTGCGCTTTGTTGAAATTGGTAATAAGAAATTGATGTCGGAAATATACATTAGAATTACAAAGAAAAAATAAATTTTGAAAATAAAATTCTAAATAAGAATGAAAATCCCTTTGATAAAATGAATAAACTGAGTTTTAGGGTTTTGAATACTGATTTTGTATTATCTTCAAATGAATACAAAAGCCTCTACTTTAACAAGATTAAGACTACTAAAAAGGAAATAAAGTAGCTACATGAGTAAAGGTCATGAAAAGTATTTCCTGAAAAATAATATTATCTAAAAATACTAACTACTACATTCCTACACCCTTAACAAATTAACAAAATATGGTAAAACTTCTAAAATTTGTATAACAATATTTAAAAGTATCAAAGGTTGGACAAAGTTTAATTTTATATAATAAGAGTGAAATTATTGGTTGGTCGTGCTTTCCTTTATGTGTATAAGTTGCCGCCGTCCTTCCCTTTCAGACTCTGTCCATAGCTTTCTATGTGCGGAAACAGCGGAATACATTGGGTAGGATGACGATAATAAAGAGTGAAATTATTGATGTTATTTATTAATTAATATTTTGGTATATGAACTACTATTTTTTTAATCTTATCTAACAATCAATCTATTTTATTGGGCAGGCTTTACTATTCCATGAGGTCCAACTACAAAAGCAACAGAATTGATGGCATATTAGCAAATGTCACATGCATGCACTTTAGCAAACTACATGATTAGAATAAATAAGAATTGGCCAATTTTATATCTATGATCTTATGATCTAATCAAATTGGGTTCATACCCAAATTGTATTTATCTTATTGTGATCCAAACCAAATTACTATGAGTATTATCTTTCAATTATAATCATGATGTGCATGTTTGCACGCCATGTAATCTCAATTTTATTAGACTATATATAGTATGCTAGTTTTCATAATTGAGTAAGTGATTGATTACATTGCTTATATCTATATCAACTGTTTTTCATAAGGGTAATTATTAATTTTGCTTATAGTTTAATTGTTTAAAATAAGTTATATCGGTGAATAACATAACTTAATTAGCGATAATAAATGACACACTTCATCCATCATCATACCTACTAAAAATTTCTATATTCATTACATAAATTTCATACTCATGGTCGTCCACATTGGAACATTTCTAAGATTATCCCCATATCTACAAATTCAATTGAGTATTTGATCATGGTCATATTAATTGCCTTATTCTCTCGGCTTAGATGTAGGTCGAATTAATGTTGACTCAACTTGTTAGTGTGATCGAACTTAATACAAAATAAATGGGTTTAGGTTCAGACTTTTTCCTAATAGAATAAATAGGTCAATTTGATCTAATATGTTTATTAATTAAGTTAGGTTTAGGTTTAAATTTCAAACTTCAAATAACCGGTGTAACCAATTTATTTGTACGAGTTATTTTCAACTCAAATCAATCTAGTTTTACATGACTTAATCAATATAACATTTTTTAGGCTTGCATCCACATCCATCGCGTCCATCAAAGTTTAGAACAATATTAACCAGAAATAAGTTATATACTGATATACTCATTGCTCTATCAAATTCTAACATGAAGCATCTCTTGACATCTTCTTTTGTAGGCTTGCATTCACATCGATCGCGTCTAGGAGTCAAGTCTGAATATTTTGAATACGTATGTATAATGCAGAACTGCCGCTTCTTCAAACTTGATGTCACTAAAATATGACATCAAAATAACAAGAATGGATATGAAATACAACTAGGAAATGACAAGTGAGTACATAATTAATTATTGAACGTAATATCTCATCGTAGAAAACGCTTAAAAATGAGCTAGCTCGTGCCTTCACTTCAACAAGCAAGATTTTCTAAGAGAACTTGATCCTTCGCTTCTCCTTTCCGATATATCCAGTGATACTAGTCATTCCTAGTTCCAATGACCAAACAAGTTTAAAAGCAATTATCCATTGTCTTGCTTGTGGAAACATTAACCATTTCTTCCAATTATCTAAAGCAATGTTTTAAAAATCCCTCCTATCCAAATTATGCCTTATGGTGGAAATATGACATTGAGCTCTTCTTAATTGCCGGTGCTCACAATACACTCCACCCAAAAACAGCCCTTACGTCCTTGTATGAAAGCTGGGTGTGTTTAATCCAAAACTTCAAGTTAAATGTGTAGAGAAGAATCCAATCCGAACTTAATTAGCACCTATACAAGTCAATGCCTCTTCCATAAAAATATATTAGTATGTGCTAGATTTTCACCATCATCTAAATTATCATCCTTTGCTAAGGACCTCATAGTGTACTACAACTTCTAAAGTAATATATTAACAGACACATTGTATCTTAAGACTTAACAAACATTTGTACAAGATAGATAGGATTCTCAAACTTTGGTGTCTTCATATAGTTGTGCCACCGATGGGCACCATTTGGACGAAGATGATCTTGTATTCGAGAAATAGATTTCCCATTGCCATAAGTTAAAAAGTAATTAGGATTTCCACGTGTAGCTTCTTTGTACATACCAAAGTATGTATCCTGTTGTGAATGGGCTAAGCCTATGGTGAAGGAACAAGAGCAAAAACAAGTGCAAAGAAACAACCTAAAACAGAGCATGCAACAAGAGCACACAACACAAGAATATAATGAGGTATCTAATGATACCTCCCCTCAAATAAAGTTTCTTATCATTAATATATCAACATACACTAATGATTCAACTCACACAAAGCTTTGAGAACACTATCAAAAAGCAAAGTAAAACCCTAGTATTTGGCTCTCTCTAATAACCCTAATGACTCCTAAGACCCCTATTTATAGTCCAAAGATATGGGAAGTCTTAAGACAAATGGCAAAGTAAGCCCACAAAACCGCACAATAAAACAGTAACATTTTGTTTTACCCGCTGCTACTCGGCTCGGGCGAGCGAGCCTGCTCGAGTGGGTCGAGCGGACCCCTTCATGCTGCTGCCAGCTTCTATTCTGATGCTAGACCCATTGCTCGACTGTTCTCCTCAGCTCCCCTACTCGAGTAACCCATAAACCTCATTGATCCTTGTGTCTTGTCTTCACCAAAACACTTCAAAGCATCATCAACTTCCATCACTTCATTGATGGACCCAAACCTTAGCTCTCCATAACCCGTAGCACACTCCGCACCACTCTCAAGTGTGCAAGACATCGCGGGAGCTACGAAATGCTCAAAGTCGTCATCAATGTCGCGGGAATTGGGTCTTGCTTTAACATATCCTTTACGAGATGATCAAAGTTTTTTTTTTAAACATAGATACTTGTTGCATCAAAAAATTGTGTACCAGTTAGACAAAGAAAGGAAAAGGACATGTATATGCATACTTCCTATACGGACATTACTTAGTTGTATACTAAATAACAAAACCCAAAGAGTTCTATGATGGGGTGATATCCCGTTATAACAAATATCTTAAGTGTTTCTGTATTAACCCCCCACATTATCAATTGTTCCATATGTGACCCAAAGTTGTAAATTCATTTGATTGGATGGTAAAATGGAGGCTATAAAGTAATTATCTATTTTTGATTTATAAATTATAAATGCTCCTCATAAATAAAAAGAAAATGAAATACATAAACCCTTCAATTCTTAAACACACTTACAGCAACCCTTCCACTCCACCTTTGGTGCCAAGTACCCTTTTATACTGAACCTAAACGACCTCTTCATTGATATGGCCTCTCCAGCCTTCTCTTCCCAAGAAAACAATATCCTGAAGTCCTCATCATTTAGAGTTGTTATGAACGAGGATCCTCAGCTTAAAGTTTAAAGGTGTGTTAGAGCAAGCGCCAAATCACCCTCATGTGAAGGGTCTTCGGGGTGCCGCGGTGAGGGTACGACGAAGAACGAAGGTTGGTGTTGCGATGGTGAAGTAGTCACAAGCACCAAGTTGAGGTGCCCAATCAGTTGAGCAAGCTGGAATCAATCGAGCAATGGGTCGAGTCACGATCCAGCAGCAGATCAGAGTACCCAGTAGAGGCGTTCGACTGGTCGAGCGGACCACGCTTGGTCGAGCAAAGAGGGTCGAGCAAATATGCAGAATCAGTCCAGTAGGTACTGTGTTGTGGCTCGACAGGTCGAGCCGTGCTAGCTCGGTCGAGCAGCATCCAGCAGAACAATTTGCGGGTTTCTATTTTGGGTTCTTTTTGATGTGGGTCTTTACCCATTTGGTGCTAGGGCTTTTATTATGTTGTAGGCTATGTATATGAGTCTTAGAACATAACTAGAGGGTATGTAGAGAGTCTAATACACTAGAGAGAGTTAGGGTTTGCACACCAAAAGAGCTCTCTTCTTCTTTGTATTAGATTAGGGGTGAACTTCATTGTTGAATGGATTCACTAACTTGAAAGGTTGTTCTCAAGTGTGTAAGTTGAGTCATTAGTGTAATGTTGATTATATTAATGATAAGATACTTTGATTGAGGGGGAGATATCCTTTGATACCTCATTAAACACTTGTTTATTGTTGTTGATTGTTCTCTTGATTATTGCTCTGTTTTTCCTTCTCATTTTCTTCCATAGTTCTACCATTTGAGGGTCCAAGACCTCCTCTTTCAAGGTGGAATCTAGATTTCTCTTCTATCAAAGAATTGAATTAAATGACTTTCTCTTCTATCAAAAGAATGAACACAGGCTTTACCAATTATAAGCCAACAATGACAAACTTTTTAATTAAAGATTATTACCTCACTGAAAGGATCTTGGATATCATCACGCTCGACACAGCTTTCCTAAACAAAAAGTATAATAGACAAGCACCACGACAATGAGTACCAGAAAACACATCTTTGATGGCATCACCAGGAGCAAAATGCTATCCCAATGTATAGTGTTACTTACATAGTTGGGAAAAAACAACCATTTCCACATTCATAGGAACATCAAGCAGTAGTTGCCTCAATGAATACTCCCGTGTGCCAGCTGGATGTATTAACTCATCGGTATCAAGGTGCAGAATCCATTCAACACCATCAGTCTAAAATTAGCAGAATCCGTCACAAGTAAGACATGAAAAGTATTACACATTCTACAGTGAATTATAAGAATATAGCTTCCTACCCTAGCCATGACAATGGCCATCTCTATATTAAGAGACTGTTGTACAAAGCTCATAGTTGCATGGCTTGTAAAAGAAACTTGCTAGCCATGTCTCATTCCAAATCCGGCTACAAAAGAGGCGGAATATCATTCAATTAATTGGACATACTAGTTGATACTTGATAATCAATAAAGGAAGTAAAGCTAAATAGCCATAAGAAAAGATGCTAGTGAGTTATAAACCTCATATCCCAACATGGTTAATTTTCTAATCAATGCTTATCTTACTTGGTGAAAATAAACACTTAAATTACAAGGAAACACACCATGCTCCATTATGAAATGAATAAACCCATAAGATTAGGATGCGTGAAATAAGGGATCAAACAAAATAAAATATATGACAAAAAGACCGAAAAAACGAACAAGCACTTTTTCGAGACAATGCTGCTAAAAAGACCGAAATAACATTCAAATTCATTATTTGCAGGATGAACTCACCTTTTTTCCTGTTGTTTCTCTAGATCTTGTGTTCTATAAATTAATTTTACTCCCTACATGCACACAGAGTGTATATTAGTTGCATTACAGTACTACATTAGACTATTTTTTTAAGAGAATCTTAAAATGGACAAAAGACAAACTCAAACGAGTGCAATCAAACGTACTGGTATGGACTCCAAGACTTTTGAGACTTTTGGAGATGCTGCCTTTCCTTCCACAAAAAGGTAAAATATAGTGACTCCAATAACCTTGTGAAAGTACATCCATGGTAGAATCTGCTCTAAATTGGCTAATGTACTAGTTGTGATAGCAATCTAAACAAGGAAAAACTCGTCTCAGTACACTCAATGATACAATACATGTATTTTCAGTTCCCTCCATGGTGGAGTGGTTGTAACACCCCGAGATTTTCTGACTTCATTAATTAATATTTTAATAACTTTTAGGGATTTTATAATTTTATTAAATTAATTTTAAAGTAATTTAATAAGTTTCGTTTGTAAACGAATTTAAATATTAACATATGTTTATATTAAAAATACAATTACGACTCCTAAAATAAAGAGGTTTGAGTCAAATTATTATTTTATTAGAACGTGTGAGCTTATGAATCTAGAGATAATGATAATAATAATAAAATTAATATTAATTTTAATAGCCATGATAAGAGTACTCATAAACCCTAGCACTCATAGCCGTCACTCCATTTTTTCTAAGAGACAAAACCCATATCCCTCTCCTTCTTCCCTTACACTTCTCTCTTCTCTCACCCTCCTTTGAGTCGCCAGCAGGGAGGCAGCAGGCGCGCCGCCACCAGCACAGTCGCCACCAGCACAGCCGGCTCCCTCCTTCCCCCGCAACAGCAACCAGCAGCAGCTGATCGTTCTCCCTCTCCAAGCAAACGGCCGGCAACTGCTGCGTGCGCCACAGCCACCAGACGCGGCTATCACAGCCGGTTTTCGGGCCTCTGGTCGACCGATTGGGCTCTCCTCCACCACCATAACCACCTCCTTCTCCCTCTTCTCTATTTTCCCATTGTAAGACATATCTTCTTCTTATTTTGTGAGCCATTCCTTCTTTTCTTTAATTGATTCTCTAGTTTCAATTTGAGTTTTATTAAGTGTATTGAGTATGAGGTTGGTTTTGTGTTAATTTAATTGAATCTTATTATGGGTAGTAGTTAAAAGTGTTGTTTTTGAACATGGTTTGATTAGGGTTTGATTTAGGGATTTTAATTGTTGGTAGTGTGTGCTCTTATGTTACTTTGGTGGTGTGATGATTGATTTGGATATCTTATAAATGGTCTTAAGGTTTGATTTGGTTGATTACGATGTGTTGGTGATAGGTGTTGATGGGTATGGTTGTTAGCCCACATAAATAGTGGCTATTATTGTTTATGTAATATTAATAATAATAAAATAAATAGAATTTTTGATATCTGTTGTTGTAAATTAAATGATAATAATAATTACTAAGAAAGATTAAGGTTGCGATTGTCGTTAATGAAAGTATTGTCGTGGTTATAGTCGTTTGATGAGGTGATTAGTTTTGAGCTTGGTTGTTATATTGATATGTTCAATCGTGATACTAAATTATACGACTTCGACCCAAATTAAACGAATCGTTATTAATTCGTCAAGCTACAAATTCAATTTATTCGTAATCGTTTTACTCTAAAAAAAAAAAAAAAAAAAAAACCTTGGAAAAATAATAAATCACTACTACTATGAGTGATATGATTGTATTGAGTGTAACATCATACATTATGTGCTCTTAAACTTTTCCATTAGTAGCTCGATTAGAGCGCACAAGCATAGGGTTGCGCCCTTTTACTTGAACATATCTTGATATAAACTTGACTAGAATATAATGTCATAGTTTGATTGGAATTGATGGTGTAGTTCATGTGTGAACATGGGTTGAATTTATTGCATGAGTGTGTTTAGAATGCACATTAGCTTAAATTGAAACTTATTCGGCTAATAGTGTAGTTTGTATGGAGTCAGTGCTTCTTAAATGATGAGAAGCTGGCTTATTAGTCTTACTTTTAACGTGTATAGGTGCCCGGTTCATAAGAGGGGCGTAAGAACCTCCTTCGAAGTGATTTTTTGCGACTTGTTATCTTGCAGCTGCAGGTAAGTACACGTAGTAGCTAATTCTTGTATCTTGAATATGTTTTATCTGCGTAGCAATATTATATGAGCTATGTTGGATATGAACTGCTATTAAATATTATTAAGTTAGTGCTACAAGTGGGAATCAGCCGTAGACATAGTAAAGAATGAGTTCTGATATCGCAAGATTAGAATGTTGGATTGTATGAAATTGATGGGAATAAGTCCCCTTATTTGAAGAGACATTAAGTTGGATATTTACTGTGACTCCATTGGATTGGTACCCCAGCTGGATTAGTTCCCGGAGGCATGGACCGTTTATATATGGTCGCTGTACGGGGGTATGATCATACTTTGCCATTGGGCGCCGGCATGGCCGTCACCGTCCTTGGCTGAGGTGTTGCCATGTGGGTCTTGCAAACCCAAATATGGTGGCCTCTAGTCACATAAGAGGATATATAAAAGTAATTGAAGAGATAGAAGACGGTGAAGATATTGAGAAGTATATTGAATTGAGAAACAGGTGGAGTAGAGGCTTACACGTTTGGATACCTTCCTCACCTTGCTTTGTCAATTGTTTATTGGTTACGTATGCATAATTTATTGTTAGTTACTAACGTGTACTGTTTGTTTCCTTGTTGATGGCTTGTCTTTGATGGCCCTGCTATGACACGTTGGCCTATGACTTTACGTTGAGCAGTAGGGGTATCACAGATAGCACTTGCAGGTTTTTTGGAGTTATTTGCATTGCATACGGGGGGGATTGAGTGAGAATCTTGACACGTGCCATGTTCTAGCTGTTTTTGACAACACATGTAGTTTTTAAATTGTAACTGCGTATATTTTTGGTTTGAGGCGAGTGCCCTCCTTTTGATGTAATTAGTTCCGCTGCAAAGTTTTATTTCTCTTTATATTTCGTTATAGTATCTTGAGTGGCTTGTTTAGCTGGTTATGTTTTTTGGAAAACCTAAGTGTTTACATGGGAACCACGATCCATGCTTAGCATGTCGACAGAGGTTTGGCGATGATCATTCCGCCGTGATTTTATTACAAGGCTATTAATGCCTCTTCTCATGATGGTTTATTATTTGTTTGATTCTTTTGGTGCGTTAAAATTCAAGGCAGATGCTGCCGAAATTTTCATAGGATTTTGCTTGAAAGTTTTTCTAAAACCTCTTTAATCAAACTTCAATTATCTTTTATTCTCTTTTATTTTGTTTTAAATGTAACACCTGAATTTCCTCCGTTCTCTTTCGGCTTTGGTTCCGTTCAGAGGGTTGGAAATTCAGGGGTGTTACAGGTGGTTACCAGAGCCACAGGCTCCTATCTTTTCTAAACGCTTCGTGTTTTCTTTATGCTTATTCCTTTTGCCTTGAAGTTGAACTGTTGTTGAGAGTATGGGTAGACGTGGGTTAAGTGCATTTTATATACGCATGTGTTTTGATTAGTATTGCACATAAAATTTACATGCTTATGCCTACGATCTCTGCAATGATTGTAATGAACCCTTGTAATGAATTTGTTGTGACTCAACAATTAACATGTTATTTATTGTAATTTTAAGCATGAATTATGGTTGTAGGAGCAAATGTTGCAAGTATGTGTTGCGTAAAAGGTTACATTTTTATGCACATCCTAGTTTAGCTACGAGTTATCGTATTTACCTTATATTAGTTGATTATGTGCTTATGTTTCAGTTATTAGTAGTTTATATCAATGCTATTTAGATAAGCTTATTAGTTTACCTTTTTCATTTTTATGAAGTTAATGACCAGTTATTTCAAAATAAAGTTGAATTTCATGCAAAACAAAGATGTATGCCTAGTTAGAATTTGTATACAAAGTGTGTTCTTGGCGATGAAGCATATTATTTTAACGAATCGTGAACATCCCTCGATTTCGAACTTTTGATTGCAGGGAAATGCCTCCGTTGTCTAGTCAACGTTTGAAGAGACACTCGACGAACAAGGCCTTACGAGATCTAGTCATGGAGTTAGCCGAGGAAAGGAGATCTAGGTCTGCGCCTGAGGTTGAGACGGCAGCCTCCATGAGCAAGAGCATCTCACAGAACAAACCCCCTGTGTTTACCGGAGATGGAGAACCCACCATTTTGGAGAACTGGTTACGGGAATTTGATAAGATTTTCAACGTGGTGCAATGCCCTGAGCATCTGAGGGTGGACCAAGCCGCGTTCTACCTACAAGAGGAAGCTGATTACTGGTGGTCCAATATCAGAGATAACTTGATGAGTGATCCTCAGGAGCCGTTGCAATGGAAGGAGTTCAAAAGGGTGATTCGAGAAAAATTTTACCCACCTCATATCAGAAAGCAAAAGTCCAATGAATTTTCCAAGCTCGAGATGGGGGATTTAACAGTCGACGAATACTATAAGAAGTTCATGGAGTATGCGAAATATTGCCCTGATGACGTTCCCACCGAGGAACAAAAGATGCAGCGTTTTGAGTTGGGGCTGAGCAATGAGATTCAAGTACATGTTGATAGTGACCGGTACACCACTCTGGATGCGATGTACCAAAGAGCTGCTCAAGTGGGGAGTCTACTGCATAAAGATAAAGGAAAGAAGCCTGAGACTAGCAGTGTAGGTGTCAACAGTGGGGACAAGAGAAAAGAGAACTTCCTGCAGCAACACCATTCCCAGCAGAATAAGAAACACATTGGCTTTCCAAACTTTGAAAGAAATGGAAAGTCGCACCATAGAGGGTTCAACAACCAAAAGAAGAATGGAGACAACAATAGTAAGGAAAGAGTTTACTTCTACCGCAGGTGTCCAAACAACCACCCAGGGAAGGATTGTAATGGGAATTTAGTGGAATGTAATGTTTGTGGCAAGTTGGGTCATCGTGGCTTCAAATGTTATGCCAAGCATGGGCGTCCGAATCAACAAAATAGGGGACAACAGAATGTCAATCAAAAGAATTTTGGGAATCAGAGGAATGGGAGTGACTACCGTGGTCAAAGCCTATATCCGCCGAAGAATGGAAACGGATATCGGTCTAATCCAAGCAGCTATAGACCCGGAGAGTCTAATGGTCGAAATACTGGAAGTGCGGGGACCAGTGCACCTTCTACTCAATCAACACCTGGGAGATTGACCGCCATCAGCACAAAGGAAGCAGAGAATGCGAAGGATGTGGTGACAGGTACGTTTCTTGTGAACTCCGTGCCTGTCAACGTGTTATTTGATACTGGAGCATCAAATTCTTTTGTATCTACATCAGTAATCGAAAAGTTAGGATTAAAGGATCCCGAACCCTCTTTGTACGCCGTAGCAGTTCCTTCAGGAGAGTTGTATCAATGCACTAGAGTTTATAAGAGTGTTCCTTTGATCATCGGGGGGACTATTTTTCCTAGTGACCTATATGAGTTAAAGATGTGTGACTTAGAAATTATTCTTGGGATGGACTGGTTGGGTCGGTTTAAAGCAATTGTTGAATGTGAGAGGCAAGAAGTCAGGCTTGTGGGACCCAAGGGAAAGAAAGTTAAGTATTGCAAGGCTACTTCGGGTATGCGAACGAAGATGGTATCGTCCTTGAAGATGAAACCCTATTGAGGAAGGGTCGCCAAGTTACCTATGCCATATACGTAAGATAAAGACGAGATTTTGACTCCGAATCGATTGCGGTTGTAAGCGAGTTCCTCGATGTTTTCGGAGGAGATACGGGAATGCCACACATTGAAATTTGAGTTCACCATAGACTTAGTACCGGTAGGGACCTATATCGAAAGCACCATATAGGTTGGCACGGTGAAATGGAGGAACTTAAAAGCAAGTTGAAGAGTTATTAGAGAAGGGATACATTGAGAGTGTTTAAGCCTTGGGGCCTTGTCTTGTTTGTTAGTAAGAAGGATGGGAGTATGAGGTTATGCATTGATTATGAAGCTGAATAAGATAAGCGTGAAGAACAAATACCCTCTTAGAAATCGATGATTTGTTTGACCAACTTAAGGGAGCAGGGTTATTTTCCAAAATTGATTTGAGATGCGGTTATCATCGGTGAGGATTGCGGAGCGTGATATTCCAAAAACAGCTTTTAGGACTCGATATGGGCACTTTGAGTTCACAGTGATGCCTTTTGGGTTGACAAATGCACCTGCAGCTTTTATGTGCATGATGAATCAGGTGTTTAGTTCGTGCGTCGACAATTTTGTGGTGGTCTTTATTGATGATATCTTGGTGTACTCGAAGGATAAGGAAGAACACGAGCAACACTTGAGGAAGGTATTGCAGATACTTCGGGAGAATCAGTTGTATGCCAAGTTTTCTAAGTGTGAGTTCTGGCTCGAAAAAGTTTTATTCTTGGGTCATTTTATCTCCAAAGAGGGAGTCTCCGTTGATCCAGCTAAGATTGAGGCAGTGAGAGATTGGCCTGCACCAAAGAACGTGACTGAAGTAAGGAGCTTTTTGGGTTTAGCTGGTTACTATAGGAGATTTGTGAAGGATTTCTCAAAGATCGCTCGCCCCATGACCAACCTGATGAAGAAAGACAAGAAGTACGAGTGGACAGAGGATTGTGAAGTAGCTTTCCAAACGTTGAAGAAGAGATTGACTACCGCACCAATGTTGACCCTTCCGGACAGCACATCTGAGTACCTCGTGTATAGTGATGCATCAAAAAATGGGTTAGGGTGTGTGTTGATGCAGGATAGAAAGGTTATTGCTTATGCATCCAGGCAGCTGAAACCGCATGAAGTCAATTACCCGACTCACGACCTAGAGCTAGCAGCCATTGTCTTTGCTCTGAAAATTTGGAGACATTACTTGTATGGAGTGAAGTGTAAGATTTACACTGATCATCAGAGCTTGCGATACTTGTATACGCAGCAAAATTTGAACATGAGGCAGCGAAGATGGCTTGAGTTGATTAATGACTATGACGTGGAGTTTGATTACCATGAGGGTAGGGCGAACGTGGTAGCCGATGCTCTGAGTAGAAAGAACAATCATTATGTATCTTCCTTGACTATTCCTAGAGAGTTGCAAAGAGACATAGAGAAATTAAATCTCGAGATTGTGCAGCATGGAGAGCTTAAGTCCAGATTAGCAGCCTTATCCATCCGACCCTCAATTTTCGAAGAAATTTTAACAAATCAAATAAGTGACTCCTTATTAGAGAAAACGAGGGAACAGGTTAAAGAAGGAAAAGCTGAAGGATTCACAATATTCGAGGATGGTAGCATTCGGTATAAGGGTCGATGGTGTGTACCTTCTTGTACAGAGCTCAAGGATAAAATCTTAACAGAGGCTCATAGTTCGATGTATTCCGTCCACCCGGGAGGAGATAAAATGTATCAAGATCTGAAGCAAACATTCTGGTGGTCTGGGATGAAAAGAGATATTGCTGAGTTTGTTTCCAGGTGTCTGACATGTCAGAAAGTCAAAAGTGAGCATAAGAGGCCTGCAGGTTTACTCCAACCTTTGGATATTCCTGTATGGAAATGGGATGACATATCCATGGACTTTGTTTTGGGTTTACCGAGGACTAGGTTGGGAAATGACACATTATGGGTGATCGTGGATAGACTCACCAAGAGTGCTAGGTTCATTCCGATGAATAATCAATGGAGTATAGATCAGTTGGCTCGAGCTTACCTTAAGAATGTTGTGTGATACCATGGTGTCCCTAGGTCTATAGTTTCTGATCGTGATACTAGGTATGTATCAAAATTTTGGGAAGCTTTCCAAGCAGCTCTGGGTACTGAACTTCTAAGAAGCACATGTCCCTAGGTCTATAGTTTCTGATCGTGATACTAGGTGTGCCGTAGTCTTGGATAGGCAAGGATCTTGGGATGAGTGCCTAGATATGGTGGAATTTTCATATAACAATAGTTATCAAGCAAGCATTCAGATGGCACCTTTCGAGGCTTTGTATGGTCGTCGATGTCGTAATCTGGTATGTTGGGATGATTTCAGCGAATCTGTCACTCTAGGCCCGGCTATGTTAGAGGAGATGACCGATCAGGTAAAAATGATTCGATAAAGACTTAAGGCGGCCCAGGATCGACAAAAGTCCTACGCAGATCTTAAGAGGAGACCTGATGAGTTTGCGGTAGAGGATTATGTACTGTTAAGAGTTTCGCCGATGAAAGGAGTCATGAGGCTTGGCAAGAAGGGAAACTTGAGCCCAAAGTTTATAGGACCTTATGAGGTCACAGAGAAGGTAGGAAAGGTCGCTTACAGACTAGCATTACCCAATGAGTTGGGTAAGGTCCATGACGTGTTTCATATCTCACAGCTGAAGCGATATGTTCCCGACAAATCTCATGTGCTAAACCCCGAACCCTTAGACCTTGATGAGAATTTGTCTTATGAAGAGAAGCCTATCGAGATCTTAGATTCTAAGGTGCGCAGTACGAGGAGGAAAGATATAAAGATGGTGAAAGTGCTATGGGCTAACCAGCGCACACAGGAGGCAACGTGGGAAACCGAGGATTCCATGCGTGAGAAATACCCACACCTTTTTCCAGAGGTTAGTGAGTTACGGGGTCGTAACTAAGTTCTTAAGGGGGGTAGAATGCGTTAGATTTTCGCGTGTTTGCATGCATTTTCCCGTCTATGATAACAATTTATTGCAATTTTCATGCTTTTGATTGATTATTTGAACATCTACATGTTTTCGATTAATTGTTTGAATTGAATTGTGTGGTATTTACGTGCTTGTGATGAGTTGTTTGAGTCAAGATAGGTGTTTACAAACATTCGAAATGAAATATGAATAAATATGTTTTGATAGATTGAGTATCCTTTTGTCACTGGTGTCGACAAGCACACGATTCTTACGTCAATTCATGAGCTGAAATAGATAAAACACCTTCTCGAGTTACTAGAAATATAAATTTTTTAGGGTTGTACTCTTGTTACCTCAGTTTCGGGGACGAAACTCTTTTTAAGGGGGGTAGTCTGTAACACCCCGAGATTTTCTGACTTCATTAATTAATATTTTAATAACTTTTAGGGATTTTATAATTTTATTAAATTCATTTTAAAGTAATTTAATAAGTTTCGTTTGTAAACGAATTTAAATATTAACATATGTTTATATTAAAAATACAACTACGACTCCTAAAATAAAGAGGTTTGAGTCAAATTATTATTTTATTAGAACGTGTGAGCTTATGAATCTAGAGATAATGATAATAATAATAAAATTAATATTAATTTTAATAGCCATGATAAGAGTACTCATAAACCCTAGCACTCATAGCCGTCACTCCATTTTTTCTAAGAGACAAAACCCATATCCCTCTCCTTCTTCCCTTACACTTCTCTCTTCTCTCACCCTCCTTTGAGCCTGAGCGCGGAGCGCCACCAGCCTGCGGCTCCCTCCTTCCCATGCGCAACAGCGGCGGTGATCGTTCTCCCTCCCCAAGCAAACGGCCGGCAACTGCTGCGTGCGCCACAGCCACCAGACGCGGCTATCACAGCCGGTTTTCGGGCCTCTGGTCGACCGATTGGGCTCTCCTCCACCACCATAACCACCTCCTTCTCCCTCTTCTCTATTTTCCCATTGTAAGACATATCATCTTCTTATTTTGTGAGCCATTCCTTCTTTTCTTTAATTGATTCTCTAGTTTCAATTTGAGTTTTATTAAGTGTATTGAGTATGAGGTTGGTTTTGTGTTAATTTAATTGAATCTTATTATGGGTAGTAGTTAAAAGTGTTGTTTTTGAACATGGTTTGATTGGTTACGATGTGTTGGTGATAGGTGTTGATGGGTATGGTTGTTAGCCCACATAAATAGTGACTATTATTGTTTATGTAATATTAATAATAATAAAATAAATAGAATTTTTGATATCTGTTGTTGTAAATTAAATGATAATAATAATTACTAAGTTGTCGTGGTTATAGTGTTTGATGAGGTGATTAGTTTTGAGCTTGGTTGTTATATTGATATGTTCAATGCGTGATACTAAATTATACGACTTCGACCCAAATTAAACGAATCGTTATTAATTCGTCAAGCTACAAATTCAATTTATTCGTAATCGTTTTACTCAAAAAAAGAACCTTGGAAAAATAATAAATCACTACTACTATGAGTGATATGATTGTATTGAGTGTAACATCATACATTATGTGCTCTTAAACTTTTCCATTAGTAGCTCGATTAGGGCGCACAAGCATAGGGTTGCGCCCTTTTACTTGAACATATCTTGATATAAACTTGATTAGAATATAATGTCATAGTTTGATTGGAATTGATTGCGTAGTTCATGTGTGAACATGGGTTGAATTTATTGCATGAGTGTGTTTAGAATGCACATTAGCTTAGATTGAAACTTGTTCGGCTAATAGTGTAGTTTGTATGGAGTCAGTGCTTCTTAAATGATGAGAAGTAGGCTTATTAGTCTTACTTTTAACGTGTATAGGTGCCCGGTTCATAAGAGGGGCGTAAGAACCTCCTTCGAAGTGATTTTTTGCGACTTGTTATCTTGCAGCTGCAGGTAAGTACACGCAGTAGCTAATTCTTGTATCTTGAATATGTTTTCTCTGCGTAGCAATATTATATGAGCTATGTTGGATATGAACTGCTATTAAATATTATTAAGTTAGTGCTACAAGTGGGAATCAGCCGTAGACATAGTAGAGAATGAGTTCTGATATCGCAAGATTAGAATGTTGGATTGTATGAGATTGAAATGGGAATAAGTCCCCTTATTTGAAGAGACATTAAGTTGGATATTTACTGTGACTCCACTGGATTGGTACCCCAGCTGGATTAGTTCCCGGAGGCATGGACCGTTTATATATGGTCGCTGTACGGGGGTATGATCATACTTTGCCATTGGGCGCCGGCATGGCCGTCACCGTCCTTGGCTGAGGTGTTGCCATGTGGGTCTTGCAAACCCCAATATGGTGGCCTCTAGTCACATAAGAGGATATATAAAAGTAATTGAAGAGATAGAAGACGGTGAAGATATTGAGAAGTATATTGAATTGAGAAACAGGTGGAGTAGAGGCTTACACGTTTGGATACCTTCCTCACCTTACTTTGTCAAAATTGTTTATTGGTTACCTATGCATAATTTATTGTTAGTTACTGACGTGTACTTTTTGTTTCCTTGTTGATGGCTTGTCTTTGATGGCCCTGCTATGACACGTTGGCCTATGACTTTACGTTGAGCAGTAGGGGTATCATAGATAGCACTTGCAGGTTTTTTGGAGTTATTTGCATTGCATACGGGGGGGATTGAGTGAGAATCTTGACACGTGCCATGTTCTAGCTGTTTTTGACAACACATGTAGTTTTTGAATTGTAACTGCGTATATTTTTGGTTTGAGGCGAGTGCCCTCATTTTGATGTAATTAGTTCCGCTGCAAAGTTTTATTTCGCTTTATATTTCGTTATAGTATCTTGAGTGGCTTGTTTAGCTAGTTATGTTTTTTGGAAAACCTAAGTGTTTACATGGGAACCACGATCCATGCTTAGCATGTCGACAGAGGTTTGGCGATGATCATTCCGCTGTGATTTTATTACAAGGCTATTAATGCCTCTTCTCATGATGGTTTATTATTTGTTTGATTCTTTTGGTGCGTTAAAATTCAAGGTAGATGCTGCCGAAATTTTCATAGGATTTTGCTTGAAAGTTTTTCTAAAACCTCTTTAATCAAACTTCAATTATCTTTTATTCTCTTTTATTTTGTTTTAAATATAACACCCGAATTTCCTCCGTTCTCTTTCGGCTTTGGTTCCGTTCAGAGGGTTGGAAATTCAGGGGTGTTACACTGGTAGTCTGGTACCTTCAAAAAATAGGTTCCCAACTTTGAACCTTAGCAACTTAATCTCCTCAGAGAAAAATGAGTATCATATTGAATTAAAATATATAAGACTACCATTGCATTGGTACAGTAATACAATGTCTACTGATTTGATTTCTACTAATCCAGTGTATTTCACATTTCAAAATTCAAGAAAAAATAAACTTTCCATTAATAATCTATCTATAACTATTAGTAAAACAAAACACGCTTACATCATCACCTTTTAAAATTGCTTACGTGTCGCTTCCACATTAAAAATTTTCCCTCCTAAATTAAATGATGATGTCATTGTTATTATGATCTTTGACTTTCTACTTTTTTATTTTGAATATATTAATATTCTTATTAATTGTTTTTTTTTTACTTTTTGGGTCAAATCATATTTAATGTATTAGCAAACTATATATTATATTATAGGAAAAATTGTCGGGAATAATCCGAACTATTCGCAAACCGCTATGAATAATCCCAAGTATTGATTATTTATGAATAATCCCACCTTTCAAGTGTATTTGCTCGTGGCACCCCCAACACAACCATTACCTGCTATTGCAGGTTAGAGTATGATCTTTCATATTCTTTAATTCCATAAAATAAACATTCAACCCAAAAAGATACCCTTAACTTCATTTCCTGTTCTACCATATTCCTTCTCACCATCTTCCTTCATCACGCTTCAAAACTTCAAAATTTCAAAAACTTGAAGCACCATTGTCATTCATAATCATCAAGCTTAACGCCATAATCAACACTCATCATCATCAACTGTAATTTCCCAAAAAAATTAGGGTTTATTGTCTATCAACAGTGACGAATTTTGGGGGTGGTATTGCTGCTCTGTGCGAAAATTTCGGTGTTGTGCAGACGAATTTTGGGTCTTCCTGTTCTCAATCAAACCATGGTAATTTTTTTTGCCATTCCCCACTTTAATCTTTGATTCTTTAATGTTTTCTTTGTTGTTATAGAAATGCATTGGTAATTATGTTCAATAGTGTTGTTTTTTTAGGTTAATAATTTTGAAAATTTTCAAGTGATGTTTTGGTATGGGGGTAAATTCAGAAAGACTGGGGTAGGGTTGGATTATGTGGGTGGGGAATATAGAAGCCTTTCACTTGATCCTGATTGCATTTCATGGTTTGATCTTGATGATTTGGTGGTCACTAGTCTTGGTGTTAATTATGAGCATCAATTGTATTATTTGCTTCAAAATTCTAATACATTTGAAGAGGGCTTGCGTAGGGTTAATATTGATGAATCAGTCATGGAAATGGCTGAAATTGGGGCCAAAATGAAAGTTGTTAAAGTTTTTGTTGTTAGGGATGTTGATGATGCTGAGTTGTGTGTAGAGATTAGTAAATACTTGTCTCATAAACAATTGGGTAAAAGTGATGGTGGAAGAGGAAAGTTACCTACTAGAAGGGCTGAAAAAGTAGATAAGAAAGGGAAAAAAAGGTGCAGGAAAGTTACCCTACTCCTTTGGCCATAGAGTACCCTTCTCCTTTGGTTCCTAGTGAAAGTACACACAGTGAGGCTGCTAGTGAAGTTGATGGCATTGAGGTTGATGTTAGTGATTGTGATGATAATGAGGATGAGACATATGTTGCCACTGAGGATGAATTGAGTGAAGATGAATCTCTTGTTTTGAGTGAGGAGGCAAATGATGTAGTTGTTAATAAGGTTAGTACTAATCAAGAAGGTGAAGATGCTTTATCAGAGTATGAAGACAGTGAAGGTGAGAATTCAAACAACAATCAATTTGATGTTAACACAGACTTTAGAAACTTCAAGTGGAATGTAGGTTTGAGCTTTGCTAGTGCAAATGCATTTAGGGATGCATTAATCAAATATGCCCTTATTGAAGGTAGAAATGTTAACATTAACAAAAGTGACAAGTCAAGGCAACAAAGATTAGACGTTGTTTGTTTACCTGGATGTCCATTTAGGGTATATGCTAGTTGGGATAAGAGATCTGCAGCTTTTGTTGTTAAGTCAGTTGTCCTACAGCACATTTGTCAAAGAAGCATGGATGGTAATAGACAATTAAGGTCTGCTTGGGTTGCAGATCAAATGTTAGATGTGTTTAAGGCAAGACCCCATGTACCATCAAGTGAGATTATTGATTTGGTTAGGACTAATTACAGAGTTATAATAAGCAAGGACTTTGCTTATAATATAAAGTACAATGCTCATAGGAGACTTCATGGGTCCATGAGGGAACATTACAATAAGGTAATGGACTACTACGAAGCTTTAAGGGCTAGTAATGGTGATAGTCATTTCAGTGTTGTGAGTCTACAAGATACAAACCCTCCTACGTTTCAGAGGTTTTTCGTTTTATTTGCTGGACTCAAAGATGGTTGGATCAAAGGTTGTAGAAAGGTGTTATGCATAGATGGTTGTTTCATCAAAACCTTTCTTGGTGGGATGCTATTGTCTGCAATTGGTAGGGATCCAAATGAGCAAATGTTCCCTTTGGCATGGGCTGTTGCAGAAGGAGAAAACAATGACTCATGGCAATGGTTCCTCAATGAATTGAAGAAAGGCTTGCGCTTAACAACCGGTGATGGTTTGACAATAATATCAGATGAGCATCAGGTATGTTAAGATTAGTTTTTATGCTATTGCTTACTTCCTATTTCATTTGTCTATGCAAATATTAATTGTTTCCATTTGTAGAGCATTCTGCGGGCTGTCAGTATTGAATTTCCTGAGGCTGAGCACAGACATTGTGCTAGGCATATCTATGCCAACTGGAAGAAAGATTTCAAAGGAGAGGAATTGAAGCTACTGTTTTGGAGGTGCGCAAATGGTCTGGGGTTATATGTCCAAAGGTGCAGGAATTAATAGACAAGGAGAAGGAAGAGGCAAGTAAATGTAGCGTAATGCCGGCAACAACCATACTTTTCCAAGTGGCTTACTACATGGACACACTCCAAGCGGACATTGAAAAGAGGTCTTGCACATGCAAGAAGTGGGATTTAAAGGGTATTCCTTGTCGTCATGGCATAGCTCCATTGTACTATATGAGAAAAGATGTTGAATCCTACGTTGACGACTTTTACAGCAAAGATGCCTACTTGAAGTCCTACAGTGGTGTGATTCCCCCTTTGGCAGGTGATAGGCACTGGCCACAAGCCAATGCACCCCTCCTCCCACCTCCAGTTAAGCTTGGACCTGGTAGACCGAGAAAGAATAGGATCAAATTACCCCATGAGGATCCTAAAAAACCAGGCAAGTTGTCTAGGCATGGTTTACAAATGAGCTGTTCAAAGTGTGGTCTAGGTGGACATAACAGTAGGAAATGTCCAGACAAAGACACTATAAATGTAAACCCACCACCACCAAAGCGAGGCAGGGGTAGACCTAGGAAAAATATACCAGTTGACACACCAGACCAAACCAATGTACACCATGAAATGTCTGCTCAGCCAAGCCAGTTGGGTAGGGGAAATAGAAGTGTGAGGGGTGGTCAAGGGAGCAGAGGAAGAGGTAGAGGTGCTGCTAGAGGTGCTTCCAGAGGTGTTCGTGGTGTACGCAGCGAAGGGCAAAGTTGTACTACGGTAAGATGTATTATTTATGTAATATTGATGTGATTTTTACCTATATACTAACTGATTTTTTAACTATTTCAGGTGAACACTACAAGCGATGCAGTTGATAAGCCCTCTCAACCAATGTTGGTTTCTTCTACACAAGGATCAACATCAAGTGCTCCTAAGAAGTAGATTAGTTTGTATATGTAGTACCCTATGTATTTTGGCTAGATGATGGTATATGTAGTAAACTTTGTATTTTGGCTTGATGATGGTATATGTTAGTATATAGGCAAAATTTGTATATGTAGTACCCTTTTTTGATGGCTTAATGATCAAGTACATTACTTGATGGTATATGTAATTAAATATGTAAGTGCCAAGAAGAAATGCAATTGACTTTGTACTCAAAACAAAGGTTTCATTTCATAGAAGTTCAACATTGATATTACATTGCCAAATCAATACAAAAATATCCCAATTACAATACAAATCAACCATGAACACATAACAACATATGCAAGCGATTTAACTAAGATAGCTTGCTTCATAACTTCAGCCTTGAGAGCAACATTTTCATTCTTCAAGTTGTGGTTTTTAAGCTTCAATTTTTGGACTCTTTCCTTCAAATCTGCATTTTCAGCCTCTAGCCAATCAACCCTTCCAAAACGAGTTTCAGTAGAGACAACATCGCTTTCCCACTTAAAGAATTTGCAACTTGAATCCTAACGAACAAGAAATTTCCATCAATCCCAAAATTAGGGTTTATTTTCAAACAAGAATGTAATAAAGTTTAGAGGTTTACTTACGGGCCAATTTGAACAAGAATAAAACTTTTCTCCGGGACGAGAACCCCTTTTAGCAATCTGCAATTTCGCCAAAAGCCCATGGTCACATCTCACGCCATTATTTGAACTTGAAGCTCTACTATGGCTTCCGGAACTATTACAGTTCATTTACCCAGAAAAAATTAAAATTAAGCTTCTTTTATGGAAGAAAGTGAAAAAGAAAGAACACAATGGAAGAAGGAAGGTGAAGATTGAAGAACAAAGTGGAATAAATTGAAGAAGAACAATGGCTTGTGGGATACAAATCAGTAGCTGGGTTTATAAAGAGACATTGAAGAAAACATTGAAGAAGATAACCTGCTACAATAGGTCAAATTTCATTTGGGGGTGCCACGAGCAAATACACTTGAAAGGTGGGATTATTCATAAATAATCAATACTTGGGATTATTCACAGCGGTTTGCGAATAGTTCGGATTATTCCCGACAATTTTTCCTATATTATATTTATTTTAATTATTTATAAAAAAAAAATTCAATTTTTTTTTTGTGAAATGAATATTATTTAGTGTATTGGATATTTTGAGATAGTTAAAACATAATATACTTTTACTAGGATTTGTTTTTGTTATTTATACTTAGAAAATTTGATAAAACCGTGCATCGCACGGGAACTATATAGTTAATAAACAAATAAAAACCCAAATAAATAAAATAAGGATCCTTCACATGAACTATCCAATACATACAAATCAAATTAATGTCCAAAAGCTACATTATTTTTCCAAATTAAGTAATACGCATTTCAAATCAAACCAAAGTAGACACAGCCAAGAATCAGATCAATGAAATGCATACATTTAAAACTACCATTTTGCAATGCTACAGTAAATAGTATTTGCATTTCATATTTCAAGATCAAATAAACTATTTGTTAGAAGTAGAATTCCATCTCTTAATTACCATCTAAAACAGAAGGCATGGGTAGAAGAAACAAGAGAATGAAAACAGAAACTTTGCTATATTATTCAAGAATGATATTTACACTTAGTTCACATAAAGAAGAGAGCAAAGGTGGCTTTATATATCTAATAGATGGAGCCACATCAGCAAAAACAAAGACCAAAAGAAGACCAAGATTCAGAATATCAAAATTAACTAACTATATATTGTCAACACCCCCCCCTCAAACTTGGTGGTGGATTCCAAGAACCAAGTTTGTCCAGAAGCTCCTTGAAATGAGAGGAGGGTAAGATCTTAGTTAACACATCAACAATTTGAGAAGAGGTGGGTAAGTAAGTGAGCTGAAGAAGCCCTTCTAGAACCTTGTCTCTTGTAAAGTGACAGTCGACTTCAATGTGTTTGGTACGCTCATGGAAGACGGGATTTTGAGCGATATGTAGGGCGGATTGGTTATCACAATGAAGGTGGACAGGTTTGAGGTTAGTTAAGCCAAGTTCTTCCAAGACTCTTACAACCCAAGTTATTTCTTATGAAGCAGCAGCTAATGCTCTATATTCCGCCTCAGAAGAAGATCTGGATACCGTTGGTTGTTTCTTGGATTTCCAACTAATCGGAGAAGCTCCTAACAGCAAAATATAGCCCGTGACAGAACGTCTAGTGTTGGGACAAGAAGCCCAATCAGAATCTGAAAAACCTTGAAGAGACAATTGATCAGTAGCACGTAAGAGAATACCTTGACCAGCAGTAAAATAAACATAATTTAACGTATGAAGTAAAGCATGATAATGATGAATAGATGGAGATTGCATAAACGGGCTGAGAGTTTGTACTGTGAAAGCAAGGTCTGGCCTTGTGTTTGTGAGAAAGTTTAATTTCCCAACTAAACTTCTGTATAAAGAGGGATCATGAAAGGGGTTAGAGGAATCAGATAAAAGCTTGAGATTAAGGGGAAGGGGAGTCACAACATGTTTGAAGGCCAAAATACCAGAATCACGTAACAATTCTGTAGTGAATTTCTTCTGACTAAGAGCAATGCCATCTTTGAAGTGACTTACCTCAATTCCCAGAAAAAAATGCAAAGTACCTAAGTCTTTTATACTAAAAACCTTATATAGATGAGCTTTTAAATTAGCCATCTGTTTTGCACAATCTCCTGTTAAAAGGATATCGTCAACATAAACCACTACGATAGTAACACATCCATCTTGGTGTCAAATGAACATGGAATAATCATTCTTAGACTGTCGAAAACCTTGATGAATCAACTCTATAACAAGACGAGAAAACCATTGGCGAGACGCTTGCTTTAACCCGTACAAAGATTTTTTTAATTTGCATACTTTGTTGGAAGAACTAGATAAACCCTCACGAAGTGTCATATATACTTCCTCATTCAAATCGCCATGCAAAAATGCATTGTTCACGTCTAGCTAAAAGATAGACCAGCCCTTACTAGCAGCAATAGCCAAAATACAACGAACTGTGGTCATTTTGACCACCGGAGAAAAAGTCTCCGAGTAGTCAATACCGTACTTTTGAGTATAGCCTTTGGCAACCAACCGTGCTTTATATCTCTCAAGAGAGCCGTCAGAATTGAGTTTTATTTTAAAAACCCACTTACACCCAACTGGTTTCTTTCCAAGGGGTAATTCAATAATATCCCATGTATTGTTTGCTTGTAAAGCTGATAGCTCTTTATTTATAGCTTCTATCAACATGGGATCCTTAGAAGCTTGTTTAAAGGTTTTTGGTTCTATCCATTTATCACTGGAAATAATAGAACAATGCATACTAATATCCTCAAAATTCACCAGATTGCACAAATGAGAAATAGAGGCATCACAAATAAAATCTTTTAAATGAGAGGGTGCACTGCACAGTCTTTGAGATTTTCTTGGACCTGCATCAATATCTATAGATGTAGACAAATCTAAAATACTAGAAGGGATGTCAGTAGCATTAGAAATATTATTTGTATTAGGTAATAACTGATCAGTATGCGTATTACCTTCAATGTGAACAGGAGAATTATCAAGCATAGAAGAAGACAACTGATTACCCATACCTGTATTGTCCTCATCACTAGGCAAGACATATGAGGTGTCAGCTAAAGAGGAAGGTGTAGAATGATAGCCTGCATTAGTAGGTGGAACAAGCTGCACACCTAATACTTCTTTATTAAAAGAAGTGTCATCATGTGAAAGAATAGGACTATGGGAACAAGTACTATCATGCATAAAGGAGTTACTTTCCAAAAAGTGAAATTGATTAGTGTGTGGCGTGTAGGCAGCATCAAAAGAAGGTAAGTTGTTGGCCCATTTGGTTTTGATGATGACTTAAACTTTTATAAACAAACAAATTATTTTTGAGATTGTTTTGATAGGTCATATATCCGATTATTAAAGATCGTCGATAGCACCTAAGAAGTTGTGGAAGAACATTATAAGTCTACGTCATATACTAGAAGTCATGTAACAGTTCCAGATTGGTCAAAATCGAAGACTGTCCAAACGAAGACAATGCAGTGTTCCCAGCGCAACTGGTCAGAGAAATGGTCAACGAGATATTTTATTTTTATTTTTCTTTTTATTTAGTTGTACGGGTGAAAAACTAGTTAGCATAAGGATTTAATTTGGCAATTAAAATAACTAACACTTAAAATAGTTAATCCTAAAATAGCTCCTTAAAAATAGGATCTTATCTATTTTTAGTTAAAAGGCCCATAGGTACTTGGAGTAACCTCCAAGTATTATATCCATTACCCCCATATACCGTGCCTACTACTCCCACATCTTGGGATCATGGGCTTATGGGTATAAGGGCTCTCATGAGTATATAAATTAAACATTCACAACCGGCATTCCTTGGAGAGAAAGATTCACGCTAATCATTCGAGTGCCCATCATAAAAAGTTCGTGAGATCTAAATCAAGAAGAGGAAATTTTAAGTGCTTTTAATTGCCAATTAATCCATTAAATATTTCCTTGTGCTATTCTTAGTTTTTACATCCAATTTGAGAATTCTTTTGTACGGGTTTTTATTGAGTGTGTAAACTTAGACTTGGGGAAGTCTAAGGGGGAATTTAGAGAAGTTTATGTAAAGAGAGAAAAGAAACGAGAGAAGGAGAAGGAGAAGGAGAATTAGGCCTAGAGAAGAGAAGGAGAAATTTTATGTAATAGGGTTGTAAATTACATAAAATATTAATAAGAGAAGTTGAAATCCCAAGTGGTCGTGGCTTTCTTTCTTTGGCCAAGAAAGTTTCCACGTTAAATCTTTGAGTTCTTTAAAAGTTTCTTTTATTGCTTTGAGTATTTTTAATTGAATAAATTCCGCAAGAAAAACAGGGCGAAAATACTCCCAATAGCAACACAACAATTCACCCCCCCTCTTGTTGCGTTCTTTATCTCTAAGTATTTCTACATAAGTCATTGCCTTTATTTATGTTATCACTATTTGGATTAGTATCACATGTGGAGTATGGAGGCTCGTAATTAGCTGAATTTTCATGGGTAAAAAAAATGTTTGTCTGCTTAGGGAGAAAAAATTGCATCATTTTTGTAGGAGTATTAAAATGATATGGAAAGTGTTGTTCATAAAAAACAACATCTCTCGAAACAACAATTTTATTAGTAACTAAGTCATATAATTTGTACCCCTTTTGCCCATAGGGATAACCTAAAAAAACAGAAGGATTAGATTTGGGAGTAAATTTATTTTTTCCTTGTTGCATGTTGAGAATAAAGGCCAAACAACCAAAAGCTTTTAAATGATCATTCAAGGGTGCATGCGCAAAAAGTTTTTCATAAGGGGATTTGTTTCCCAAAGTGACAAGAGGCATCCTATTGATTAAAAAAGCAGCCGTTAAAATACATTCACCCCAAAATTTGTTAGGAAGGTTAGATTGAAATTGTAAAGCTCGAGTAGTTTCAAGTAAATGCTTGTGTTTACGTTCAACGATTCCATTTTGTTGAGGGGTGTAAACACAAGACCTTTGATGCAAAATCCCTTTAAGGCGATAATAATTTAAGATTTCGCCTTCACATAATTCCTTAGCATTATCGATTCTAACCTTCTTAACGGGAAAATTAAATTGTTTCTCAACAAAAGTAACAAATTGTTCTAAATAAACAGCAGATTGGCTTTTAAATTTAAGGAGGTAGAGCCACGTAGATCGTGTAAAATCATCTACAATGGTAAGGAACATATTGCATCCATCATGAGTTTTATGAGCATAGGGACCCCACACATCAATATGAAGTAATTCAAAAGGTTTCGTAGTTTTAATGCAACTTTTATTGAAAGATAATCTTTGTTGTCTAGCCTTGTGACAAATAGTACAAAGAAAAGATTTCTTTAAGCTAGAAACGTTAATATCAGGGAACAACAATTTCATTTTATCTAGAGGCATATGCCCTAACCTAACATGCCAAAGTTTGGCAAACTTTTCTGAAACAATAGAGTTCTTGTGTCCAATGTCTGCAGCAGAATGGACTTGGTGAGAATTATGTATAGGTGCTTGCACATAATAGAGTCCTTGAAATCTCCTACCAAGAAGAATAGGTCCTTTCATCAAAGGGCCCTGAAGCGAACATACATCATTAGTAAATTATACAGAAAAATTATTGTTCACGCATAATTTCTGAACAGATATAAGATTGAATTTAAAATCTGGCACAAAAAGCACATTTTCCAAAAAAAGATTATGAAAAAGTTTAACTGTACCAATCTTATGTACCTTAACCCTAGCACCATTAGGAATAGTTATATAATGATTTAGAGAAGAAACATCTCTGTGAGACATGAAATTATCAAGAAAATTGCACATGTGGTCCGTCGCCCCACTATCAATGATCCAAGCAACATTTTGAACACCAACAAAATTAAAAATACCTGCCATGCTAGTAGGAGTGACTAATTCTGCATGATGTGCCTCTGAATTTTGCATTCCGTCTTGTTGTTTGTTGATGAAGGACATGAGTCTGGAGAATTGATCCTCTGATAGACCAGATTGTTGAGATATGTCGTCATCAACTGATGCTAAGTTAGCCATCTTGTTACCTTTATTGGGATTTGGATAACCAGGTAGCTTGTAACACCTAGTTATAGTATGTCCTGTGGCCTTACAATGATCACAAAAGAAAGATTTCTTGGCCTTTCCTTGTTTAATCCCCTTGTAGTTTTGATTTTGTAAACCAACACTAGGATCTTGAAAATTTCTTTTGGTAGAAACAAAAGCAGAAGGTTCCATAGAGGAGAAATGTCTTTTACTGATCTCTTTGTATGTCTCTTCTTGTTGCAAGATTCTATAGACTTGTGATATTGTAGGTAAGTCGGACATCATCAAAATATTAGACCTTACATGCTCAAACTTGTCATCTATCTTCATTAAAAAATGCAATATTCTCATATCAGCTTGCATTTTCAATACCTTTTCAGAAATAGTGTAAGAAGTGCAACAAGTGCAAGTTGGAACACTAACTACATTGTCCATCTCATCCCAAATGGTCTTGACTTGGGTGAAAAAATCAGCTATAGACATGTTGTTGTTGTGCTCTATTGCAAAAAGTTTTTCTTGGAGAGTATACAAATGAGAAGGAGAAGGGCGGCCATACCTTTCTTCAAGATCTTGCCAAATATCAAAGGCTAATTTATGGTAAAGGACACTTTGAGACATTGGTTCATCTAAAGAGGACAAGAACCAACCTATTACCATTGTGTTGCATCTCTCCCATGCGTTGAAATCACGTGAAGAAGAAGGTGGTCGTGGTAAAGAACCATCGGCAAAACCCATCTTATTTTTGGATGTTAAGGCAATGACCATAGATCTCCTCCACTTTCCATAATTTGTTCCATTAAAGACAGTATTAACTAACCTTGTGCTTGCTTGGTCATTGGGATGCAAGTAATAAGGACTTGCAGGATTTTGTGTAGCATCAATAGGAGAAACACTAGTGCTTGCCATTATACAGAAAGACAAACGAAAAAGATAGAAAAAAAAGAATATCCAGAAACAGAAAAAAAATTCTCTTTGGACTTACTTCGAACAGAAAGAAGGCAATCAAGAACAAACTTCTGGTATGTGCAGACAGTTTGTGAAGGAAAATAAAAGAAAAGTGATGAAGAGATGTTCACTTAAAACTTCAAAAAAATACAACGGAAATCTTTTGCATCTGATACCATGTTAGAAGTAGAATTCCATCTCTTAATTACCATCTAAAACAAAAGGCATGGGTAGAAGAAACAAGAGAATGAAAACAGAAACTTTGCTATATTATTCAAGAATGATATTTACACTTATCTGGGTTTATAAAGAGACATTGAAGAAGACATTGAAGAAGATAACTTGCTACAATAGGTCAAATTTCATTTGGGGGTGCCACGAGCAAATACACTTGAAAGGTGGGATTATTCATAAATAATCAATACTTGGGATTATTCACAGCGGTTTGCGAATAGTTCGGATTATTCCCGACAATTTTTCTTATATTATATTTATTTTAATTATTTATAAAAAAAAATTTCAATTTTTTTTGTGAAATGAATATTATATAGTGTATTGGATATTTTGAGATAGTTAAAACATAATATACTTTTACTAGGATTTGTTTTTGTTATTTATACTTAGAAAATTTGATAAAACCGTGCATCGCACGGGAACTATATAGTTAATAAACAAATAAAAACCCAAATAAATAAAATAAGGATCCTTCACATGAACTATCCAATACATACAAATCAAATTAATGTCCAAAAGCTACATTATTTTTCCAAATTAAGTAGTACGCATTTCAAATCAAACCAAAGTGACCAGCCAAGATCATAATAAATCAAATTTAAAATACCATTTTCAATCACATAAGTAATACGCATTTCAAATCAAACCAAAGTAGACACAGCCAAGAATCAGATAAATGAAACAGAAACTTTGCTATATTATTCAAGAATGATATTTACACTTAGTTCACATAAAGAAGAGAGCAAAGGTGGCTTTATATATCTAATAGATGGAGCCACATCAGCAAAAACAAAGACCAAAAGAAGACCAAGATTCAGAATATCAAAATTAACTAACTATATATTGTCAACACTATTCCATTAAAGAAATCAATATTGAAATACATTAAATGATAGTACTTCACATGAACAAACCAAAATCATAAAAACAAAATTAGATTACGAAGTCCCATTAATTTCCCAAATCAAGTAATGCCCATTTCGATTCAAATTAAGACAAACACACCCCATTATTAGATCAATATAAAGATTACAATTTAGTACCATACCTTGGGTTTAATATCAGTTTGATAATGGAACTTCCAATCGCGATTATAAGGGAAAGATGGGGAAAGATGGCTTAAAAGAGGGCCACAATCAGAATGAGAAACATGGGAAGTAGTTGTTGTAGGAAGAGAACTATCCATGCCAGCCTAGGAAATTTATGGTCTTTAGAAGAGTAATGAGTAGAAGGGTCTGTAACACCTCCACGCCATTGAAGAACAAAAGCAAAAGCAGCAAGTGTAAAAGGGATAAGAGTATGAAGAAGAAGAAGTTTAGCTGTGAAGGATTGATTTGAAGATGAAGAAGATGGTCTCAAAGTCTCAAACCACCTAGCACCATTTGTTATTAAATATCTTTTCTCAAGATGTTTCCATATATTAGATGCAGAAGTAAAATACATAATAGATTTTTTAATGTTTTCACTTACTGAGCCCAATATCCAAGCTATCACCATGTCATTGCACGTATTCCACATTTATGCCCTAGCCTCATCACTTTCTTCTTTCTTCACTGCTCCTGTTACAAACCCTAGCTTTCTTTTTGTTGAGAGAGCTATTTCCATAGATCTCCTCCATCCTTTGTAGTCACTCACCCCTTGCAACTTTTCTACACTCACTGTGGTTGATCCATCAGAAGGATGAAGGTACAATGGGTTGTACTGATTCGGATTCTTTTTATTTTGGTTTTGATTTTCTACCTCAGCCATTTTTGATCAGAGGTCAGAAGAAAAGATAGAGGAGAAGAGAAGATGAATGAAAAAATCAGACAGAAAAGAACAAGAAGGAAGAATGTTGATCAGCAAGGTAGGAGATCAGTATTGGGTACTGAATCAATATTTTTTCGTGGGTTGGTAGAGCTCCTGCTCTGATACCATGATGACAGAATATTCTTTTGTCCTTTGTGGGTGTGCGTGTGTTAAGAGAGGCACATTCATCCAATTATGTGCTTGCTATTTCAGGAGCCATCAAGGCATATATATACAAAGTACACAGCCCATGCATATCATACAGCTGGTATAATAACAAACTTTAGCAAAAGACAAAAGACATCAAAAAAGACATAAAGGCCCTTGGATGAACATAGAAAACGTATGGCTATCAGCATTACGAATTGTTGAATTGTTGGATTGTTTTGTCCTTTATTGTACTATACTTCCTTCGTTCCATAATACTTGTTAATGATTGTGACATTTTTCCACACAATAAGTCACACTTAGTAGCAAATATTATGGAACAGATCAGGAAGTATTATTTTTGTTATTAAGATCATCTAGTGTGAAATTAAGTATTGAATTAAATCTCTTGATTACTTTTATCAAAGAAAGATCTATTGACTTAAATGCTATGAAATGGATTTCGACCATTTTTAAATTCATCCCATTTGATCTAGAAGATTCATGGGTAATATTAAGCAATCAAACATTTAAGGAAAATGTTAAAAATTTTCAAATCTCAGATTAATGGATGAATTAATTAGCATTGATTAAATGCTAATAACAAGAACCGATATGTCATTTTGTTTTAATTTGTTGGAGTTAGTGTGACTTTGAGTGCACCAATGGAGGTTGATGATGTGTGATGGTGTGCGTGAGTGTATGTGAGTGAATGATGATGTTAAAGGTGTTTAAAGGGCTGCGATCGACTGGAACAACCTGCTGCTCACTCGAGTGAACAAGCTCCACCAAGTTGGTGGCTATTCTAGACTGTTGCTTGACTGAGTGAAGCCTTGCTCGACCCAACCCTTGTCTCGCTCGGCCGGTCAAGCAAGGTGCAGCCAGCCACTGTTCTTGTTTTGCCATAAGTTACCACGGGTAATTTATTAGGGTTGGTCCCTCTCCCATGCATATCTATATACTCACCTATATAAATAGTGAATGTAACTCACTAGAAGAGTGTATTCTAAACTCTAGCCAAACACAAACCCTCTCTTTCTCTCTTTTCTTCTTCCCCAAGTGTATAACTTCATTGTAAGAGTTCTTGAGAACTCCATTGATTCTTCACATAATACAAGCAAGCTAACCACCACCGAGGACGTAGCCCACATTAAGATGAACCTCGTAAATTTTGTGTATTTGTTTATTGCTTTATTTCTTATTGTTCTTCATTACTAGTTTATTGAACTTGTTGTTTGTTTGCACAGAGCACCCCTACCAAAGGTCTTGGGTATTTTGAGGGATAAAGTTTAAAACTTTAGGCCCTAGTGTGTTTGTTTTTTTCATAATTATATGTTATGTTTGGGAAGGTTGATGATAAGCCCCTAATCTCTTTGTTTTCGCTATTTTCGTTTTTAGATATAAAGAAATAAAATTCATTGTCTCGGTATTATAGAGTGGTTTTATCTATTTATTGGATTCAATCTACCTATATATTAGATTTTAAAAGTCCCTCATGATGAGAGCTTGGAGTCTTGTTATCCATTAAATGGTAAATAGATATATAACATGTTATCACGGGTGTCAATTCTGCTAGCACAGTAAATAATATCAAACATTCTTTATTTCAAAGTCACGTCAGATCTAAAGACCCTCTTGGAGGAGGTTGTATTAAGCAGCGATGTGATAGAGAGATTGTCAATTCTGCTAGCACAGTAAATAATCTCAAACACCAACTTATAACTAGGAAGTAATTTTTATTTTTTTTTTGATATAATTTAATGTGATATACATGTCATTTAATATCCATTCAGCCAATAGTTGTATTCCATGTGGTAAACCTCTGTGAGATTCTCATTTAAAATTTGTCAATCTTTGTATTAAATTGTATGATGTTTAACGACATAAGATTAGGTTTTTTGGCCACAAAGCTTCGATTTAAATAGTTAATTTTTTTCATTTTTAACCAAAAAGTTTGCAAAAGTTTTTTAAACATAATCATATGGGATTCTATTAGATTCTCTTATGGGTTAATTGGCAGTTGGCACATGAGACTTGGGGAAGGTAATGGAAACAAAATCCAAGTCTTTGTTTTTTTTTAAATAAAAAATGAGAATTTAGAATAAGACTAAAAACTGAGAAAGTTTCCATAGAAAATTTCTTAGGAGGGTGGTATTTTAGTTGTGACTTTCATTTTCATTTCTTTCTTTAAAGTCTCTAACATGACAAAAAAAAGTTGAGAATTTTTTTTTTAATGTCCCATCTTAAAAATCTTACAAGTTCTATATTCTTGTGTCAAAATCCCCCTTAATGTTAATCTTAAAATGTCAAATTTTTATGTTTAGCATGATTTTATTACCTACATCTATATTATAAGACTACTAGGATGGACATCCGTACAATGCATGAATTTTTAAATACATTAATATTGTATTATGTCTCATTTTAGCATTAAAGCAGTTTTTAAAAGGGCTTAATTACATAACAGAAAATCCAGATAATATTTCAAATGATTGATTTTAATTGCAATATATACAGTACCTGGCATATTGTCTTTGACTGATTTTAATTACTTCCTCCGTTCCACAATACTTGCAACACTTACCCTTTTAGGAAGTTTCAAATTACTTGCACCATTACTATTTTTGGCAAAAACAATACTTATTTTATCATCACTTTATTCCTACCTCACATATCGCCATCAATCATATATCATCCCATTAATTATTTAATATACCCACAACCAATACCTACCTTCCATTATTTATAATTATTTATTTTTTTAATATTAAAATCATGTAAAATCCTTAAAGATGAGTGGGTGGAAGTTTGATTTGACATTCCTAAAATCTTGTGCCCATACTCAATGGTGCAACTAAAACAGAACAGAGGTAGTATTAGTTTATATATTGCCATGTTTGTTACCTAGTTTATTATTCTTGCTATTTTTTCCTAAAATTCAAAATTGTAATTATAGTAGGTTTAACAATATGAATGATAGATTTTAACGATCAGTTTAGTTTATTTTATGTCATTTTATAAGAACAATTTTTGCCAATTCTGAAAATTGTATAATTCACCAGTGGAAAAAAACGTATTGGCTGCTGCTCATTGGTTGCGGTTTATAGGTATACGCAGCTAATATAAGCAATAAAAATTAGGAAGAAAAAATGAACAAAGGCTGCAGTTTTCTTGGTTGACCGCAGCCAATAAGTGTAAGCTAAGTCAAAGGCTACGGTTTTATTGATGACCGCAGCCAATAATGCATCTTATAATAATATTAGGGTTTTCAACCTTCCTAAGTACCCTCTCTTTTCTCTCCCTTCACGCACGCCGTTTTCCAACTCTTAGTAACTCTTTTCTCTCTCTTTTCTCTCTCCATTTTATGTGGTTCCAATCCTCCATCAGTATTACCTTGAGAAGACGATCCTCCATGAGTGCAAGCCTACTTTATGCTGACTTTCAGTAGCACTTCGTGAGAAGACGATCTTGCATACACATATGCTTGGTGAGAAATCAGTAGCACTTGGTGAGAAATCAAACATTGGGGTTACTTTATGCTGAGTTTCAACGTTGACATCAACAATGGGTTTTTACTTTCATTCCAACAATGGTGTTGGCGATGAACTTGTTCCAGAACGCATTCAAATGTCAGATCGTTTACTTTCATTCCAGAACTTTAATTTTTCTCAAATTTTGAGTTGATTTCTCTGAATTTGTATGTTGAAATGGGTTTTTACTTTCATTCCAGAACTTTAATTTGTAAATCTTTGTCTTGTTGTTAAATTTCTTTACAGATGAACTTGTTCCAGAACGCACTTGCAGTTTCTTTGTCTTGTTGTTAAATTTATTTTTTCTTTGTCTTGTTAAATGTCTAGATGAATCTTGTAGTTAAATTTTGTTTTTTCTTTGTCTTGTTGAATATCTAGATGAATCTTTCATTCCAGAACTTTAATTTGTATGTTCAAATGTTAAACGATTTTTAGGATCGCAGATGAATCTTGAGAACAGATGAATCTTGATGAATCTTTTGAAGTTTTAGATTTGAATTTTGTTAAATTTAAATGTTAAACGAAATGAAAAAAAAAATTAATCTCAAAGGTTGCGGTTTTGGCAATGACCGCAGCCAATAATCACGTTTTTTTGTAAAAATGGTCTATAGGCTGCGGTTTTTTGGACGGCCGCCAATAATATTTGTCATCTGCTGCTATTACTAATGCTGCGAGTCAAAACCGCAGCCTATACCCCCAAAAAAACCGCAGCCTATGTGCTTTTTCCACTAGTGATTCTTGTATTTCTTAAATTGCAAAATTGATTGCAATAGACTGATAATTAATTTTTATATTTAAAATAATCACAATATAATTAAAATATCTGTAAATTTCTATTCTCTATTAATAACTATAATTCTTGTAATTTTTGAACTTGCAATAGTGATTGTAATTACAATACATCATATTATACATTATAATAAAAAGCTTGGAAAATTCCAAGTGTCAATTTTTAAGAAAATTTGCTAAAATTTACTTATTGACTAATACATTATAATAAAAAGCTTGGAAAATTCCAAGTGTCAATTTTTAAGATAACTTGCTAAAATTCACTTATTGACTAAATCATCATACATTATAATAAAAAGCTTGGAAAATTCCAAGTGTCAATTTTTAAGATAACTTGCTAAAATTCACTTATTGACTAAATCATCATACATTATAATAAAAAGCTTGGAAAATTCCAAGTGTCAATTTTTAAGAGAACTTGCCAAAATTCACTTATTGACTAAAAACTAATGAAATGACAATTGATCTTGAACAATATATCTACTATTAAAGTATCTTGTGACTAACATTTATTTATAGTTAATTTGAGTAAATTAAAGAATATAATATACTGTTTAATATATTGTTGACAATTTTCAAAATTACAAAGTTAATTCATACATATAATTGTCAAAATTGAGTGTTTATACGGCATAATATTTCTATATTTTTTTTAATATCATATGTTTATATATATCGATTTTAAAAAAATCGTGCATTGCACGGGGTTCTACACTTGTATGATATATTTACTATAATTATCAGTTATTTTCTCTACTTATAAATAATCCCAATATAATTACAATATCTGTAATTTATTATCTCTATAATATATAAATTTTTTTCTAAAACAGCAAAATTGTAATTTTGATAAGTTAAAAAACGTGATTGATAATACATTATAATAAAAAGCTTGGAAAATTCCAAGTGTCAATTTTTAAGAGAACTTGCTAAAATTCAGTTATTGACTAAATCATCATACATTATAATAAAAAGCTTGGAAAATTCCAAGTGTCAATTTTTAAGAGAACTTGCCAAAATTCACTTATTGACTAAAAACTAATGAAATGACAATTGATCTTGAACAATATATCTACTATTAAAGTATCTTTTGACTAACATTTATTTATAGTTAATTTGAGTAAATTAAAGAATATAATATACTGTTTAATATATTGTTGACAATTTTCAAAATTACAAAGTTAATTCATACATATAATTGTCAAAACTGAGTGTTTATACGGCATAATATTTCTATATTTTTTTTAATATCATATGTTTATATAAATCGATTTTAAAAAAATCGTGCATTGCACGGGGTTCTACACTAGTATGATATATTTACTATAATTATCAGTTATTTTCCCTAATTATAAATAATCCCAATATAATTACAATATCTGTAATTTATTATCTCTATAATATATAAATTTTTTTCTAAAACAGCAAAATTGTAATTTTGATAAGTTAAAAAACGTGATTGATAACATTTATAAACCAATCAAAAAAAGACATGTGATAATCATCTTAATGTTATTGATTTCTACCAATCAAAAACATGTAAATGACTGATTGTATGATTCTGAGTGCACCTTTAATGCATAAATGTGTCAGTTTAGTAATTTATAATCCGTCCGAATCAATTTAGTTGTCACATTTTCTTATTTGACAAATTCATATTAATTGTCACATTTTCTTTTTTTGTCAATCTTTTATTTACCTAAATACCTTTGTTCACACAAGTAAATATTAAAATACCCTCACTTTTACTACTTACAATACTCCAACTACCACCTTTATAATTAATTTAATAATTAAAATACTCCAACTAGTCCCTTAATAATCATGTCCGAGCAAATGAAACAACTAAATTGATTTGGAGGGTGTATAACGTAAAAGTTAAATCTAAATAATGCTAAATATATATTTAAATTTATATTGTATCTCCTGATAAGTAACAAATAAATCTATATAACTATTACTATAACAAAACACGGCTTACATCCTCACCTTTTAAAATTGCTTACGTGTCGCATTCTTATTAAAAATTTCCCCTCTAAACTTAAATGATGATGTCATCGTTACTATGATCTTTGACTTTCTATCTCTTATTATTTTGAGTATATTATTATCTTATTAATATTGTTGTTTTTTTCTTTTTGCTTTTTAGGTCAAATTACATTTAATTTATTAGAAAACTATATATTTTTATTTTATTTATTTTTAATTATTTATAAAATATTTTGAATTTTATTAATTAAATGAATATTAATTAGTGTATTGGATATTTTAAAATGGTTGAAACATAATATACAATTATTAGAATTTGTTACTTAAATGCAACGATTAATTATAATATGATTTAGGTTGTGACTATTTTTATGTAAGTCACTTATATTTTTTATGAGAAAAAATTATCTTTGTCGTTTAAAGTAATCAAATAATTTTACATGATTCTATGTATTTATATTTGATTTTAAAGTGTGTTATTGATAGTAATAATATTTAATACTTTTATAAGTTAATGTAATAGGTATTTTTGTTTGAAAAATTAATATGTTATTTTTTATTTAATAAATTCATAATTTTGTATTGTACTTAATGTGAGAACCATTTGCTCTTTTATTCAAAATAAAAAAATAAATGTACAAATATAATTATATTGCGCACAATGCAAAATATGATATAATGTACGTAATATATACAAATGTTCATAGTGAAATAAAATATAAATATAATACAAAAATATGTCAAAAAATTTGATAAAGTTGTGCATCGCACGGACACTATCTAGTTTAAAATAAAGAATAAGTTATCAAATCATAGTATGAAAAAAGGGCCTATATGATTGAATTTATTCTCCTAAATCTATGACTAATTGATTATTGGAGGTGTATTTGTATATTATTCTCGTTTCATATTGATAAGATATTTATTGTAAGATCTCATGAATTTAATTAGCTATGGTAAGATCTCTAGTAATTTTAGATTATCTTCTTTTTTTCCTTCATTTCCTCCATACTTGTAATGTAATTCCAAGCATTCACTTTGGATGTAATAATAGAATAAAAATTTTCCTCATAAGGGAACATTAATTTAGAATTTGTAGCTTCTCTTGGCATTCTCTTGTATCCATTTTAATTTCATGTTTGTAAGTTGGGTTATTATTCCAAGAGTTCAATTCCACCATTGTTATCCAAGTTTCTACCTTCCCCACCTTAAGGGTGGTAATTGTGTGTTAGGTCCAATTATTTTTTTACAAAAATTTTAAAGATATTTTATACAATTTTCATCAATTCGTATAAAATTATTTTAAAACTTTTAACTAACAAGGATCTTTTAATACTTTGTACTAATTAAGTGACCAAATATATAAAGCATTTAATCATTTAAGTTCTTAAAAAGAAACATTCATCAAAGTCATTCAATTTTTAGAGTATAGATGCAGCGACCACATTCAACTTACATAAACTGACAACAATTATACTTTACAAATAAAAAGTCGAATAAATCAGTAGATTAAAGGAGTATTGCGTTTTAACGGAAGAAGAAGGAATATTGAAAAAGGAAAAAATATGAAGAAACAAGGCATTTATAGGCTGAAGAAGAAAGTCGAATGGCAAGTCCGTATATACTTCTTGATAGAACAGTAAAAGAAGAACTTAAGTTGAAGTAAAAGAACAGTAAAAACAACCAAAATAATCCAAGGCCTCAAGGTCATCCAAAATATGTCACGACGGAATGAATCATCGTTCGCTCATCAAATCATCAACTCCATTACCCCATTATGACGTTTCCACCGGTATTGGGTGTTGGTTGTCTTTATATAGTTTGCCCTAAACTATTTTTATGCTCTCAAATGTTTAATTCACCAGTTTAACGTTTAATTCACCAAACATCAAAGCTTTCAAATCTTGTAACAATTTTGTTTTCATTCAAATTATGGTCTTTATAATTTATCCTCGTTAAGTACATATGTAATAATGCTTAAGGCACCTTTTGTCAAAAATGCCAACAATTTGGATGACAACAAAAATGTTACAACATTTGATAAAGTTGATAAATTAAACGATGAATTAAACGTCAAAATGGTGAATTAAACATTTTTGAGAGCATAAGTTTAAGGCAAAATTATAAAGACAGTGAGCAATACTTAACAAGGTAGAAACGTCAAAATGGTGAATTAAAAGAAATATAATAAAAATATAACTGAAAATGCTAAGGCATAAACTAACTGCTACGATGTGGAAAAATCTTACAAAAGTATTACCACTGGCGTTTTCATGAAAGTTCGATGTTACCATGTGAAATTTTCCTTTATTTGAAAATACTATTATTTTGATAACAACAATATATAATTACATGTTTTCTTTTTAATTTATATTTAGGAAAATTCCACATTGTAGCATCTAACTTTCATGAAACGCCAATGGTGGCACTTTTTAAAATTTTTTCATATGGCAACATCCAGTTATGCACTGTCTAACTATCGTAGCATTTTCCGTTAAATTCTTGTCTATTTCCGATTAATTAACCATTTTGACGTTTCTGCCCCCATTAAGTGTTGGTTGTTTTCATTATAATTTGACCTAAACTATTTTTATACTCTCAAATACACTCTCAAATGTTGTAACAATTTTGTTTTCGTAACGTTTGATTCACCTTATGTAATTTTATGAAAATAAAATTGTTACAACATTTGAGAGTTTTGATGTATCACACGGTGAATTAAACCTCGAAATAGTGAATTAAATATTTGAGAGTATAAAAATAGTTTAAGGCAAATTATAAAGACAACAGCTAACACTTAATAATGGTAAAAACATCAAAATGTTGAATTATACGGAAATTGATAAGAATTTAACGGAAAATGATACAGTTAAATAGTGCATAAACTGGATGCTACCATGTGAAAAATCTTACAAAAACATTACCACTGATGTTTCATAAAAGTTTGGTGCTACCATGTATAATTTCCAGTGTTATGTTAAGGAATGAGAATTTCATTTAAAAATCTAGATATGACTTAAATTTAGTGTTTGAATCAACTATTAAAAACCAAATTTGGATTTATATCAATTCCATCACTATATTAAGGTTAGTCAAAATTGAGAATTTGAGAATGACTTTTCACATCTTATTAATTCCAGTGTTAGGGGTCGCTTTGATTGAGAGTAAATATTTAAGGAGTAATAAAAGTCAAAATAGGAATTTAAGATTAGTTAGGTAGATGATTAAAGGAATTTGATTGTTGGAGAGGTGAAAAAATGAATTAGAAGGTAATGAAAAAATAGAGAAAATAACAATAAATTTCCTTATTTTGAGGTATAAATTTATCTTAAGGGGAGGTGGAGGAACTCTTTACCTCTAAACAAGTGAAATCAAACTCTTTTTCTATTCATATTTTTTAATCTACTCATATTCAACCTCTATTATAATTATTTCAATAACTTTATTCACATATTTAATTACCTTTATTACATTAGTTTGACTTTTTTTACTACCTTAAATATTTACCCTCAATCCAAGCGACCTATAAAATTTCCCTTAATAAGTATTTATAAAATTCAATTATACGATTTTCTGTATTAATTTAAAGAAATTTACACCGACATTAACAAGAAATTCCACGTGGTTATTGAATTCTTCTTAACAGTTACAACTTCTGGACACGCAATCTTCAACTTGCTTTTCAAAAACCCTTTCTTTCTCTCTTTTTCTTCTTCCTCATCTCTCAACAGCAGAACAAGGTCATTTTCCCAGAATGTATCCTCGAAAATATCGCAATTTTTGGAATTAACCCAACAAAGATACGTGCTTTCTGTCCTTTTGTGTTGCTTTGTGTTTTGATTTGTATGATGTTTTGTTGATCACTGAATTGTTGGGTCACTTAACCAATGCCTGTTGATTTTATCTTGGAATACCTGTTATATAAATGGTCAAGAAACTTGGATCATTAAATCAAAATGCTGCATTTTTAGTTTTCTGATCTTGGTTGCAAATATTAATATAAATCTTAAATTGGGTCATCAAAATCTGAAGTTGGTAATAATTATTTGAAAAGAGATATATACTGTGTATAGTTCCGCTTAGTTTGTTGCAAGAAAAATGGTCGGTACTTCTGAAATTGAGAATAATCATGGGTTTGCAAATGGTGGGTGTGTTAATGGAGCAATATTAGAGGAGAAACTAGATGAACTTCGACGACTTTTTGGTAAAACAGAAGGTGATCCTTTGAGGATTGTTGGGGTTGGGGCAGGTGCTTGGGGTAGTGTATTTCTTGCATTGTTGCAAGATAGTTATGGTCATCTTAGAGATAAGGTTTTAATTAGGATATGGAGGAGACCTGGCAGGCAAGTTGACCGAGCCACGGCAGAACACTTGTTTGAGGTGATTAATTCAAGGGAAGATGTGTTGAGGAGGCTAATTAGGAGATGTGCATACTTGAAGTATGTAGAAGCACGATTAGGTGATCGGACATTGTATGCTGATGAGATTTTGAAAGATGGGTTTTGTTTGAATATGATTGATACACCTTTATGCCCTTTGAAAGTTGTTACAAACTTGCAAGAAGCTGTTTGGGATGCTGATATTGTGGTGAATGGTTTGCCATCTACGGAGACTAGAGAGGTGTTTGAGGAGATTAGTCGGTATTGGAAGGAAAGGATTAGTACACCCGTTATTATATCTCTGGCAAAGGGTATAGAGGCTGAATTGAAGCCGGTGCCACGCATTGTTACTCCTACTCAGATGATTCACCAAGCTTGTAAGACTTCTTTTCCCTCCCTTGTAGTTTATGATCATTTTATCAGAAGTTTGCTTGTGTGCATTTATATTTATACTCTTGGCAAAGGAAAGATTGCTGATGAAGCTTTTGATATAACAACATTATGTGGCTCGAGGTACATATGTGGGTCGCACTAAATATGTGTTGCAGGCTTGCAGGCTTGTATGTACACAAGCTTACCTTTGTAATTATAAAGTGGCTGCTTCCGATGGACCCTTGTAAACAAACATTATGTGCAAGATATTTTGATGTAGTCCTTTATAATTGGATGATTCTTTTAGTCCATTACCAATATCCCTCTGAAATTTTGCTGTTTGCATCAGATTCCTGTGATAATTCACAATTATGTTGATTTAAAATTATAATTTGTGCAGCTGGAGTCCCCATGGAAAATATTCTTTATCTTGGAGGACCGAATATTGCCGCAGAGATCTATAACAAAGAGTATGCTAATGCCAGAATTTGTGGAGCTGAGAAGTGGAGGAAGCCTCTAGCGAAGTTTCTAAGACAGCCACATTTCATTGTCTGGGATAATGGTGACCTCGTCACACATGAAGTAATGGGAGGTTTGAAGAATGTCTATGCCATTGGGGCTGGTGAATCATCTTTCTGCTCCTTTATTTGATGTTAATGTGATTTTATAAATTGGTGATCTGAGCTACTACACAGTTTTTGGATAATTGGAGTTCCAAACATTCACTTACCATGACCTTAGAACCATGTAGTAATAGAGTGTTAACCGATCTGTGTGGAGCTATGTTAGCTTAGTGGTGCCGTATGGTTGGGACATGATAGAACCTACTGGGGAAATCTCACAAACAATAAATAGGAAAAATATGTTAAAACTCTGTTTTGTACCAGAGACTGATACCCAGCTTTAAATCATTTTTTCATAATAGCACATAGGTCACTTACAAAAGCAATGAATTTGACCCTCAATGCTCAACGGCTCTTTATAAGTTTGGTGCTTCAACAGATTTTATGTCCCAACATATCCTAAGATTGGCATATGAAATAAGCTAGTCAAAAATAGAACAGGATATATATATATTTATGTTTCCTTCAGAGTGAAGCCACCACTAAAAGGCGCATATAAGCAAAATACGATGTTCTATGTCTTATAAAAATTGAGCATCATAGTCATCACACAGCCATGTCTATAGTCCAAAGTAATCATGGATTGTTCTTTCTCTCCACTCACTTAAATTACTTTTTGGGAAATTCCACATGGTAACCCTGAGGTTTTGGATTTTCCACGTGGTAACCAAAACTTTTAAAAAATCCACATGGTAACCCTGAGGTTTACCAAATTGTTCCACCATGACCTTTTTGCACATAAAACGTTAGCAAAACGTTAGGAAACATTAATTTCGAAGCTTTAAGGTTGTTTTACGCCTATATATGCGACTCACCATTTTGAATGCCATCAGTTTCAACCATTTCCCCCAAAATATAAACCCAAACTCTACCATCTTTGGATTTGAGAGAAAAAAATTGATTTGGATGAAAAATGGTAGATTTGAGGTTTATATTTTGGGGAAAAAGGTTCAAACTGATGGCATTTGAAATGGTGAGTCGCATAAATATGCATACAACAGTCATAAAGCTTCAAAATTAACGTTTGCTAACGTTTTTATGTGCAAAAAGGTCATGATGGAACATTTACGTAAACCTCAGGGTTACCGCGTGGATTTTTTAAAAGTTTTGGTTACTATGTGGAAAACCCAAAACCTCGGGGTTACCACATGGAATTTCCCTTACTTTTTTGTGCATCACTAAAACCTCTTCCATAAAGTAAACCTTGTAATAGAATCTGAATGTCTGATGTAACAGTTATGCCACAGTCAAAAGATGTCCGTCTATATTCTGTTTCATGTCTCCTCAGCTTCTTGTAGCAAGTTTGATGCTAACTTGTCTTCAATATCTACTGTGAACTTTCAGTTTAGAGATCCTTGAATGTCCAAGAAGCTTTGTTTTGAGTGTCAGGTCCTTGCCGGATCTCTAGTGATATAGTAAGCTTGACATTTCCACAACTTCCAGGAATAGTTGCTTATAGCCTACTGGATGTTTGATGTGTTTTGTGCATCTGTTCATGAGGAGTCCTGTTCTACATAAATTTTAGTAGATTCCCAGTGAGCTTCTATCAGAAATGTACTTAATCCAGTCCCTTATAAAACTTTGACAGCTTATCTTACAATACAACAGGATTCACCATGTGATATGCCAAGGGGCTATTTTTATTTCAAAGAAATTAAGTACGTGGACCCAACCATGTAATATTATCAAATATAATGTCTACTCCCACTGTTCGTCGAAGTTCTCTACTCTTTTAGTTTTAGTTTGTCCCGTAGTTGACAATATAACTTTGTTCTTCTTGTCAAAATGTTTCTTGCATTCCATATCTATTTTTAAGCGTCTCTTCTACTCTCCTCTTCACTCTTTTCTTGTCCCTACGTTAAACTGCATTTTTGACGACAAAAAACTTCAAGGAAAGGAGAGTATTATATATTTATGTAACAATCTTTTAAATATGATATGGAAATCATTTGAGATTAAGATTCATTTGATACTTTCAGAATATTGGTTTATATTATCTATTCAAATATAGAATGGACACTTAAAAAATAGAATAGTAACATATTAATTTAATTTGATAATCATAGAGATGATGAATCAGTGAATTCAGTGTATCATCGATGTTTTTGTTGTTGTAAGGTATTTTATAGTAATATGTGATTCAAAATCTAAACATTATGCCTTTATCTTTTTGGAAACTAAAATAGAAGAGTAAGAGGCACTTTGAAAGTAACGTGGTTTGTTGGTCAATAGACAATAGGAGTTAAGATTGATTTGAAGAATTGAGATTTGCACTAGCATATGACAATAGATAAGAATGAATGAAAAAGGAGAACATAAGTGGACATTCATTGAGGTTTATTTGTTTAAATTGATATCAAACCTAAGGTCGAATAAATTATACTCTTTGTTGTTGACAATCTCTCATGTTGCTTTATTTTGGTTGAGTAGGGGATCTCTTATAGATAAGATTATGGCTTTGACATTAGTGTTGTTGTATAGCAATATTTGAAAGCAGTAAATGGCTTAGGGTGGCTTTTAATGTAGTCTAGTATTGTAAAATGTAATCTTTTTAGACTTTGATATTAATCCAAACCATGATTAATCATCGTGGAAGAGATTACATTGATCAGGTCTACTTTATACATAACCCAAAATAATTCAAGGAGGTTTTCCTTTTAAGTTCTATATTTAAAGTTCTCAAATTTTAGTGCAGGCAGATTGATATCATTTAGTGACAAAATTTAAAACCATCATCTTATGAAGCAACCCCATTAATGTGAATTACCGTCTTAAAGTTTGGCCTTTTGGGAATAACAACCTTAATGTTTTTTTCTTACAATCACCAATGTATTGTCTACAACTTTGAGACCGAATCACTGAATTCCAACCATTTGAGTGGTTGGAATTTTAGGTTAAGTGGTCGGAATGAATTGATCTGGCCTGAACGCCGTAAACATTGATACTTTGGTGATTAAAATTCGGTAAAAAAAAAGAACATTTAAGGCTTTAATTCAGAAAAAGCCTAAACTTTAAGGCTGCAATTTGCAAATTATTCTTTGATAAAATTAGCTATGTGGGATCATCATTGTAACTTTTAAAAGTTAGAACTCTAGTGGGTTGTATGATAGTTGTCATTTACTTGGTGGAGAAGATCCATTTGACTATCTTCTAATTGAAAGAATTATTTGGGTTGGTTATGCTGACGTCTCTAAAATAGTGAATTTTAGGGCATACATTTTCGTTAAATTTTTATTTTTGTATGGCTGATGCAGGAATGGTAGCAGCTCTAACAAATGAAAGTGCCACCAGTAAATCTGTATATTTTGCACATTGCACATCAGAAATGATTTTTATCACTCATCTTTTAGCAGAAGAACCGGAAAGACTTGCCGGTCCATTGTTAGCAGATACGTATGTTACCCTTTTGAAAGGTCGTAATGCTTGGTACGGTCAAATGCTGGCAAAGGGTGCACTGAGTCTTGATATGGGTGACAGCATCAAGGGAAAGGGTATGATACAGGTACTATAAAACGGTGTACTACTGATCTGAGTTTTGGAAATTAAACGAGATAATTATAAGGTTACTTGTGAAACATTTTTTTGCCCTCATATTTTAGTTTTTAAAAGAACTTGATGGTATTGCTTGCTGGTTTACTTCTATGTTGCCTTTTTGAAATTTTAATTGGGATAATCTTCTCATGGTTTCTTATAATCCTGATTCGGTATTACGTAAAGATCTACAGGGTATAAAATGAAGATACTATTAGGTTAATACTGGAGCAGAAGTGAAGAGTATTAGATGGTGTGGCAGGTTTTTGCATTCAATTGATTTTGGCTAACTTGGGTGATGAGGAGGTTGTCTTGGTACTTTTCTGTAATGTTTAGTCAAGTATTAGAATGGTAAAAGCAAATATTCTAATGGTATCATAACTGAATGTTTCTCTAGTGACCGTCTAGCTGCCATTTGTTTTTCAATGTCCGCCTTTTGTGATCAATTTGCCTTTTGAGTGTAGGCTGCATGCGTCTGACCCCTACTTATCCCGTCTGGAACTTGGTTTTGGGGTAATGTAATGTTAAGATCAGCTGATCAGGTGATTAATTTGCCTGCCGTTTGGTAGATCGTAGATGAGATGCCTTCAGGTAGATTCAGCATCAGGTTGTGTGTGTGAACGTATGTATTGTCATGTGCCTGGCTTGTTGTAGCCTCAAGATATTCCTTCTTTTTTTCATTACTATTCTTTTGGGACTTTACGTTCATCTCAGTTTCTTCCTATTTATGGTAATTAGATGGATCCACGGTATTATATTATATAGTTGTGGAATCAAGCCATTGACTGATAATATCCAATAACATGCAGGGTGTTTCTGCAGTGAAAGCATTTTATGAACTACTTGGTCAATCCTCCATCAGTGTGTTGCATCCTCAAGAAAATAAGCCTGTTGCTCCAGTTGAACTATGTCCAATCTTGAAGACACTTTATAGCATACTTATAACTAGGTAAATTGCTCTTTCTGTGCAGTTGATCTGATTCTTTAGATCTTACCAAGTGGATAATTACATTTTCTACTGTGTTCTTCAGGGACTTCCCATCCCAGGCTATACTTCAAGCGTTGAGAGATGAGACTATGCATGATCCCCGAGAACGAATTGAGATAGCTCAATCACATGCGTTTTACATACCTTCACTTCTCGGGCAGTAACGATAGCTTTGATGCATATCTTGTGGCTCATTTAATGAACCTGCGATGATCACCTCAGGTGGCTCTGTTGTGCGTGTTATCGGAGAGATGTCTGATTTAAGTTTAGCCTTTTTGGTTGGCTAAATGCTTGTATACAGTCACTTGTTGATTGTGTGTGGATCACAATGAGGTAATACTGATAATCTCTTGATTGGTTTGAACAACTGACAAATGTGTGATCATGTATGATGTATGTATTTAGTTACCATTAGATCTACCTTTAGTCGATTAGTTTGTTTTTCTGACGTTTAGTGTGTCAATAGGACTTTTGTAGTATTTTAGAGTTGATGTTTCTCAACTTTTCACAATTCTATTATCATTCATAACATATCACTATTGTTACTGTGAGTAATAATCTCAAAGGGATAGAGAAAGAAATTATAGCAGTGAATGACTTTCTATGTGCTCATTAGGAAAAGGAAGTATGGATGTATATGGTGAAAAATAGTTTCAAAAACAATGACTTTCAAAGAAATTATAACGGTGAAGGACTTTTTTCTCTCTATCACATCGTTGTTTAATAAAATCTCCTTTGAAGGGGTTTTTTAGATCTGATGTCACATTTTGATGTATCTTTGCACTGGTAGGGAGCAATAAAATCCCAACTTGAGAAAAATTAAGTCAATTTGGCTTTATATACCACAAGTCTACACTATAAACCAAACAAACCAAAATTTTCAGTGAACAACATTCAAGAGTATTATACCGAACGTCAAATACGCAGACTAAATAAGTAGCTTCATCTCAAAACACGCAATTTATTAGGTAAATTCAAGCGTAGTATAACCATCAAAAAAGAAACAAACTTCATCTCTTTTCTTCATCATCGTCACTTAATAAATAACATTAAAATTAGGTGAATTTAGTAAAGAAAACAAAAAAGACCTAAACTAAAGTAGCAAAGAAAAAAAATTAAACTTAAAACCAAATTTTCCAAATAAACAACATTTAGGAGTATTACATCTAACATAACCACGCATCATGAATAAATAGTCGTAGCAAGATCATATCTTTATCTTCCTCGAGCCGGAGGACTCATTTTAGTCGCGCTCTTATGTATGGGTATGAGTTGCCGCCGTCCTTCCCTCCCCAGACCCTGTCCATAGTTTTCAATGCGCGGGATACGCGGGATACACTGGGTAAGATGATGATGATATCAAATACACACGATTAATGAGTAGTGGAACATGTACAACCATCAAATAACATCAAAATTAAATAAAACCAATACAAAAAACCCTAAATTAAGTAAAATCAGTACAAAAATACATTAATTAAAGTAACAAAAATACAGAAAAAGATCAAACTCCTACCAAATAGGCAACCCAGTGCAGCCAAACATTGTTTTTCTCCCTTGTCCTTTTGAAAGGATTTTATATTAAAAGGATTCAAAGCTCTGCCAACGATCAGCATCAAACCTTCTTTGTTGCCATTTATTCTTCCTTATATCAATAACGTCCTTCAACATGAACCTCAATCTAGAAGACAGCTTCATGTTGTTAGACAACTGAGCCATGACATCAAAATAGGCATCCATATGCTCCTTGGCTTTGGGATGATCAATCACCTCACCAATTGTGCTCATTAATATGCATAATGCCTCCATATTCTTCTCATTTGGATTTTGATGTGTACCTAGAAGCTTCTTTATACATTCGTGCATTATTCTTTCAGTCAACATTTTCTTTTTGTACAACTCGCCAATTAATCTTATATTTCCCAACATACGTCTCCTGGCTTTGAGTCTCATCTCTTCTTTTAGCTCCTCATATTGGTTAGTCTCATCTTCACCTTCATTATCAACCTTATTCGCTTCTTGTTCTTCTGTTTCTTCCCTCTCAAATTCTTCTTGACACTTGTTTAACAACAATCGCCTGATGGTGATCTTCTCATTGTCAACACTTAATTCTGGCAACCAAAAGGCAAGACGCTGGCACAAACTCGCGTACATTTCACAAAATGTTGGCTTCAATAAAGCCTTGTCAAAGATTTGACAGATTACTCCATTTAGAGTCACAACATTGTCAATATTGACTTCTTTAACTTGCTTATGCAACTTCTCAAAGTTTTGTGGTGTTAGCTTATCCAGTATACCCTTCAACTTCCTCTGTTTCGCTTCTTCTTCGACGTATATTTTACCTATCTTGTACTTGTTATCAGCTCTGTGCATCACTTGGGAAGGACCCTGTGGAGCAAACATCAAACCTTTATTAAAATTCGTAGCTCTTTGCCAACAACTATTATCAAACCTTCTTTGTTGCCAGTTATTCTTCCTTAAATCAATAGCTTCTTTTAACATGAACCTTAATTCAGAAGACAACTTCATGTTGTTGGACAATTGACCCATGATGTGAAAATAGGCATCCATATACTTCTTGGCTTTATAATGATCAATCATCTCACCAATTGTGCTCATTAATACGCATAATGCCTCGATATTCTTCTCGTTTGGATTTTGATATGTACCTAGAAGCTTCTTTATACATCCGTGCATTATTCTTTCAGTCAACATCTTCTTTTTGTACAACTCGCCAATTAATCTTATATTTCCCAACATACGTCTCCTAGCATTGAGTTTCATCTCTTCTCTTAGCTCCTCAGACTGCTTAGTCTCATATTCACCTTCATTATCAGCCTTATTCACTTCTTGTTCTTCTCTTTCTTCCCTCTCAAATTCTTGTTGACACTTGTTCAACAACAATCGCCTGAAGGTCATCTTCTCATTGTCAACTATTAATTGTGGCAACTCAGAGGCAAGATGTTGGCAGAAACTTGCATACATCTCACAAAATGTTGGCTCCATTAAAGCCTTGTCAAAGATCTGAGAAACTACTCCATTCAGAGTCACAACATTGTCAATATTGACTTTTATAACTTGCTTAAATAACTTGTCAAAGTTCCGCGGAGTTAGCCTATCCAGTATACCCTTGAACTTCTTCAGTTTTGCTTCTTCGACATATATTTTACCTATCTTGTACTTGTTCTGAGCTCTGCGGGTCACTTGCGAAGGACCCTGTGGAGCAGGAATCAAACCTTTGTTAAAATTCATAGCTTTTTGCTAGAAAGCAAAATTAAACAACAATTCATGCATGTAATAAATTAACAATAAGCAACTAGACATTTGTACTTTGTAATTACCAAACTTCTTGACAAGATGAAACCTCTGAGTTATGAATCACAACCTCTCATTGCCGTCCATCAGCAACCCCATGCACAACAAAAAGAAAAAAACAAAGTGCTCGGTGGTACATCCTTACATCAGTATTGTTTTAGACTAGTCAAATACTCCATTCGTTACTTAAAAAAGTTTCTATTTGTCATTTTGGGTATTCAATTTGTTGTTTTTACAAAAAATCTTCCTATTTTTTTTATTTTAATAATGTTTTAATAATGCTTTTGGTCTACACAAATCTTCCATTAACTTCATTTTTTAACATTTTTATATTCTTATGGTTCCCACATGTTTCCCACTAACTTTATAATTATTAGTTGTGGTTCCTATATTTTTTCCACTAACCTTTTTTAACCTTTTTTAAAATTTTAATATATTGTTTATGGTCTCTACTTTTCCTCCATTAAATTTATTATTTAATAAAAGAGTATATCTTCTATTATGTAAAAGATCCTATTATTCTTGATTCCTGTGAACATTTCTTGTGGAAACTTCATGAAAGAACGGGGAAGTAAAACAAAAAAACTCAATTACTTCCACTTACTCAATGTGGCCAACCATTGATATGTTCCAATCATATAACGTTCAAGAAAAAATTAGATATAATTGGCAAATTAGCACAACATTCATTCTCAACCAACATGAGTTTAGCAATATCCCCATTTGATTATCAAATAGATGATTTGAATTGAACTATTGTAAGAACCATCCATGATCATCATAATGCTCATTCAAATTGATGATTCAACATTATAACACAAGCACAAGGAAGACAAGTCATGACGTACCTGATTACGCTTTTGCTCATCCAAATTAGGTGAAGCTAAGCTCGTTCGAGCAGGTACCTGAAAAAAGAACATTAAACACACAATCTATGCGGACCATGACAAGCAAGAGGCATGAGAAAACAAACCTCTATTCCATCCATAAAACCTGGACTTATGGATCCAAATTGCAGAGGAAAATTCTTAGCTCCATCACCTAAAGGTTGGAATGTATGTAGAAGGGTCATGAATGATCTTGTGTATTATCATCATCATCACCATACCGAGTGTATTCCACTCATAGAAAACTATGATCAGGGTCTGGGGAGGGAAGAACGACGGCAACTCATACCCATAAAGGAGAGTGCAATCAAAGAGTCTCCCGGCTCGTGTATAAATGAAGTAAATTTATATCAGCCATCAAGCCACAAAATAAAACCACACAGAAAAGTACTGCTAAGAAATAACGATATACCTCTTGATGGGGTGGAGGGCATTCCAGAATCTGAGCTCATGGAGGAAGACTGAGAATTAAAATTTGAAGTATTAACTGATCCCAAATTTCTTCTAGGCTGCCAACTTTGAGGATTAACTACCTTTTTATAGCTAATCATACATTTTTTTAAAAAAAGTGGAGAGTCAGTACCAAGATAATGTTCAACAACATAAAATTCTCAAAACTAGACATAAACAGATTAAAATTTATCCCACACCTCATCAAATTATCTTATTTAACACTCAACTCCAACTTTTCTAATGCATTTACTTTAAAATACTATGAAAAAGCATAAACTTTTACTCTCAGAAAAAAAATACAAGTGATGTCGATAATTTAATTGAAAAATTTACATTCAACATTATTTGTTTAATAGGGTTTTATATTTTGAAAACAACACATAATGTAATCATTTAGGGAGTGTTTAGTATCGTTTTTTTTACAGCTAGTAACGAAAACGTATAAGAGAATCCCTTAAGCGTATAAGTAACTTACTCATAACTCTCACAAATGATACCGAAAAAAAACAACTAGTACAAATTAAAGAAAATTCAAACATCCTTTTTTTCCCTTTTAATTACAAAACTAGTACTCCCTCCTATTCACCATAGGAGTCCCATTTGACTTTTTACGGATTTTAAGGAGAGTCAAATGAGACTACATGTGTAAGAGAAAAATGTAGAGTTTTTGAATTTTTATAGGTGTAAAGTGGGGTTAGTAGGTATAAAGGTGTAAAAAAAGTTAAATTTAGTAGGGATAAATCGGTAAAGTTAACATACCCAAAATAGAAATGAGACATTTAGGGTGATTTGACCCAATAAGGAAATTGGACACTTAAGGTGAACAGGAGGGATTATATTACTAATGGTAATTTTGAAAAAGCATATCATAACTCAAAAAGGTAGTAAAACCAATAAATTTAAGCAAACAATTAGATCATTCCTAAATACATTAAAATTGGGGTGGAATCATCTTCTAGCCTAGCTTTCGATGACTAATAGTACTTCCTCTCAGTTTTCTAAACAGAATAGTTCAATAACATGCCCTGAAAAAAAATATTTTAGTTAGTTTTTTTAATCAAAAGTCATTTTTTATGGGTAGTTTTTAACAATTTTTCCTAATAGTAAGAATGACAATTTACCTTCTTTTAGAAGAAACATAAGGTTTGGTGGCAGTGGATTGGTGGCCAACGCCACCTCGTCCACCACGACCACCAAAAGAAGGGCTTTGCTGACCACCAGAGCCAGAACCAGAACCAGATCGTCCACCACCTGGTTTTCTAAACTGTGACTCGTTCTTACCAAACCTTGATTGATTGAGGGACATATGGACTCTCAAAAACCTTCACCCCTGTACGTAAATAAAAATTTGTTCTCGGTATATAATCTGGAATAAGATCACCAAATCAAAACTCAATCAAGAATAAAATTAAGTATTAAAATCAACCATAAAACTGAATGAACAAATAATCAAGGAAAATTACATGATATCAAACGGGTTTCTTAAAATCTTAACTAAAAAGAATTGAAATGTATGATACTATAATAGTACAAACCTACTACAAGCACCCAGAAAAAGTGAAAAAAAATGGGAAAAAAGTATTAAAGCAGTAGTAAAAGAAAACCCAGACGACTAAGGAAGTAGTAGTAGTAGTAGTAGTAGTAGAAATAAAGGTAAAAAAATCATAATGGGTAGAAAGTGAAGGTGAAAGGACATAAAACAAGATTATAGTACTAAATGTGAATTCCAGGAATCTGATGCTTTTTCAGGAAAATTGACTTGGGGTTGATTTTACATTCAAGCCTGTTGAAGCATGATAAAACAGATGACTCGTTCCATTATACATGCTATATTTGACTTTTTGCACAGCCTAAAACGTTATTTTTATCATTTATATATTGAATTATACACGTTTAAAATTATAAAAAATTAATATTATGAAAGTATGCGATTAGACGATTCAAACAAGATTACAGTTGACTATATTTTTTCTTACACATTAGAGCATCATTTATGATGATCTTGTTAAGAGGTCATCTTATTTTTTCTCTCTCTTAAAAGTTCATCTTTCAACCTAATTTTATTAACCATGACCTCTTTTAAAAGGTCATCATCCTCTCTTTCTTACTTTTTCTCTACCCCACCATAATTTCTCTCTCTTCATTTATCTAACATATATCTTCATTTTTAAATAATAATATGTTCATGTACAAAGTTAATATAATTTTTTAATAGATTAAAATAGATTTACATTTTTATTAATTAAAAAATATTCTTTTAATAAAACTAATATTTTTTTAATAAATATAACTGTAGACATCAATAATAATTAAGGAAAATTCGTTAAATTCAAATAAAGATTACAATACGCATACATAAAAAAATACACAAATTAAAAGGCTGAAATTTTAAATGATACATTAATTGCGGTTCCTTCCAAATTTTTGCCTGATATTTTCAACCAAGTCATCTTTTAAGGATAAATGTGTTTGTCGATCTTCAACATCATCCTTATTTGCCAAGTATCGGTTGATGTGAACAATTCTATCTGTGTAATACTCAAACTCATCATTTAATCCACTTGTATCTTCCGATTGACCTTGTGGGCGATCTACCATGAACTCTCTACCATCAGCATAGTGTGTATATGTATCTCTTTCATCTTCTACTATCATATTATGCATAATTATACAAGAAGTAATTATATCAGAAAGTCGTTCTTCATCCCATGCAAGTGACGGCTTTCTAATTATTGCAAATCGAGCTTGCAACACCCCAAATGCTCGTTCCACATCCTTTCTTGCTGCTTCTTGATGTTGAGCAAATAACCTTGCTTTTGGTGTTTGTGGTTCAGTAATAGACTAAATAAAAGTAGCCCATTTAGGATAAATGCCATCAGTGAGAGTTGAATAGTTATCAATATTAGAGTTGAAATTGTGAGATTGTTGATGGCTGTGAAACATAGTTTGAGAATTTTGAGTATTTGGAGGAACATAATAAGATGAATTTGGGATATTTTGAGGGATATAGTAAGAATAATTTGGAGTATTTTGAGAAAATGGAGGATTGAATGGAGGATTTTGATACTGAATTTGAGCACTTTGATTGTTTGAAGATTTTTTTCTTGTTTTTTTTTTTATTTGGATTTCTTCCATAATTTGGATTATTTGAATCGATGTTTTTTTTTGGGAATTTTTATGATGATTAGTTTGGTTTTTTTAACAAAAAAAGTAATTAGAAAATTAAGAGGAAAATTGGTACAAAAAAATTATGTCAAAAAATATCAAAATTGGTCTCATTTTATAGATCTCAAAAAAATATAATCGTTGGTATAATTTTTGTTTTTTTTATTTTATTTAAATAAGGCAAAAATAGTTGTTAATTAAATAAACGACTATATTTATTACAACAAATAATGGAGTTGCACGTGGAAAGAGGACAACATGCCTGTCGCAAAGCAAAAACCAAAATAATTCTCCAACCAATTAGAAGGCGCCGCGTAGCAAATTTTTTTGAGAAAAAGGGAGGTGACCGTTTGCTTGTATAGGTCATCTCTTGACCCAATTGCTCAACCTATTCCATGACCCACCTTATTTTGGGTCACTATAAATAGGATTTTTATCATAATTTGGATATATGACCTCTAAAAAGGTCATGAATATAGATGCTCTTAGCTGCAATATATAAAATAAGCTTGAGCGATAAATAGTGTCGATAATGAAAATGTAGCGAGTATTTAAGAATGGAGAAAAGTATTAAGAAAGACTAACAGACTAGAGTCAATGAGTCATGCAACTAATCGTTTTTCTAAGTAAATTAGGTTCATTAATAATTAAAGTGGATATAATAATAATAATAATAATAATAATAATAATAATAATAATAATAATAATAATAATAATAATAATAATAATAATAAACCATCTCGTGGTTTATTCCTCAACATGGATAAAACTGAACTCTTTTGGCCTAAGGAGGACCCGAGGAGCAGAGAACCCGGGGTTTTCCCACCTAACATCTCTCGCCCTTATGCGGGGGTGAAACTCCTTGGCGGGCCGGTGAGTATTGATCAGAGTTTTTGCCGTGATTTTTCCTTCAAAAGGGTGTTTAAAACTATTGAGCTTTTGACATCTGTTAGCAAACTCCACGACCCTCAATGTGAGCTCCTCCTTCTTCGTTATTGTGCTGGGGTTGGAAGGTTATTTTACGCGCTGAGGACTTGCCCTTCAGAATGGTTTGGAGATGCGCATATCCAGTTTGACCTTGCTTTGCGCTCTTCTTTGGAAAAGATTGTTACAGCCTCTGGGCCGGGGTTTGGGGACTGGCAATGGGGGTTAGCTACCATCCCCATTAAGATAGGCGGCCTTGGTATATATTCGGCAGGCGACGTTATCAACTATGCTTTCCTCGCTTCTCGTCTTCAAACCAGTTCGCTCCAAGCCAAGATCTTGGCTAACTGTGATATCTCTTCCCCCGGTCCGACTTTTGATCGTGCTCTTGGCTTCTTTCGGGTTCTTTGTGGCTCTAATGCTCTTTCTCTCAACGATGAACCCGCTGCCCCCCATATGATGAAACACCTGGCAGGGGCTTATTTTAATGTTGTTGAGAAAAGCCTTGCGTCTACTTACAGGCTCACTCCAAGACAAGTAGCCATTCTTAGCTGCACTCGCGAACCACACGCTCAGGATTTTCTGTTCACTATACCCATTGAGGGCATGGGACAGAAAATGAATCATCGTCAATTTCGGTCTGTTTTATGTTATCGGCTCGCTATCCCTTTATTCGCTGAAGGTAGTTTATGCCCGAGCTGCAACCATCCCAAAATGGATAAATGGGGAGACCATGCTGTCCATTGCTCTAGTGAGATTGGTGTGAAGTTTCGGCACAATTTGGTTCGGGACATGCTTGTTGATATTTGCTGCAAAGTTGGGATTTCAGTCCGTATGGAAGCACCGTTGGGGTTTTATTTAGAGGAAGGGAAAGACCTTAGGCCTGCAGATCTCCTCCTGTTTAATTGGGTTCACGGGAAAGATGCATGCGTAGATGTCACCGGAAGCTCTCTGTTTGCTGGCACAGGAGTCACCTCATGGGTACCTAGGGCTTCTTTGGCCAATGCTGCAGAAAGAAAGAGGAAGAAATACATTACGAAGTGTGAGGAGAATGGCTATAAGTTCATCCCTTTCGCTTTCTCCACATTTGGAGAGTTAGGTGAAGATGCACTCGACCTGTTGGCAAGGATTGGTTCATTCTCGTTGAGTATCTCCGGCAGCACCAAATCTAGGGCGTATATTTTTCAGAGACTAGCTTTTTGTATTCAAAAGGGTGTGGGGGCTCAGCTTGTTGCTCGACTCCCCACCAACTTCTTGTAAAGTCTCTATCGATGAAATGAAATACGATTTTTATAATAATAATAATAATAATAATAATAATAATAATAATAATAATAATAATAATAATAATAATAATAATAATAATAATAATAATAATAATAATAATAATCTAATGTTTTTTGGGCGTTAATGTTACAGTAGCTTAAATTCTAAAAGTACGATGCTATTTTGTAGAACTTTTTAAAGATTTGTTACTACTTACCTTTCGTAAAAGTTCGTTACAACCATGTAAAATACCCTGAATATAATTAATTAGTTATGCAACTTTAGTTTTAGTTAAAAATCGACACATGAAGGGTAGTGCGGTAAGCCATTGGGCATATTAAAAATATTTGGGCTCCGATCTTCTGTCTCCCAAAAAAGCTCATCAAAATGGTCTAAGACATGTGTCGATTCTTTATTTGGACATGCCAAGATGGTATTCTCGCAAGGCGGTTGTGGCTTGGGATAGAATGGTCCTCCCTTTCTCTATGGGGGGTTAAATTTGAGAGACATGTATAGATGAAACAAAGCGGCTATGCTAAATCATCTTTAGAATATTTCTAATAAAAAAGACAATATTTGAATGAGATGGGTCCACAACCATTATATGAAGAACTAAGAGATTCAATCGGGTAAAGTCTTTGTTTATGCCTCTAAAAGCTATATAAAATCATCAAACAAAACGAGCTTTTGTCAATTCTGAGATGTTGGGATCCAGTTACCAAGGAAGGAGTTTTCTCCATTAGAACAATATATGAGATATTGATAGCTGGAGAAGAAAAGGTCTATTGGGGGGAACATCGTGATCAGGAATAGAGCTACTTAAGGTGCCAGATTCATTAATTACGTGGTTGGTAGTTCAGAATAGATTATCCACGTAAGACCGTAACAACAGATAGATAAAAGACTATGATATAGTGAATCACCCGAGATTTTTAATGACGTATTTATTTAATATTATATTAACTATTGGAGATTTTATAATTATATTAAATTATTTTTGAATTAGTTTTAATAAATTTCTTTCATATACGAATTTAGACGTTCACGTATCTATATATAGTTACGATTTCTAAAATAAAGAGGTTCGAATCAAATTATTATTTTATTAAAATTTTTGAGTACAATAAAAGTGGGCTTTTCTTAGATGGGTCTTGATAGCTAATGTAAGATGAGTTAGGGGTTCAAAAGAGAGATCCATTCCCTCACTCACAAACACACGTCTCCCTCTCTTCCCTCTAATCTCTTCACTGCCTGTGCCCCTGTCCACCACCAGCTCAGCCACTGCCGGCCACTTGCCCCACCAGCACGTAAGCCATCCTCCACCCACGCACGAAGAGGCCGCAACCAGCAGCAGGGCTGCGATTTTGCCCCCCAAAACAACAGTTGTTGCTGCTTTAAACACTTGCTTCTTCATCCTCTTGCTAGTTCTATCTTTGTAAGCCATGCTTTTTTATTATTTTCTAAGTAATTCTCTAGTTTTAATTGAGATTTTATTTAAGTTTATGAGTTTGGTGTTGGTTTTATGTTACTTTCAATGAATCTTTGTGTGGGTAATATAAATCAAGTGTAGTTGAATATTACCTTTATTCTACATAAATTGGGTAATTAGTTCAAGTATTAAAGTTGGATTCATTTGGGTTATCTTTAATTTCCAATTCATGTGGTAGTATTTGATTAGTGATTATAATTTTGGGTTTTGATTCATATTCAAAGTTTAAAAGCAAAGTTTTTGAAAGAAAAAAAATCAGATTCTTTTCTTTCTGTTCTTGGCTGATTTCGAGCCTCTTTTGGGCATTTTTAGGTTCTAATTTGTTCATAAGATTTGTAGAGCTCGGAGTCACGATCGCGTGGGCACTTGAATCGCCCCAAAATGAGTTCGTATGAGAGCGTTATGCCCAAAATACTAGCAGAATGTCATGAGAATCGAAAATAGTCAATTATGAGTTTAATTGTTCAAATTGGGATTTCAATTGGCTATTCCTTCAATCAAGTATTTACAATTATTTTATGTTTCTTTATTCGGTTATTATGGATGGTATGAATTTGTTGGGTATTATAGATGGTGATGATTGTAGTGACTATGAAAGTGATTTTTGTCGTTAAATTGAGAATAATAGTTGCTAATTGTTGTGGGTTGATTGTTGTAAATTACAAATATCCTTATTAGATTGTTATTGAAGTTATAGATACATGGTAATAGTAAGTCATGAGCATAGTGTCAACTTACTGTTGAGGGTTACTAAAGTTACTTATTGTGATGTTTGATTATAGTTCTTTCTAGCTTTAGAGAATGTAACAAATATTACTGCGATATGATAACTCTTAAGAGTTGCCTTATTGTTATATTAGTGTTATATTAAAATTGTAATACTTAGTTGTGATTTATTATTTTGGGTAACGTGAACCGACATATTCACAATTAGTTCATGAAAAGAAACGATTTACATATACTTTTACCTTCAAATGGGTGAAAAGACTTATGTGGTGTTGAATTAATGATTCTGACTTGTATTGAATGAGTTGTATGTGTAATAGAGTAATCAGAAACTCATGTTGAATGGGTGATTATTGTGACTTTTAGTCGTGCAGTGACGCTTACAGGTATGTTAATTAACTCGTACATGCATCTTGTTGATATATATATATATATATATATATATATATATATATATATATATATATATATATATATATATATATATATATATATATATTATATATATATATATGTATATTATATATATATATGTATATTATATATATATATATATATATATATATATATATATATATATATATATATATATATATATCATATATATATATATCATATATATATATATAATATATAATATATATATATATATATATATATATATATATATATATATATATATATATATATATATTTATATATATATCGATATTGATTTGTTTTAAAACATATGACGCACACTATCTATGAATCATCGTCGAAATGAAATATCTAAGTTATTTATTATACGATTTTCAAATTTACTGATAAAGAACGATACTCGTATGCTAAATTCTGATAATGATTTAGAATGAGAATGATTCCCTTGTTAGTAAGAAGGGTTATTATTTTGTTGAAAGGGAGCGAGTCCCTTACTAATGGTACTGTTTATTGTTAGTTAGAATAGTGAACGGTTCCTTATTGATGAGATTGATTATTGTTAGTTTGAATGGGAATGATTCTTTATCGATGAGCTTGACTTACTTAAGTTTGAATGGGAACGAGTCCCTTAGTGATGGAGTAAGAAATTTGTTGATTGTAATGGGAAGGAGTCTCTGAATGATGGAGTAAGAAAGTTGTTGGTTGTAATGGGAATGCGTCCCTCATTGATGAGATAGCAGAATTGTTCGATTATTGTGGCTACCCTGGTTAGGGAACCCCACTGGGTTTAGTTCCCGGAGTTAGGATCATCTATATATGGTCGTTGTACGGGGGTATGTTCATACTTTACCATTGGGCACTAGTATGACCCGTCACCACCCTTGGTTGAGGTGTTGCCATGTGGGCCTTGCAAACCCGATGGTGGCCTCTAGTCACATATATAAAGGTATTTTAAAGTGATTAAGCTTTTGGTTCAAGTGATACCGAGAAATTATGAAGTCGAAAAGAAGGGAAGAAGATAGAAATGACTGTGAGAAGTAGGAAGTGATGTTTTAGTGGTTATGATTGGTAGTTGAAGTGTTGTGAAACCACCCTCATATTATGACATACTCTAATGATACTAATTATGCCTTATTATGATATGATGTTAGTTACTGACGTGTACTGTTTGTTTTCATTGTTGATGGCTTGTCTTTGATGGCCCTGCTATGACGCACTGGTCTATGATCTTACGTTGAGCAGTGGGGACATCATAGATAGACATTACAGGTGATGAAGCTTCTATGCTTTGCATACAGAGGGAATGAGTGAGAACCTTGAAGCGTGCGATGTTACATCTATTTTCTACGCTAGATGTAGTTTCTTTGTATTTAAATTTGTTTATGTTTTTTGCTTGAGGCATATGTCTTTTTTTTGTATAAGTTATATCCGCTGCGTAGTTTATAAATTGTATCCTTTTAAAGAGTCAGGTCAGTTTAAAACGCAAGCGCTGAAATCGGAACCACGATCTATGCTTGGCATTTTGATTTGAGAAGTCGGCGATGAATCATTCCGCCGTGGTGTGAGATTTTAGAGGGCAATGATGCCTTAGATTAGTTTAATGTTTTTACTGTGCTAACTCCTCTACCAAATATTTGAGTTTTAGCAGAGATGCTGCCGCAATTTTCACTCACCTTTTTAAAGCTAATCTTTAGCGTTTAATTAAATTCTTTTCTTTTTTCTTTTTATGTAACAACCGAATTCCCTCCTGTTCTTTACGGTTTTGGTTTCGTACAAGGGGTCGGAAATTCAGGGGTGTTACAGGTGGTTACCAGAGCCAGTGGTTCCTTTCTTCGACGCCTTGTGTTTTCAAATTAGTTGAGAAATTGCTTGAAGTTAGAATTTATTCGTGAGAGTTTGGGTAGACATGGGATACGTGCATGTTACATATTCATGCATAATGATTATCATTACGTGCATAGTTAAATATATAGTTTGTTTAGCTTGTTTTGAGACTCAATCCCTTGTGTATTATCCTTATGATTAAAAGTTATGGTTGTGGGTTGAAGGATGATATGATTTATCAATCAGTAGATTTGAATTATGTATCATCGAACAATAATGAAATCTTTGAGTATTTGGTTCAACTCATGAGTTGTATGATAAGTAGTAATTATGGAGATATAAAGTATGAACGATGGGATTCTTGAGAAGTTGGTTGCATCAAGAAGTTTCTTTTGCTTGTGACGATAATATGAAATTTAGTCTCATGTGTCTGAATTTTTGTTTATGTTAATTGTTTTCATAAAGCTTATGAGTTTTCATATGGATCATATACATAAATTCTCACTGTTTATTTATCTGTTTGAACGTTTCATTTGTCAAGTGCATTTGTTCATAATAGCATAGAATGTGGTGATCAAATTCTTTTGAATATGTTTAATGACAGTGCAAGTATGATTGTAAGTAGTTTAAACAAGAATAAGAACGAGAAATTAAAAATATAGGGTAAAAATTCGCACATGATTGTAAATGACATTGCTTGGTTAGGAAATTGATATGATACTTTGTAGATAATGCCTTGATCATAAACTTAGGTTATGTTATAGTCTTTGAAGTCAAGTTGGTGTTTTAACTCAAATGGTGACAATTCTATTCATGTAACTGAAATTGGTAAGAAAATATTTATACCTTGGAGTAGTGCTTAGTTTCAAAAAGCGTGTCTTATTTTGCGCCTTGTGCGCCTCGAGCTCAGGCTTGGTTGAACACGCCTCGACTAGGCGAGGCAAAGGCCCCTACAAGAGATGTGCCCATTAAGCGCCTTGATGCACTTCATGCATTGTGCGCCCTGTGCGCTTCCTTGTTGGGCTTGATAATTAACTTTTGCTTGTTTGGTTGAAAATAAAATAAAATAAAATAAAATTCAAAACACAAATTCATTAGAATATAAAGTTTGAAAAATTGTTGCCTTTTTTTTAGAAAAACAAAAGCATGTGAAGAAGAAAATAACTTTGCGAATTTTTCATATTCTCATTATATTAGTTTTGTGCTAAAGTGGTATTTACAGCAAGGATAGGGAATGTTTTCAACCTTGTTGATACAAAAACATGAATATCATGTTTTTTGAAGTATTATATATGTTTTAAAATTGATTTTTACACTTAAGTGGGATAAATGCGCTTGCCAACGAAAAGCTCACGCCTGCGCCTTGCGCTTTGCGCCTAGGCTTCAAGGAACGTTCGCCTCGGTGCACCTCCCGCAATTTAAAACTAAGGAGTAGTGTAAATTGGAGACCATTGGTTATTGTTTCATATCATTGAGGAGATATGGATAAGTATGGATCCAAATGGTATCATGTATAATTCGTTGTGTTGATGGAGTATGTTCGAATATGAACAATCGAAAGTTGTTGATGCATGAATGACACTAGAAAATCAAACAAGTAATTCAAGTGGTTCAAACTTGTCCTTTTATTTTGTTTTGGCTGTAATGAATCTTGATATGCCTTATTCTAAGTTTCTAATCATATGTACAAAGTTATTACGCACTTAAGCTATGAAAGATCAATTAGAAGTACACCCTCCATTAACTTATCGAAGAGTCTTAACTAATTCCTAGACGATTTGACTAATTTCTTATCAAATTAAATTATCACACTCTTAAAAGCGTTTATGACAAATTGAATTAGTTCAGTAACAATTCGAGGTCATTTGTTATGTAAGAAGTTTCAGACAGATGTTTCAAGTGTCTTACCACCAAATCCGTCTAATTTGGTTTTAATCCTTGTTCCCTACTAAATTGTTTCGAAAATATGTTTTGACCTTCCAGTAAGTCTGAATCGGTTTACAAAGAATTCAACATTAATTGCTCCATGAAATCGAGTTCTTATATGTATATTAGTATCATGGCTGTGAACGTATAATTACCAATTGCAGTGACTACAAAAAAATAAATGTGGTACATATAATTGGATTATATACTTGAAACATGCATTACGTTCTGAATTATGAATTTGATTTGTTAATCTACTAATCGAGTCACGACATATGATTTAATATGTTACAATATGATTTGATCCTATATGATTGATGAAAGGAGCATTTCCTGTTAAGCAGAAGGTTAGAATTATGTTATGATAAGTAAAAAAAAATTATTACGTTAAATATATAAAGCTGAGATCATGTATTGATGTATCATCATCTAAGTATACTCATGTTTATTTTCAAATCATACTTACTTAAGTAATTGGTGTATTATATGTAGCATGTTGTATGAATTGTGATGTGGTAGCATGAGTGTGAGTTCTTGTTTAGTCATGCATCGAGTCATGGATTATAATCAAGAAGTTATGTAAAAGCTTAGAGTATGTTTTAAGTAAAGAGATCAATTATTGATGTGTAACTCATACAAGTGTACAGAAGTGTTAAGTATAGTTAGGTGTAACGTCAAACTGACCGTAGTATATTAAGTAAAAGATCTTCAGTTAGATTTTGAAAAGCCTTGCAAGTATGAGTGCCTGGAAGTGATAACCATTCCACATTATGGTGGGTTTGACCATCAACCACACCTACCTTTCTTTGCAATTTTTTTTTCTTTAGTTATCAATACTATTAAGTATCTTATTAGTATAATACATTGGATCGGCTTGTGTCGTGTTCCTTGGATTAAGTGGAAAGACTTAGAGAATTATGTTTATCGTAGTATGGATCATTTTGGGAATATTGGTTAAGTTAATGATCCAAATATCGTATTAATGGGTGGTTGCGATGGAGTTGAAGGATCCTATAGATGGGATAATTATGAATGTGGTGATTGAATCACTATGAATACTTTATATTGTTCTCGTTCAGAAGTTTACCGTAGACTGTCTTCCTACATGTATAACTTAACTAATGATCCAGTTGCATAACTAAAGTTCTCATCTAAATATATAAAACTCATTAACGTTTTAAGGTAAAGCATTGAGTGTTTTTTTTTTAATCTGAGATAAACTTGTCAAGTTAAAATAAATAATTCAAAAATAAATTGAGTTAAAATATTAAAGTGGAGTTTTTATCTTTTAAATTGAAGTTTTATTAGTATACAATTATATCCTAAAACTTTTCTATGTGAAAATGTCTTGGAATTAACTTATATCATGTTATTATTTTGTTAATAAAAAATTTGTAATGTTTGTCCAACTGGTCGATAATGGTTGTTAAATTTCACTTTATAAATGATTTTTTTTGCTATCCTTACTCCACCAACTTTATCCATACCTTTGTAAAATATTTGAGTGGTTCTCTTGAACCTTGCTCTGAAATAAATTTGTTACTTTTGGGTCATGGTAATTGAATTCAACTTTCTTTATAAGTCCTAATAATACGCTAGTCCATGTAATAATTATGTTATCTTACATTATTCATTCATCCAAATTCAACATACTACATTGTAGTCATACAAACGTATCAGCCTCTATGAATTAGGGCACTTGATAAGACCATTGTTACCCTAGTGAAATCCCTTATTCAATCATAGTTCCTTTAATTGTTCTAGCATGACCTTCCTCACTATAAAATATTTTGAGATATTTGTTATTTTGAGATCTATACTATTATCCAACCTTTTTATGAAGTGAATTAAGCAAACATCGCTTCGAGTTGACTGTTCTATGACATAAATAAGTGAAAGAAAAAGGGATTGTGATGTTTAGTAAACTTGAAAGATGGTTTACTATATGTTTATGATGCGTTCACTATGGGTGAATTACTATTGAGGGTTTCGCCCGATGAAAGGATTATTGAGAATTGTTAGTAAAATCAAGTCAAGCCTGAAACTTCTAGGACTTTATGAGGTCATAGAGAAGATTCGAATTGTCTTATTTTGAGGTTAGTTGAGTTACGTGGTCGTAACTTAGTTTTAAGGGGGTAGAATGCGATAGAATTTTGCGTCTTTTCACGCATTTATTTCCTCTGTGAAACAAGCTTATTACAAATTCATATGCTTTTAATTGGTTGTTTTGGTTAATCGTGTAAATTTACATGCTTTTGATGGGTTGTTTGAGTTAATTTGTGTCATAACTTCATGCTTTGCTCAGTTGTTTGTATCAAGTTGGGCGATTATAAATACTCGAAACTAAGTATGTATGACTATTTTGATAGATTTAGTATCCTTTTTGTTAATAGAGTCAATAGGTCACGATCTTTGAGTTAATTATTAGGCTTAAAACGGTTAAAAACACCTTCTTGAGTTATTAGAAATACAAATTTTCATGACTAGTGCCTTGTTACTCTAGTTTCGGGAACAAAACTTCTTTTAAAGGGGGTAGTCTGTAACACCCGAGATTTTTAATGATGTATTTATTTAATATTATATTAACTATTGGAGATTTTATAATTATATTAAATTATCTTTGAATTAGTTTTAATAAATTTCTTTCATATACGAATTTAGACGTTCATGTATCTATATATAGTTACGATTTCTAAAATAAAGAGGTTCGAATCAAATTATTATTTTATTAAAATTTGTGAGTACACTAAAGGTGGGCTTTTCTTAGATGGGTCTTGATAGCTAATATAAGATGAGTTAGGGTTTCAAAAGAAAGATCCATTCCCTCACTCACAAACACACGTCTCCCTCTCTTCCCTCTAATCTCTTCACTGCCTGCGCCCTTGTCCACCACCAGCTCAGCCACTGCCGGCCACTTGCCCCACCAGCACGGAAGCCATCCTCCACCCACGCACGAAGAGGCCGCAACCAGCAGCAGGGCTGCGATTTTGCCCCCCAAAACAGCAGTTGTTGCTGCTTTAAACATTTGCTTCTTCATCCTCTTGCTAGTTCTACCTTTGTAAGCCATGCTTTTCTTTATTCTCTAAGTAATTCTCTAGTTTTAATTGAGAATTTATTTAAGTTTATGAGTTTGGTGTTGGTTTTATGTTACTTTCATTGAATCTTTGTGTGGGTAATAGAAATCAAGTATAGTTGAATATTAACTTTATTCTACATAAATTGGGTAATTAGTTCAAGTATTAAAGTTGGATTCATTAGGGTTATCTTTAATTTCCAATTCATGTGGTAGTATTTGATTAGTGATTACAATTTGGGGTTTTGATTCATCTTCAAAGTTTAAAAGCAAAGTTTTTGAAAGAAAAAAAAATCAGATTCTGTTCTTTCTGTTCTTGGCTGATTTCGAGCCTCTTTTGGGCATTTTTAGGTTCTGATTTGCGTCAGATTTGTAGAGCTCAGAGTCGCGGTCGCGTGGGCACTTGAATCGCCCCAAAATGAGTTTGTATGAGAGAGTTATGCCCAAAATACTAGCAGAATGTCATGAGAATCGAAAATAGTCAATTATGATTTTAATTGTTCAAATTGGGATTTCAATTGGCTATTCCTTCAATCAAGTATTTACGATTATTTTATTTTTTTTTATTCGGTTATTATGGATGGTATGAATTTGTTGGGTATTATAGATGGTGATGATTGTAGTGACTATGAAAGTGATTTTTGTCGTTAAATTGAGAATAATAGTTGCTAATTGTTGTGGGTTGATTGTTGTAAATTACAAATATCCTTATTAGATTGTTATGAAGTTATAGACACATGGTATTAGTAATTCATGAGCATAGTGTCAACTTACTGTTGAGGGTTACTAAAGTTACTTATTGTGATGTTTGATTATAGTTCTTTCTAGCTTTAGAGAATGTAACAAATAATACTGCGATATGATAACTCTTAAGAGTTGCCTTATTGTTATATTAGTGTTATATTAAAATTGTAATACTTAGTTGTGATTTATTATTTTGGGTAACGCGAACCGATATATTCACAATTAGTTGATGAAAAGGAACGATTTACATACCTTTACCTTCAAATGGGTGAAAAGACTTATGTGGTGTTGAATTAATGATTTTGACTTGTATTGAATTAGTTGTATGCGTAAAAGAGTAATCAAAAACTCATGTTGAATGGATGATAGCGGTTGATTTGGTATTTAGTTGGTATGACAAAGTAGTTAAGGAAACTTATTAGTTCCATTTCTAACTCTATAGGTGCCCATTTCATAAGTGGAAGGTAGAACTTTAATTGGGTGAGTTTTGTGACTTTTAGTCGTGCAGTGACGCTTACAGGTATGTACATGCAGTAATTAACTCATACATGCATCTTTTCTATATATATATATATATATATATATATATATATATATATATGTATATATATATATATATATATATATGATATATATATATATATATACATATATATATATATATATATACTATATATATATATATATATATATAATATATATATATATATATATATATATATATATATATATATATATATATATATATATATATATATTGATTTTTAATACATATGACGTACAGTATGTATGAATCATCGTCGAAATGAAATATCGAAGTTATATATTATACGATTTTCAAATTTACTGATAGAGAACGATATTCGTATGCTAAATTCTGATAATGATTTAGAATGAGAATGATTCCCTTGTTAGTAAGAAGGATTATTATTTTGTTGAAAGGGAGCGAGTCCCTTACTAATGGTACTGTTTATTGTTAGTTAGAATAGTGAACGGTTCCTTATTGATGCGATTGATTATTGTTAGTTTGAATGGGAATGATTCTTTATCGATGAGCTTGACTTACTTAAGTTTGAATGGGAACGAGTCCATTAGTGATGGAGTAAGATATTTGTTGATTGTAATGGGAAGGAGTCTCTTAATGATGGAGTAAGAAAGTTGTTGGTTGTAATGGGAATGCGTCCCTCATTGATGAGATAGCAGAATTGTTCGATTATTGTGGCTACCCTGGTTAGGGTACCCCAGTGGGTTTAGTTCCCGGAGGTAGGATCATCTATATATGGTCGCTGTACGGGGGTATGTTCATACTTTACCATTGGGCACTAGTATGACCCGTCACCACCCTTGGTTGAGGTGTTGCCATGTGGACCTTGAAAACCCGATGGTGGCCTCTAGTCACATATATAAAGGTATTTTAAAGTGATTAAGCTTTTGGTTCAAGTGATACCGAGAAGTTATGAAGTCGAAAAGAAGGGAAGAAGATAGAAATGACTGTGAGAAGTAGGAAGTGATGTTTTAGTGGTTATGATTGGTAGTTGAAGTGTTGTGAAACCACCCTCATATTATGACATACTCTAATGATACTAATTATGCCTTATTATGATATGATGTTAGTTACTGACGTGTACTGTTTGTTTTCATTGTTGATGGCTTGTCTTTGATGGCCCTGCTATGACGCATTGGTCTATGATCTTACGTTGAGCAGCGGGGACATCATAGATAGACATTACAGGTGATGAAGCTTCTATGCTTTGCATACGGAGGGAATGAGTGAGAATCTTGAAGCGTGCGATGTTACATCTATTTTTGACGCTAGATGTAGTTTCTTTGTATTTAAATTTGTTTATGTTTTTTGCTTGAGGCATATGTCTTTTTTTTGTATAAGTTATATCCGCTGCGTAGTTTATAAATTGTATCCTTTTAAAGAGTCAGGTCAGTTTAAAACGCAAGCGCTGACATCGGAACCACGATCTATGCTTAGCATGTTGATTTGAGAAGTCGGCGATGAATCATTCCGCCGTGGTGTGAGATTTTAAAGGGCAATGATGCCTTAGATTAGTTTAATGTTTTTACTGTGCTAACTCCTCTACCAAATATTTGAGTTTTAGCAGAAATGTTGCCGCAATTTTCACTCACCTTTTTAAAGCTAATCTTTAGCGTTTAATTAAATTCTTTTCTTTTTTCTTTTTATGTAACACCCGAATTTCCTCCTGTTCTTTACGGTTTTGGTTTCGTACAAGGGGTCGGAAATTCAGGGGTGTTACAGGGGGAATGAGAATAAAAATCCCAAAAAGTAAATATCTCATGTTTGTTTTATAAGAATGAGATTAAAATTAAGATATGAAATGAGATAAAATGTTAAGGGGGTGGTATTAGATGTATGGGAATTAGAGGAAATGAGACAAAATGTTAATCAATTACTATCGATCAAAAACATGTAATAATAAATAGAGAAAGTATTAATAAATAATGGTTATTTGTGAGGTTTATAAATCACTCTTACGTGGCATGATGTGATAGGGGGAAAGTTTTATTGTTATAATTTATCTTTTTTGATTTTGTTTATTTTAATATTATTCTTTTTGTTTTTTTATTGTTATTTACAAATCACGGATCACGGTTATTAATGAGGAGTTTTTGTAATAAATATACTATATACTAAAAATGAAATAATAATAATAAATAAAAATAAAATATTAAATAATAAATATACTATATTATTTTAAATTGTATGATTTTATTAAATTGTATGATATGATGAGTGGTTAAAATAAATTATATAACTAAATCAGTCTAAATCTTAGTAAATTATTTAATGGCATTTGAACATTTCTTACTTTATGTTGTTTTCAAACTTTCTCTAGCAGTAATTTATTATAAGATACTCCCTCCAAATCAATTTAGTTGTTCCATTTGCTTGGGTACGGTTATTAAGGGTGGTGTGGGGTCCATTAAAAAGTGGTAGTTGGGTATTTTAATTGATTAAATTAATTGTAAAGGTAAAAAAGGTGGTAGTTGGGGTATTATAAGTAGTAAAAGTGAGGGTATTTTGGCCTTTACTTGTGTGAACATAGGGTATTTAGGTAAAAAAAGATGGACAAAAAAAAATGGGACAATTGATATGAATTTGTCAAATAAGGAAATTGAACAACTAAATTGATTCGGAGGGAGTATATGATTAAAATTTTATTCCCTAATTTACAATTTTAAATTTGTCAATATCACTTAAACTATTCTTAATTTATTATTTTTATTCTTTTAGTCAATTTATAGATTAGAGTATTTAATTAGTTAAAATAATTTATATAACTAAACCAGTAAGTTTAACGGGTTAAATATTAATTGATTGTCAAATTTTTAATTGATGTCAACTAATCAGCTATTTAATTAAGTTATTTTAAATAATCCAATAGAAAAATTACACATGACCTATGCTCTAAAAATTTCACACTTAGCTTTTGACAACTTTTTTATTAAATGTTATATTATTATTTTACTTCCTACGTCAATTTACTTGCCACGTTTGTTTTTTCACGCAGTTCAATGCACTAATTCAATCATTACTATCTCTAATTATTTATAATAAGAAATTCTAAAAATTTGATATTAGCAATGAGACGACTCCAATAAGATCTCACATGACTTTAATCTATAGATAAAAAACTAATCACAAACAAAAATAATAAATGAATAGTACCATTTTAATTAATGTTGAAAATAATAGTACCTCCTATTCAGCCTAAATGTCCCATATTTTTTTTGGCACTATTCACTAATCACTCTTAATTTTATTTTATTCTTAATCTATAAGTTAAAACATAGTTATGTGGGATCTTGTTTGATTCATCTCAATATAAGGAACATTAATATCAATTTTTATAATTTTTAAGCAAGTGTGAAAAATTAAATGGAACATTTTTACGGAACGGAGGATTTATATGATATGAATATGATTATGATTTCCAAGTATACATTTCCAATCCCAATCTTCCTTTTCAAACCCCTAATTCGGCCTCAAGATTTCTGTACAAGTGTGGAAACGCAAAGAGGAATCTCTGTTGAGAAATGTCGCTAGTTGACTACGCATCCTCCGACGAGGAAGAAGATTCTTCCGTTGCAGAACACCAAGAAGCTCCTCCTCAACCTTCAACAACCGCTGCTGCTTCTCAACCTTCCGTACTTCAATCATGGTTTCTCTTCTCTCTTTCTTTGCTTTCCTCTTTCAAGGATTTCCTTTCATTTCCAACTTCTTTCTGAGTATCTATTTCTTTGACTGGTTTATGTGCTCCCTTCGACTGTTTAATGCTTCTTTCTTTTCAAAACTAAGATGCATTAATTTCTATTTAAGACATATTACCTGCGAGTATTTTAAGACATATTACCTTTCAATTTGTAATTGTATCCCTTGATTAATTGTATCAATTGAACAGAATAGTGCTTGTTGGTTCTTGGTTGTTGATTTACACAAAAATTGTTATGTTGTTGCCTTTTCAAGCTAGATGAGAGTTGCTTGACCATCACAAAACTTTTTCTTTGCAGCTCAATCAAGCCAACATATGATCAACAATCACAAAATCCCACATCTTCGTTAGCCGCGCCTATTGAGAAGCTCCCTGATGCTTCATTGCTCTTAAATTCTCCATTGTCATCTCCGCAAATTGTCACAGACCACTCTTCTCGAGTTGCAGCAGCTATGGCCGAGAATGCATCACGTAAGAGAGATTCAGTTGAATCAAGTTCTTTGTATGTTCGCGGTAAAATTCCTAGAGGAAATTTGCCTAATTCTAAGAATATACCAGATACTAGTAAGGGTTTGTTGATGCCTCCCCAGCTTCATGGAAGGTGAGCTTTTTATTTGGTTGATTCTATAGTTGTTTGAGCAAATTCCTTGTCATTTTGTTACTTCTATGTTGGTGAGTTCTCTAAATTAGTATTGGAATAACATGATTTAGGGATATTTCAATCATTGATTTGTTTGCTTGACATTTATGACAGTTATGCAATTTAATTATCCTTAAAAATCAAGGGTTTGCCCATAATATTAATAAGGATGATCTAAATATGCAGCAATGTCACTGGATACATATGATGTGCTCATTCACTTCCCCGTTAATGGCTGGTATTTCTCTATCGGGAATATTAAGTGTATGCGTCATAGACAACATGGTTTCTTTTGGTTTTAAGGAAATTCAGATTGAAGATGAAGTAAGATAGATATTGTTTATGATTGGCTCTCTATTTAAAATGCTCTAGAATTTAATTTAGGGATAGATGTTTTATGTCTTTAAGCAATTGATATGTAAATTGTGTTTTTACGTTCACTGTCGATTATGCCATTATTGTTGAAGTTAATGCTTCAAATTAGTGGATTAGTAGAGTGAGTTTGTGTTGGTAGCATAGTTACCAGAAATCGGAAACTTCCTTCGAATCTGGGAATCTTCGCTTCCAAAACTGTAGATCAACGTTTCCGAAATTATGTTCCCCTAGTATTTTTTTCAAGCCCAAAACGGTACTATCCTCCGTTTCTTTTTAGTAGCTATTTTTTTTTCAAAAAAACTCGCACATAAAAAGAAGTATAAATATTAAAAATAAAGATAGTAGGAGTATATAATAAATATCAACATAGTTTTTTTTCCAAAATTAACGTTTCTCGTATCGGATTGAATTTTGTTTCAGGGAACATTGGTTGGTAGCAAGTTAGTGGGAGAGTGGTATACTTGATAGGCCATATATCCTGATTCCCAAGTTGTTTTTAGTTTGCATTCTATAGGATTAGGAAATTCTTGATTTTAGTGTTCAGTATCTACATGCACTCTAGTATTGTGGGTTTATATGTTCTCCGTTTTATCATATATTGTAGTTGTTGCAATGTTGCATAGCTTCTGTTATGTTGTGTTTTTGTAAGCCTATTTAAGGCTTTTTAACTTTCTTTAATGTAGTACGCATCACAAAGTTTTATGTTCTCTTGTTTGTGACTTAGTAAGAAAGGGGGGTGTTTCATAAATTGTCGCTCTATTTACTTGTTTTGTTTATCTCTCTATAATTACAACATTGGGGCTATAATTGTATTCATATAGATAGTTTAACTGCTAGATCGACATGGTGATTTTTCAATACTTGGCTAGAGAAATTTCAGCCTTTTTTTTTTGGAAAATTTTAGATCTGGTTTACCTTCGATGAATTAGTGACTGGTTGAGCTGTACTTTAATGTTTATATCGTGGTAATTGATTCATATTCAGATCCTTCCTCCCCCTTTTCACCCTCACCTAACTATCCTTCATAGAACTTTGATTCTCAGATGAGTCAGTTTTTGCAATTTTACATATCATAAAAGCGGGTTCAGTATATTGGATATGTCAAGGTGAATGAATTTATCCAATACCTAGGTAGAGGTGAACATTTGAATTTGTATTTACTCATTAAGATACTCTTGAAACATATGCGAAATATTACTGGTAAAATGCACTATGAAACTAAAGGAGCGACCCAAGAATGACAAGTAATAATTCGATCACTCTCTTGGCTTGTTTGCCTTTCATGTGTTTGTCGTTAATTTATTATTCTACAGTTTGAGTACTTTTATGCAACCTAATTTAATCTGGTGAAATTTGAATTTGAAAAAGTTTTGTGCAAGTACTGGATACTATGCTGTGTGTGGTGTGTATTTGTCTGATTTTCTTAGTCTTGTCAGGATTCTACAGTTTTCACTTGCATCTTATAGAACTCTACAGTTTTTTGATTTGCTAATTAACAACCCAAAGATTGAAATTCAAGTGGGTGTAGTGGGAAGAGAATATAGGTTTTAATGAAAAATGAAAGGATGCAGAATGACAAGTCTTAATAGGAGCTGCGGAACTGATTTTTGGTCATCTCAAATTGAAAAGGTTGATGAAGAATTTGACAAAGAGGGAAATGTCATTAGTGATTGCTATTGTAATGGAGTATGCTACAATTGTTCTTTGTGCTGCTATTAGTGGTTCTTATTGGTTTTTGCTCTGAAATTGTTTAGATGAGATGTTCTTCCCTAGCTTTTACAGAAGTATTTGCAGAAAAACATTGCACAAATTTTGTGCTTATTGTTTGTTTGAACTTCGCAGGAGCAATGTTGTTACTGAAGATATCAGCAAGCTTTTTGTTAAAAAAAATTCACAAGGGAAATCGTGAGCATTGGAAGAATTTTCTTTGACATACAATTCATGTTCCTGAGCTTTTATTGTGGAGATAGGTTCTGCTTTCTGATTTATAGAATGTGTCACTCTCTTAGCTCACCAATTCAAGGTCTATCGTCCTGCCCATGCTCTTATTCAGCTTTAGTTATAGTTCATCTCTCACTTGTAGGTTGTCTTTTGTTGCTTCTGATGTCAATACAATTGTATAAAGCCATATGTTTCTGAAAATGGTGACTGATATAGCTTAGTTTTTCAGAGCCCATGTTCCAGATTTTGTTTGTACCTTGACTCAATGTGCAGTGGCATCTATTTTACATTGATATGCAAACTGCTGCTTTAGGGCTTTCACCCAGTCTTATGTTGCCCATGTCTGGTGTTAATTGCTTACACTCCATATTCCACGATCAATACTTTTCATCCTTTTTTGTTATCTTATATCTTTTCCATGCTACAACATGTGTTGTTGCTCATTCTTGGCTAAGGTAATACTGCTGAAAGTGTATAACATTGCAATACCAAAGTCTCAATCTGATTCAGCCCAAAAATCTATTTTTTGTAGTTAATTAACAAACTTTAGCTTCGCCATTCATTTCTATCTGGTGCTAGCCCTTTTTTTCTACATGTTAGTTAAACTCTATTAAGTCATTTTGAGTCTTCACAACTTCCGTAGAGCCTAAAGCTTAGTCTACTAAATTAGAATTTTAAAACTAGTCTTTTATCTTTGGAATGGCTCAAAATGTTAGTTCTGAATGGTGTGCATTGTGAATCTTTAGGTTGTATATTGGTCTTGAAAATGAATCGGAATTTCAAAGGGGACAATAGGAAGCAACATGAGTTCATGTGTTCATGGAGTCGTATTTGAGAAAAATGTCCTCATGCCAATTAGAGAACTTCCACAGCATAGTGCAGAATATCATCGGCATCACCGTATCACAACCATATCGTGTAGGATTTTGTGCTTACGGAAACTAAAATATAGGCCAGGATTTTGTGTTACACGACCGTTATTGCGACTGTAATTGAAACTATGTTTTTGTTGTGTGTTTCAGAGTGATCCTAGACGTTTACGGCCAATTTGTTAGTAGCTATTAATTGACGAGAATGGTAATGAAAAATTAGTGTAATTTTGGTAGGAAATCTCTTGACAAGTTAAATGGTCATACTTGTTCTCCTCCGATCATCTCATATTCTTCACAAAATGTATTATATTGCATTTCATTGTTATAGTGAAAAATTGTGAACAAAACATTTAAATGATCAAAGTTTCATTACCATGGGAATAACATAGTACATTTCATGAAAAATTTACACTACAAACCATTCACATTACCATCGATTAGTACCAAAAACCAAACGGGCTGTTAGAGTATACGATTAGAATCGATTGAAGTTGAGTCCTGTTTCGGTTATGAAACTAGGAAAGTATGTAAGGCACGTGAGATACCTGGACGTGGAAGTTGTAAGGTGGTCAAACGTCGGTCAAGCTGGGGAGCGACACCTCTTGAAAGTGGTTCGTTTGTCCTACACAACAACAAGTTAGCCTTGCCCGGGGGGTTTTCCCGGCAACCCTCTCCGACGCTCAAGTCAGATAACGGGATATGGGAAAAATAAACGAATAATGACTAGAAAAGAGTAGATAAGGGTGTTTAGTGTGGTGGTTACCGACCAGCGGAAGTGGCAAAGCGGGAGGTAATTGTTTAGGTGAATTTTGGCAGAGTTTCGGTATGAATATGAAAAGCCTGGGGGTGGTTATCGTAACCATCTGCTTTTATATACTCCCGATAGCGGTTCCTCACGGAGGGAGTGTGAACGGGAAGTTAACCATTCCTATTTTTAGAAACAGGAAGTTATTGTAGAAGGTTGATAACCGTTTGGAGGTTACCAGGGCGGTTATTGCTGTAGAAGGGAGGAAGTTTGACCTTGACTGGGAGTCGGTCAACGGATGTGGTCAAGCGTTGACTTTGGCTTCTTGGTTTGACTAAATTCCCCCAGCTAAACATCACCTTAACAAGTCCTTAAGCGATATTACCTGAATCTGCTATTGTAGGGTGATATATACAAGAAATTCAATCAACTTATGATTTATTGATGAAAATTTTGATGGAGATAGCTATCAATAGTCTAATAGAAGAGATGAAAAAAGGGTTGCCATCTCCATGATCAAGTTGATAGGTGTTCTTCAAAAAAAAAAAAAAAAAAAAGAGTTGTCTTTTTGGTTACAATGGTCGGAGTGCAGTAGGAAGGTGTTTTAACTGCTTCTTTGAAATCTTAGTTTTATTCGTTGAGTTTGTTATGTCTAGTTTTATGAATTTTCTTTATTATCTCTTAATGCGTGAGTTTATTAATAAGCCTCCCAAGATCGTTGTTGAAATTGAGGTCATTCAAGTCGGCTTATTCCGAATTTGTTATGATTTTGAGCGGTAGAAAATCAATTTACTCAAATTGGACTACATGTGCATTAGTTTTGTTGAGTCTTATGAGAATACTAATGCAGTCGCCATACCCGAAACATCATTTTGACCGCACTGTAATGAATCCTTCAAAGTGATAGATAAATTGTTACATCTAATAAAAATGCAAAATCATAATAAGAATTGGTGCGTGTATCACTAGTTTGGTCAAGTTTTGCAGCGCTGCACAAGGCTTCTTAACCATCAAGGGGCTTTATAGACCTGAGGTTGTCAAATTGGGATTCTATATTTACAACCCTTAACTTCCAGTTTGATGAGAGTGTATCGGCCAGTGTGCCTCAGAACTACAATCATCACTTGAAAACATTGTAGCGGAATGATTATCAAGAATACGCGATTTCCGATAATTTTCAGCAAAATTATCGTCTCCATGTCTCTGCTGTTGATTTCATTTAATACCTGCAAACAATGTACTTGATGTCTGAAGTGTCTCCAAGCAAGCTGCATCTCTATATCTTTTACAGTTGTATGCACTGGAGGCACAAATGCTAATAGATGTAAATATACTTTTTGTAATTTGTATTTAATGCAACTAAGGGGTCGCTTAGATTGAAAGCAAATATTTGAGGGGTAATAAAAGTCAAAGTAGGAATTAAAGTTAGTTAAGTAGATGACTAAAGAAATTTAATTATTAGAGAGGTGGAAGAATAAATTAGAAGGTAATGAAAAATAGAAAAAGTAGCAATAAGTTCTCTTATTTTGGGTATAAATTTACCCTAGGGGAAGGTGGGAGAATTCTTTTACCTCCTAATGAGTAAAACCAAACTCTTTTTCTATTCGTTTTTTTAATTTACTTTATTCTACCTATATCACAATTATTTCAATAACTTCATTTCTATAATTACCTTTGTTATATTAGTTTGACTTTTTTTTACTACCTTAAATGTTTACCCTCAATCCAAGCTACCCCTAATTGTTGAATTTACCCGCTAAACTAGTTGATTTCTTATGTTGACGGAAAGCAAAGGTATTGAATAAGATAGTCAGAGTTTTAGTGACCTTTGGTCTAGTTAGATTTAGGAGCTTCTTTGTTGCGAATTGGATTAATCCTAGGCAAGCCAACTGGTATATGTTTCAGCCTATAGTGTTCGTCCTTATGGTGTTGGTTATAAAAGGAGCATATCTCCGGAACATGTTGTTGCCTTGAATATGTCATTAGGTGGCTCTATGGCTAGTGGTAGCACACTCCAAATGCAAAAGTAAGCCGCATCACCGTATTTGCGATCATGCTCACCCACAGGAACAAGACCGCTGTTAGAGGAACAAAACCTGAAGAAGTTTCAAACTTTAAGGACGAAGTTGTGGGTTTGAGACTTTGAGTCTTGATGTGTTGAGGTGCCTGCAAAATTCTGGTCCTTGTATTGCCACTACGCTGTCTACTATTTAAAATCCCACATTCCGTGTAGAATTTATATTATCCTCATTAACCATTAGTGTAGTCCCAACACCCAAGAAATCGCAACAACTGCATTCCGTGTAAGGTTCTCTTTCACATTGTTGGTTCATTTGCACGACCGCTGAAACTGATCTATTAGGTCAGATATCCGACTCTTTTTTTGGGATTAACATTATTTTGATGCTTCTGAAGCCTTGTTAATATTCTCTGTTCTCAAATCATCTTATAGTGTTTGCGTTTATCCATTAGAATCCAAAATGTTTCTGAAAGCACGATGTCCTCCTGATGGGTGAGCAACTAGAATGAACATCTTTTTCTTGAGAGTAAAACCTAAAAGGGTAAACGTTCAATATCTTAGATTGAAGTTTTAGTTGGAGCGTTTAATCTTTAATTTACTTCAGATCTTGTGACTATGCTAAGAAGAGTATCCGTTGCGTACCCGTACTGATACCTGTAATTGTGATTTAGTATTCATCGTATTCGTGTAATTTAGTACCCAATTACTTAACGTAGCCCTTCAATTTTGGTGAAACTCATGATGAGGAGGAAAGTTGTGATCGAGAGAGACGCTAGGAAACTTATCCTTTTTTCTAATCACGTCTAATCGAGTTCTGTTAATTTTTGATCTAATTAAGAAATAATTATTTTAGATAAAAATTATTTCAATTTTGTCAACTGTTTGGGTTCTAAGTGGTTGTTTGTTGGTCGGGATCACTGTATTTTTAGTCATTTTATGTCTATAGAGACAATATTTCTTTGACGAAGCTTTTAAATCATTATATTGATATAGGGCATTTTAATAAAACAAAAATATGGACTTTAATTTCATAGAAACATTTAAATGAAATATGAGTTTGTGGTTGAAGTTAAAATATAAAATGAAAATTCATGGCTACAATAAGAAAATATAGCCATGAAAAAGGATGAATGTAAATTTTTTTTTTTTTTTGAGCTTAGGATGAATGTAATTAGAAAGTACTTTTCTAAAGAGCTTATGTTAAGAAAAAAATTTAAGCTTGGATGAAAATAATTTGAAAAGTAAACTTATCTCTGCCTCTTGGACATTCATCTTAATCAACAATCTAATATTTCACTCGAAAACAGGGTCTAGGTGAGGAAATTTAACGGAAAATTCATATCCGTACTCCCTTAAGAGGGAATACTAGAGGAAAGCGGTCAAGTTTACCCATAGAAGGTGAGAGCCCTGTATAGAGAGGAATTGATTAGTGTTGTTGCTTTGAGATCATTAACTACCTGCATAGAAGCTACAATAGCTAAAAAAAGAGCAGTTAAATAAACAGTTAGGCATCAGAGCCAGAAAAACAACTAGGTTCGTGGACATTGCCATTAAATAAAATCGTTTTCTGCAATAATGATTTCATTGAAAGTAAAAATTGATGCTGCTGACATCAACTTTGAGCCTCAATGGGCTGAGAGATGAAGTATAACTTTTGATTCCAGTATGTTATTTTAGATGAAGTATTAGTAAATAATACTCCCTTCGAATCAGTTTAGATGTGTCATTTTCTTATTTGGCAAAATCATATTAATTGTCTCATTTTCTTTTTTGTCTATCCTTTTTTTACCTAAATACCCTCACTTTTCCAATTTCCAATACTCAAATATCACCTTTACAATTAATTTAATCAATTAAAATACCCAACTACCACCTTTTTAATGGACCCCACTCAACTCTTAAAATCCCTGAAATCCCAAATGGAACATCTAAACTGATTCGGAGGGAGTAGTAACTAGTATAGAAACTCGTGCAATGCACGAATTTGTTAGTGCGAAATATATATAAAAACAATTTCAAATAATAATGTAAGTACTGTATACTATCGTTTTTAAATTTACTAAATTCATGATTTTTTAAATCAAAACATAATTACTGATGTTTATTTTAATTATTTACCTAATACATAACTTTTTTTTTTTCATTCAGTTGAACATATTAAATTCTAAGTTAACAAAATACAATTGTTATAGTATATCATATAAATACTTTACCTGATTTAGTTTCAAACTTAAATAAAAATATTAGATTCTAAATTTGATAAATATTTTCATGCCTCTTTAAATGATGACACTTGAAATTTTTCAAGACTTTTATAGTATTGTATGATATGATTTGTGAAGTTAACAAATCACTTTTATGTGGTAGTACTTTGTTTATTTTACTATTAATTTTTTTGTCTTTTATGGTGATTTATAATAAAGCATGCTGATTGATTAGGAATTTCTGTTTTTTTAATACCTCTAGTAATTATCAATGGTGATAGCTCGTACTAATGCTCTTGTCTCGCTTTTACAAAACACAAATTCTTGTGAGAGACGGTCACTTTGAGAGACCATCTAATGAGCCAAGGCATTAAAAGAATGTAAGTAGACATTTAAATATTAAAAGTAGGCATTAAAGATACAGTAAGTAAGCATTAAAAATAATATAAGTAGGCATTAAGAATATATTAAGTAGACATTAATTTTTAATTAGCTGAATTTGAGAAACGTCTCTTAAAGAGATAGTCTCTAACAAACTAGTTGTTTACAAAATTGATCGACGTTTGTCTAAGCCAACTAACAAATTGTCAAGGCCTTAGACAATTCATATCGATCCAACTTATGCTTTCACTGTGACCTCATTATTGAAAATGTGATGGAATTATTGAAATTTGCATCATAATTTCTGTTACTAATTGTATTTTGATTGATGCGTTAATCAATATAATTTATCCAACTATGTGTATGTTGTAATGTAAAAATACAAAACAACGATGTATATTTGTAAAGAAAAAAACACAAACTTAATAAAATACGTTAGATCAAAATTGAAATTTGGCGTACATTTCAAACAATTATCCAAAACGTAGTTTAAGGTGTGTAATCCGAAGCGATATGATGTTCAACTGAGCAAAAAAACAATTGATCATTTCAAAACAAAAACTACCACTAGTCCTAGTTTATCGAATTGAATCCCAATTGAACTGAATGCAAACTATAACTAAATTAAAATTTAAAACTCATAACCAAATTATAATTCACCTGGCTATCAATCAAATTGGAAATTGATCACCCAATTATAAATTCACATAAAAAAATTTCAAAAATGAAAAAAAAAATTGTTGTTCAACGGACCTACTAAATTTTAACTTGAATCAATTGTGAGTCTAATTTGGTTTTAAAGATATGGAAATTATAATCTGCAATATTATATTTAAAAAGAAAAACAAAGCATGTGAGAATATATAATAAAGATTTGGAACATAGTCCCTGAGCAGGTCATAGAATGACGAGCTGCCTAAGCAAGTAGAAACATTTTAATGGTGTCTAAGTTTATCCGCCTTTTCATAATTTTATATTACAATATTTGTTGGCAATTAAAAGCAAGTAAACTGACACAGTGAGTCATCCCATTAATACACATGGATTTGTATCAATAAATCAATAATGGGGTTGGACCGGAGGAAGCTTCTATGAAGCAATCGACTCCCCCTCTTTCTTTCTTTCTTTCTTAGAAGTGTTAGCCGTTGGACTAGGAGTGTTTATTAGCGGGTATCCTGTATTTTGGATAATCGAAAAGCTGGATATTCGGATACTCGGGTACCTTTATTAACGGCCCGTGTCTTATATTTTGGGATTCCGGATAAGTCGGATTGGAACACCAGGTACCCAATTTAATTTGTGGTATTTTTGGGCATAATTTATTTGTGATTGTGTACACTAAGTAAAAAAATTAAGAACAAAAAATCTAAATAACAAAAACACTGAAAAAAAAAATCGAGACTAAAATTGGGTAAGAACAAAGATAACTAAGCACAAAAAAGCTAGGAAGAGAAGATTGAAAAACAATGAAATTAAAACGATAAGACTGAACACGAAATAAGAATATAAATTACATATAAAATCAAGACAAAATCGAAATCAAGACCGAATTAATAAACCCATAAAGATGATTACACAAAAATCAAGAGCAAAAATGAAAATAAAAAAACAAATTCAATCTAAGCAATGAAGAAATAAAGAACAATTTAAACTAAGAACAAAAAACTTAACAAGAAATGAAGTAGCAAAGTTGAAAAAATCAGAAAGAAATACATCCCATTTAGGACATGCTTGTATTGGGTGTAAATATTTAAGGGAGTAAAAAGAGTCAAAGTAAGAAAATGAAGTTGATAAATGAGAAATTAGTGAAATTTGATTGTTGTAGAGGTAGAACAATTGTTGCAAAGTAATGAAAAATGAAAGGAGTTCTCAATTTTGTGGGGTAAATATTTATCCTAGGAGAGGGTTGGGGAATGTATTACCTCCATAATAGGGGAAATTATCTTCTTTTCCTTCATTATTTTTATTTTATACTCATTTTATCTTCTTCACAACTATCTCAACTACTTCAAATGCATCTCTATTCACTTTCATTTCACTAGTTTGACTTTTTTTATTCCCTTAAATATATACACTCAATACAAGCATGCCCTTTTGGAGACTAGACTAAAACTTAAAAGGAGAAACAAAGTGTAGAGAAAATAGAAAAAAAGTGAAAAATGGAAGAAAAACAAAGTGAATAAATAATGAAGAAACATGACAATTTTTACTGTCTCATGAAAATGAAAATAGAATGACAAACATGAAATTAATTGTTGCAGTAGGTACCTGAATGCTAGAATTTGAAATCCTAAAAAAAAAATCTCCATTCACATTAATGGGTCAGCAGGTACCTGCTAAAAAGGAATTGCGGCCCATGATCCTACCCGGTTAAGACGGGTCGAATACCCAACCCGCACTTATCAAATTTTTTTGAGATTTTGACCCTTTATATATGATGCGGGTCATGAGCAGTGGGTCGAGTCAATCGGGTCGGGTTTTTTTAACAGGGCTAGCCGTGATCGGTATATTTTTTATTTTAATCTTCATCTATTACTCATCAAATTAACACTCATACCCATGGAGCTAGGGATGTTCATGAGGTGGGATTGAAGTAGATCCAGCTAAACTTTAGACTTGGACCCGGAGCCTAAGGATCTAAAATTTTATCAAATTTAATTCCTTTCGTAAGTCATTATATTTTATAGATTTAGACTTGGACCCGGAGCCTAAGGATCTAAAATTTTCATACCCAAATTTGTTTCCTTCGGATCTAATGGGTCTAGGATCCTTAATGGATCCAATGGATCTAAAGAAGAGTCTCTTTGATTTATCAAATTTGAGTCCTTTTGTAAGTCATTATCATTATCATCATTGTTATTGGGTCAACCAGCCCCAAATCAATCTAGTCAACATCTTGAATGGGCCCATCTTCGGGTGAAATTACCAAAATACCCTTGAAATCGCTAACCAGATTAGTTCTCGCCTATAAATACCCACATTTAGGACCATAAATTGTATGCTTTTCTCTCTCTACAATTACTCTTCCTAGCTTTCACTACTTGCTCCATTAACCGACCACTGACACATGTAACTATGTTCGTTTTGTAGGTATTCTACCATCGACTCAGCATTTCAGATACCTCAAACAACCGCAATCGCATACCAAGCCATCACCTTCCGGTCAGAGAGACTTGACTCGATTTCTACTCAGAAACATTTGGCGTCGTCTGTGGGAAGAGAAGCAAGCACCTTTTCTTTTCACAACCTTCGAACAAACCATGAACTCCAAAAAAAACACAAGAGCTAACACTAGGCAGTCCGGGCACCATTCTGTCAATTTTGTCCACGATCAGGAGCCGAATGCTAATATTCAGCCACCAAACTTCATCACCAGGCAAGACTTAGATGCCTTTGTCGCAACTATCACTACCTATTTTCAGGAATCAATTCAGCAAGCAGTTAGGACTCTGCCAGCAATCTTTCGGCCTCAATAGCATAGCATTCTCCAATTTGCCCGTCGTTAGACAGAGTAGATCCATACACTTCAAAGGGAGGCCCCTGACTTCTGGGTAGAGAACATTGCTGAGAGCCAGGACTCACCTCTACAACAAGAACAAGCTTATGATCCCAGAAATCAACAAACTTAGGGGTGTTGAATTCTGCCTCGCGCCCTAACCAGATATCACTAGGCCAAGCTCGCTAGGCTTCTAGGCAGATGCCTGAGCAATCTGGAAGCTCAAGATTTGATGCCCGACAGATCATTAATCGGAGAAAGAAGAAGTAGGATGCTAGGACTTACCTCAATTCCAGGAAGGAAGGGAAGGGGCCGGTAGATGAATCTTACCACAACCCTCTATATCAGAAAAATTATGGGAGGAATGACTATGCAAGGGACGATTACGCTAGAGGTGATCCTCATTCTGCCACTACCATCTTCAAAACACCCCTGTCAGCCCAAATACTATCCGTTCTTAACCGGAACAAGGTAAAGGTACAAGCCGTGAAACTGTTCGATGGGTCTGAAGACCCAGCCGAACACATCGCATCTTATCGTGCCCCTATGGCGGTAAGTACTACTTGTGAAGCCATGTTATGCAATTTTTTTCCCACTACCCTATCCGGGTTGGCGCTAAACTGGTACACGTCCCTACCTCCGGGGAGTGTAGATAGTTTCGCCGCCCTTGAAGCTCTATTCTTGGATCACTTTGTCGCCTCCAAGAGGCAAAAGAAATCAAACCTGCACTTGATGTCCGTCATACAGAAGGAGGGGGAGTCTGTCACCTCCTACATACAAAGGTTTCATGAAGAAGTTCTGCCAATTTCGGGGGCCACTGACGCGACCACGGTCCCTGCCCTTATCAATGGTATAAGAACACCTAAGCTGAAGTGGAAGTTACTAGAACACGATATCACCACGTATTCGGAAGCCATGGACATTGTCCAACATTTCATTCGGGCATCGGACATTTGCACGCCCTTAGATTCTAGAAAGAAAAAAGACAAGTCTGAAAGATCGCAGGAAAGAACGCCTAACCGGCGTAACTCAAACAACTACAGGAGGGAAAGATTTTGCTCACCCATAGGACCTCCCAGAGAGGAAGTCCAAAGACAAGCCCAGGCTTATCGTGCGCTGGAAGGAAAGGATGTTACAGATTCTTGTTTCAATCGAAGTCAGAAGGATATTTTCTATTCCGTAAGAGATCAGTAATCGATTCCTCCAAGGATAATGACGTCCCAAAATAGGAGAAACATGGATCACTGGTGTGAGTATCATAAGGAGAACGACCATACCTTGTCGCAATGCCGTGAATTGAAGAAAGTTTTGGACAAACTAGCCGATGAAGGCCAGTTAGACAGATTTTTGAAACGTGATAGCAGCCGACCCAGGGGCAGATGGGATAACAACCGTCAAAGAAATGAAAGACGTTCAGACGCGAATGAATAGTCTGAGGCCACACAAGGAGTCATCCATATGATTTCAGGAGGGTATTTGGAGTTTTACCCAAGTACACAGTCCATCAAAGATAGCGTTCATAACCTAAACACTATGACTGCGGAAGCCAAAAGGGCGGTATATAGACCAATGATGATCTTTGGGCAAGGGGGTCAAGCGATTCAGCATCCACATTCTGACCCTATTGTGCTCACCCTCAAAGTCGGACTTATAAATGTAAGAAGAGTTTTAGTTGATACCGGCAGCACTGCCGATTTGATTACTATAGATTGTTTAAAACAATTGAAATATGGTCCCGAACATTTAGAGAAGCTTGACCGGCCCCTAATAGATTTTGGGGGGAACCGAGTTTGTCCTTCAGGCACTCTAGTTCTCCTAGTTCGTTTTGGAGAAAAGGGCAACAACAGAGTACTATAGCCGGTTTAACATCCAAACAAGAACTTCCTTAGTTGCTCGCCCTCAGACCAATGGGCAAGTTGAGTCTGAAAACAAGACCATCCTAAACGGCATAAAGAAGAAACTCGAGGGATGCGGGGCAACCGGGCAGAAGAACTGTCGGGAGTGTTATGGGCCAGCTGAACAACAATCAAAGAATCTACAGGTCACACCTTTTTTTCAATTGTATTCGGCACCGAAGTTGTCCTTCCAGTCGAGGTTGGTATACCTTCCACTAGGGTTACGTACTATGATTAGTAAAAGAATGATGAAGACAAGCTAATTAATCTTGACCTACTACTGGAGATGAGGGGCAACGCAGTCCTAAAAGCTATAGCCCAAAAGCAAAGAATGACTAGACAATTCAACAAACTGGTAAAACCACGACAATTTCATGTGGGAGACCTTGTACTTTGAAAGGTGGAGGCCACAAGCAAAATTGTCGAAAAAGGAAAGCTTGGAAAGAATTGAGACGAACCTTTCAAAGTTACTCGTGTTGTCAGGTCGAGGACCTACGAGTTAGAACAGAATGGGAAGATTCTGTCAGGGCCCTGGAATTCGGACCACCTAAAGAAATTTTATGTCTGAAGACACCGAACCCTAATGCAAATTGGGGGCAAGTATGTACGTTTTGTAGTTCAACCATGTCTTACTGATTTTAGATTTAAATTTGTTGTTAAGTTTGCATTGTACTCGGCTTGCCTAACCGGTGAGTAGTAGTCGGACACTTTGAAAGAGTGTTAGCGACTTGTAATCGGCTAATTTAAAAGCGCTTGTAATTCAAAATATTCAAAAACATGTAATCGGCGTAGTATGAGAATGCATAAAGTCGGCGATGTCGGGGGAGTAGGGGAATGACAGAAATGGGAGAAGATATGGGGGGTCAGCGGCCTAGAAGGAATGGAGATATCATAACAAGCAAAGTCTATATCTCTAAACTTGGCTTCGACCTCCGCCGGCAACACCTCCTCCCATGCCTCCCTATCAGCAGCGTCTTCCCCATCACGGAAGAGATGAAGGAGCTGGAAAGCGCCGGACCTGATGGGTGGCCCTATCAAATTCAGCATCAGCAGCGTTGGAGAAAGCTTCCCAATCAGGGATCGCTTGCAACTTCTCGTGGGCATACTGGTCCATAAGCTCCCGGACACGCATCCCCTGGCTGAGAATATCGGCCCCCAGGCGAGCCACGAACTGCTTGCCCTCATCGTTCCCCATTCAGTCTTTGGTTATCCTCTTCCTAAGAGATAGCTGCTTCTGAAATACAAGTACCGCATCTTTGAGGAAACGACACTTCTCTCTCATAATCTCCAAAGAGTGGTGGAGAACCTTATTCTCTCGGGTCAGAGTCATCACTTGATCATTTTTCATGATCAATTTCTCGTTCAGCTCATTGATTCTCTTCTTTGAATCTTGAAGATCAGTATTCATGACCTCTGACCCAAGGGCTATCGTGATCGCATATTGAAGGCGTATGTTCGTCTGCGAAATGGACCGGGGACAAGGTTAGTTATGATCCTAACCGGATAAATAAAACAACAAGATGAAACAATGTTAAATAAAGTACCTCGGCCTTGAGGGCAAGCAGCTCATTGATCCCGGTCTTAGCCGGTACCGAGGAAAGCTGAGCAAGATCTTTATCGTTCACCAGCTGACCCATGGCTTTTCTCCAACGTACCCTAAGCTCTTTAGGGGATAAGTCGAAAAAGGCCTGGTCTGAGCAGTAGACCACCCCTGTATCTCGTCGGGTAATCTTGTAGTCGGACTCCTTGAATATAAGAGGTTGCTCTGCTTCTTTCTCCCCCAACCCACCTATGGTCTTACCCTTGCCTTTGTCTACCTTTGGCGGTAGTGTCTTCTGTCTTTTCGAAGGCTGGGTCGAGGGAGAACCAGCCGCTATTGAGCCACTGGAAATGGGTTGAGAAGTCTCTTCGGGCAACTTCTTGTCCTTCCCATTCAGTAAACAATACTCGGACAGTTAAGGATAGATCAAACAAAACGTGTTCGAACAATGAAGGGTAGAGCCAATACCTTAGGCGGAGCAGGGAGTGGATTTTTCTCTGTCTGTGCCTTTCTCTTGCGAGATTCGGCCACCATCTGAGCAAAGTTTAAAGAATTCATGATTTCAAGGTACTTTTTCTCTAACTCTTCGAAAGCTACAACTGCAATAAACGAAAATGGTTAGTAACAGAACAGAAACAAAGAAAGAAATAGAGGTTCCGAACTCACCCTGATGGTACTTCGAACTAAGTCCTAAGGCAGACAAAAATAGATCATTTTGGAGGTGGGTTCTATTAACGACAAAGTTTCTTTGTAAAAAATTGGGTTTAAAGTCCCCTAACTCTACATCATTAGTAGCGTGCTTAATGACTAAAAATTCGTCTAAGTTACAATGCGGGACGTTGTTGTTCAATTGAAGGTTCGGCTCCTTGTCGTGTCTTGTCTTAAATGGCTATGGTTCGGCCCTGTACATGAAAATGAATTTATTTCGGAAACGCTTCATTCTGTTCTTCAACTTGTCTACTATCAGAAAAACAGACCGTTGCTGAAAGGTAACCCAGCCTATCCCTTGAGTCGTCGAACATCTCCTTAACCTAAATATATACCTAAAAGCCGTTAATAACGGCTCTACCCCTATGGTTGTACAAATCATGATGAAAGAAATTATGCACCCCCACCCATTGGGGTACAATTCTGACACAGTGATGTTGTAGGCGTTTAGAACCTCAACAGCAAATGGGTGAAGAGGGAATCTCAAGCCCGTCTCAATAGAATCCTTGTATACAGCAATGCACCCTTCGGGCACATCCTTCACGCATTCTTTCTTCCCCGGCTTTACTAAGGAATATTCGTCGGTTAAAGCCCACTTCTTCCGGATTAAAGATAATTGTTTATCCACAGACGCACTCCAGGACGGCCTAATAAAATAATTGGTCGGTTCGGAATCAGCTCTGTACTTCGGCCCCTGGTAATGTGGGTTCTAACCAAGATCAATAGCCTTCCCTGTGGAGGTGGGCACCATTTTCTATTGCTACGGTTGGATACAGCCTGTAGGAGGGGGGAACAACCTTTATTCCCTCTAAACTACTAACATCAATAACAAATTTGTCGGGGGCAAAAGCAACAGTAGGCTCCCAAGGAAGGGGGAGTAAGGTCTCCGGATAGCGTATAGGGGAATCAACACAAGATTCATTTATATCATGCTCAGTTACATAATTATATACGTCCAAAAAGTTAGTTTGTACATCAAAATTGTCGAAGTTAAATTGAGAAAAAGAGTAATCGGCCATTATTTATATACAAAGCCGAAGAAAGAAACGTACCTGGAAAGTCAAAAAGAGTCTTGAATTAGAAAAGCTTGAAAAATGAAGAGAATTCTTGAGAATCTTGGAAAACCTCTAAGAAAAAGAAAGGATGGAGTGAGGCAAATGAATTCACAAGTCCCATATTTATAGGAAATGACGTAAAACAGTACAATTAGCACAATTACCAACGCAACATTTGGGTTGTCGAGGAAGTTGTAACGCCTAAAGCCTTATTCGACCCCTTCTATGGATGGACTCTATAGGGGTCCGAACTATGTTTCAAATTTGGGGCTCATTAGCCCAAGTGTCCTTAGGGCTCATTAGCCCCTTATCCAGGAGTCGGACACCTCAAGAGGAGGGTCCCTCTATTCGACACCTGCCTTACTCGGCAGGTACATACAGTAATTGGCCCCTACCATGGATGGACTCCATAGGGGTCCGAACTATGTTTAATACTCGGGGGCTTTAAACCCAAGTATCATTAATTTAACTTGGGCTCATTAGCCCATCAATCAAGGTCTCTATTCGGCCACAATATGCATGTATTCGGACACCCCTTGATGAAGGAGGGGTGTCCCTATTCGGCCACGATATGCATGTATTCGGACACCCCTTGATAAAGGGAGGGTGTCCCTATTCGACCACAATATGCATGTATTCGAACACCCCTTGATGAAGGTAGGGTGTCCCTATTCGGC